>CADDXX010000158.1:1305931-1320042 GCA_902810485.1 Alauda arvensis | reverse complement strand
CAAAGGGGCTCAGAGGAGCTGAGCTGAGCAGCTCCATAGGGAATGGTGTGGGAAACTCTGCTGCTGATGCTCAGGACACACTGAGCACACACAGCTCTGCCAGGACGTGGCCTGATGCAAAGTAGTGGGGTTTTTCCTCCCCAACAAAATGTAGGGCCATTCTCTCAGCTTCTTCCTCTTTYCTTTTGGTAGCAACAAAACCAGGGCTGCTGAAAAATCGTGCAAGGAGTGGAGCTGGACTGGGATCAGCCACCCCAAAGGAATCAGTGCCACCAAACAGTGTCCACCACACTTCAGTCTGCAAGACAGAGCTGATCTGCTCATCTCTCCTGTGTCCACTGAATCCTATTTCACACAGCTCGTTTAAAAAAAAAAAAAAGCATCATCAAGAGTCTGTGCTATCCTGGCAGTTTGGGCTATTGGATGCCATGGGACAGCAGCCCCTTGCAGCCAGACATTGTCCAGCCCTAAGGCAGAAGTTATTCCACACCTTAATAAGCAATTTATACCAGAACTGCTCATACCTCTGCTCCCTACACCTGCCTCCCTCTGGGGATAAKGGTGCACAGAGCACTCTGTGCTCCTCACACCACACTCACCCCTTCCACCTCCATGCACCTCACTGAAAATGCTGCCTATTTATTTTTTAATTTTCAAATTTCTCATCTGACATGGGTTTAGGGACATGGTGGACTTGATGTTGCTAGGTTAACAGTTGGACYTGATGATCCCAGATGTATTTTCCAGCCAAAGTGATTCTTTGATTCTATGACAGCAGGATCCTGTAAAAGCCCACAGAGCCAGGACAAGGACATGTGGGACTCTYGCCTACTTTCCACTTTCATGTCCAAGAAGTACTTGATATGAAATGAAAAAGCAGCCCTTTTGCAGCCACTCCTTGCTGGATGTTTGGTGTGGGATCTGGCTGTGAAATATCCCCCTGGAGATGCTGCACATCCTCCTCCTCCACGAGCTCMTCYGACCTGGGYGCAGCAGAGCGATGCCGAGGGCTTCCAACGTGTCCTCCCTTTCTCAGGGTACTTCTGACTCAAGTGAACAAATCTGCCTGGTGTTATAGTTGAGGCAAATAATAACTGAAGCTTCAGCAGCATCTCCATTAAAAATTCACAGCTCTGATCCATGCAGAGTTTATAATAACATTTTACTTAGCTGGCTGCCACAGGGCAGCCACTGCTGCTCTGGGAGATTGTCTTCAGACTCTGTGGTGTCTCATCTGAGTGGGAAGTTTCTCTCTCCCCTTGATCAAGGCTTTCTTTGAAGATTAGGGTCTTGCACAGTTAYGGAAATGGTTTGGAAAGGCAAGAACAGAAAAGGGAAATGTTACAGTTTTGGTGATCACACTGCAGCTACTGAAGGGGTTTTGCTGAGGGCAGCTGCAAAATGGCCCCCCATGAGCATGATCTGAACTCCAAAGGGAAATCTGGCTTGGAAGGATTTCTGGCCCTCCTTTTCAGGCCCCTAAAATGCTGGTGAAGTGGTGGGATTCTGYACAGAGCCCCCCTCCCTGGGCTGTTGCTGTGACTCCTTTGCTTGCAGCAGGAATTATGTATGAGCTCCTTTGAAGAGCCACAYGAAAATCCAGCCATGTAGGGTCTGTAAATAAATGGTTCATTACTTGACTTAATTTTTTACCTGTGTTTTCAACCCACATCAGTGATCAAACCAGCAAGAGACTGCTCCAACACAGCAAAGAACAAGCTCTGACTGGCCACCCAGCCTGATGAGAGYACATCCCCCAAATCTTTAGGCATATTCACTTATTAACAGAGAACAAAATATTTCAAAGAAGAAGATGGAATCCTAAGAGTCTTCCCTTCTTCACCATGAAAATTTAATCACAAGCAATTTCACTCATTCTCCTTGCTGAAAATACACCAGAGAAAGCCTTCCAGCCAGATAGGGGTAGGGAACCCTGGTGCCCAGGAGGATCAGGTGAGGTGATGTAGTGAAGACATCCAATGCAATTTCAAGCTCTGAGCTCAGCTTGATGAGACTGGATTTTCATGTGGTTCTCTGCTCTGTGATCACTGCGAGTTACACAGCAGTGGAAAATCAACACCAGCATCAACRGTGTCTTGACAAATCTGCCCTGCTTTCTGCCTGCAAGTTGTGAATAAGGGATGGTTCATTATGCTCAAGTCCTTGTGCAGCAGTGTTGATCATGCAAATCTCCTGTTGTTCACTTTGATGTGCCTTTAAACTGCAGTCCTGACAGTTTGCAAGATTAAGAATAAGGGGTCCTCCCCTGCTTGCAGTGAAAATGCTGGCATTTCCATTTCAGACTGGCTGCTGATGTCAGTGGAAGTTGAATTTTTGCACTTTTCTTTGTTGAATGCTTTCTGTTTAAGCAGAAAATACACAGATTTGGATATGTGTATACTTACACACATAYATGCAACCATATACACGTGCCTAAGCTTGAAGAGGTTTCATAATGTTGCACCAGGTAAGGCTGTCAACCACCATCACAGAGCAATAAAAAGTGATAAAGAAGAGGACCCTGCTGAAATCCCATCTGGCAGGTGGGAYGATGAGTCCCTTCAAGTTTCAGCAGAGCAGCATCTGCAGACACACACACATAGCCCAAGGGGGAGGGAACAGGACAGGCTCACACACTCCTGTCAGYGTGACCTCACTGGCATTTCACTGATGTCATTTCTCCTAAGACACCAACTGTGCACATTAGGAGTGACTGCAACTTGTTCAGCTAATAACAAGGAAACAGGGCTCAACACAGAGCTGTTCTTGACTCATGCTGCTCTTTAAACTTGGTATTTCTGCCTGTGTTGTTGATTAAAACTCTCTGTAAGGGAAGGCCAGACCTATCAGAAGGTGCTGGCTTTCCCCACCCCAGCAGGTGTTAATCCTTCCCATGTGCAGTGCATGGTGTGTGCTGTGCAGCTCCTGCACATCCCAACAGCCTGTGTGTGATGTCTTTGCTGCTTTTTGTAGTCAGAGGCATCTTATCTGGAAAGAGCTTCAGAGAACACTGAAAGGATCCAGTGATGTCCTGGCTGTGTGTAAGACTGCAGAAACACTCACTGGCCTCAAAGCTGAAAGAGAAGTGAATGCTCCAATGAAGATGGAGCCATGTTCTTTGGAGGCAAGGAAGGAAACACAATTTGGCACTTGCTGGAGGTACCTTGAGGCTTCCAGCTCTACCAGCACATGGAGGGAAGAAGGGATGGTGGATTTTTCTGATTCTTGGGACTCTTTAGACAAGATCCTCTGCTGATCCAATGTGGGGAGTGGCTTTGAGTGAAGCTGTCCTGAATTGAGGATCTGTCCCACACTGTGTTTATCACTTAATACCAGGAAAGTTTCTCCAACAGTCTTGCTGCCAAACAACTCAGTCTATGGGAAAATTTCCTTCCCTTCTGTTACCAGAAAATTCACTCCTGCTGAGATCTCTCCTACACTCTCTGCTTTCACAGAGGATCACCTGAGTGACCCAGGCAGTGAAACTGCCCTTGATTCACACCAAACAGGAGCTTTTCTGGCTCAAGAAAGGCAGGGCTGCCTAGCCCAGGCTCATTCCCTTCCAGAGCTCAAAAAGAAGCAGGAGGTGGAGGTCAGGCTCTGGTGCTGGGAATCCCTTCAGCATGTGAGGCTTTTTGAAAGCTCATGGTGGGCTGAGCTGGGAAACCAGAACCAGTGTCACATGCTGGAGGTGAGAGTATTCAGGGGTCCTACACGCAGAGAGATGGGAAACAACAGAYCCAAGCACTTGTATTTCCAGGCAGAGGAGGCACAAGACAACTGCAGGCTCCTRTCAGGAAYTGGGAGAGATGGGAAGACTGATCCGTGACCAGAATTTGTTTTTACTGAGATTTCCAARTCCTTATGTACTRYTTTAKGAAGGTTAGTAATTTTTTCTACAATGATTCTGCTAAACATCACACAAACAAACCTCTGCATTTTACATCTTTTGCTTGCAGGAATTTGGTTCAATCTTCTTCTTCCTGTCCAATATTCTTGTAATCTTTGAAGCTCTGTTTGTTCTTGCCAAGGCATTTTGCTTATCAAACTAACCGTGCTAATTAAATCCACAGCACCCTGTCCTGTGCACCCCAAGATCCCCCACAGGCTCCTGGCCGTGGCTGCAGCTGTAAGGATGGCAAACTGGGTGTGCTCTGGCTCCTGCCTTACCTTCACCACGGTGACCATGCCCTCGTTGGTGACGGGGTCGGTGCGGATGGTGAAGTGGCCCGAGGGGTCCCCGCTGATGATGCGGTAGATGGCGTTCCAGTTGGGAGAGTGCGGCTGGTCCCGGTCCAGCACCGTCAGGTTTGCCACCACAACCTCCACCCTGTTCTCAGGCACCTCCCCTGAATACTGCCAAGGAAAGACAGAAAGACAGGGGTGGTCATGGTGAGGGGCTTTCTGCTCATCCTCACACCTCCCTCCCCTCTCCCTCCATCAYCGTGCCCACTTCCCAGTCCCATGAAGAGGACCATGGAGTCATGAGCAACATGTCGTGACAACTCATTTGTCATGAGCAACACATCTCTTGCTCAACTCTTCTTCTCCTATTTTTTTTTCCTTTGAGTATTTTCCCAACTTCAGCTTTCAGCCCAAAAGAGAACAAACCCACTATTGCACAGCCACTGCACAAGATTCAGCAAATGCTCCAAGGAACCCAACAAAAACCATTCCTGATATTCTTGCTCAGCTGCAGCAAGCAGAGAGTTAATTGTCAACAGCAGGGGAAAATGGCAGACTGAAATGCCTGAATTTTTTAGGATGACTATCTGCGTTTATCCCAAGGTATTTTGCCTCAGTGATGGCATCTTATTGCTTCTTCAGTGATTTCACTTCATTTTATTTCTTTCTTCCCCTTGATTTGATTTTGTCTCTATTTAAAGTGTTTCATGTGATTTTGCCACAGCCTTTCCTGGTGCTTAATTCTCTCATTTAGCACTGATTTCCATGGAGTGTGTCCAGTTCAGGCACATCCTGACACATTAACTGCATTCTTTTCTGCTTTCCAGTYCCTGATTTATCCCATGGCTGATCAGGGATCCTGGCCTGTGAATTTCCAGTGTTTGGGCCTCAAAAGCTGCCAGCAAGACACATTCCCAAATTTTCAGCCGTCCTCCTGTCTCATCACTGCCTATTAGCAGCACTTGCAAATCAACACTCTGATTGACATATGGCAAATTAAACACTGGGGAAATGCCGGGAGCGGCTGGCTCAGGGTCTGACACWGAAATTCTGGCCCCAAACTGCAGGAGCAGAGCACTTCTAAAATCTGGCCTTTGGTGTGCACAAATGCCAGGTTGTGTAAATGRTAATAAATCATCCCTTTGTTAGCACAAGAGTTTTTTTCCCCTCCTAACCCATCCCCATCCTTTGGCACCTCTCCGTTGTGGATGCCTGTATTTAGTATACATTATTTCACTGCTGACAGCAAAAATATTCAATCTGCCTTATGCTAATGTGAATTTAAATTTGCCCTTTAGTGGTATCCTGAATGGCATCTTGCCCTCTTTTCTGCTATGCACCTGTCCTAAACAAGTTTTCATTAGTGAATGCAGATGGCATCTCTTTCCAGCCATGCTGAGTGGTGGGGAAGAACAGTGGGAAGCTGCAGGATAATTCTTATTCCACTGCAAGCTACAGCTCTTGTTTTCTTTGTATTTCCCCTSATTTCACTTGTTCTTTACCCATTCTCTTGCCCAATTTGGAGTCTCTGTGGCACACAGCTTAAGCAAGGGAAATATATGGAAATTTATCAAAAGCCTCTTGAAAAATCCATTAGATTATGTCATACGTACACTCCACTATCAACCTTGTCTGAAGTGAAGCAGATTAGTTAAAACAGGATCATCTCATCCTAAATCCACACTAGTTATTGCCCATTACATTAAATTAATGTTGTATGGCACGGCAGCAGTGACAAGCTGATGAACCCCCAGCCTCTTTCAGGCTGCTCTGCTGACAACAAGGAATCATATTGTAATTCCAAAGGAGTTAAACACCCTGTGAAACCATCTCAAATCTCCAGCCCAGGACCACAGATTTWGTCTGTCACTCCTAGGCTTATGCCCTGCAGAACCAAAGAGAATTAAGTCATCAAGAACAAGCCATCAGCTTTATTTAACCCATTTAAAGAGGGCCAGTCCTGGATGATCCCTCAACACCTCCAGTAGGTCACAACCCAGGTGCTGCCAATGAGTTTGGGTTACATGGAAAAGTCCCACACAATGGACTTTACAGCAGCTCCTCCAGTAGCTGTAACAACATCTGCTTTCAGCCCACAGTAAATGCTTTACACATTTTAAAATATGAGGTTATATTAAAAATTATAAATACACATGCCAATACACAGCCTGGAGGAAGATCACAGCAGCCTAGAAAGCTTTTCCACTGGGGTGAACACCACAATGYTCAGCACATCCTGGGCAATCCAGGAGTTCATCCTCTTGGTGTTGACCTCTGATAGGCACAGTGAGGAAATTATCAGTCCTAAGCAGGAGTGAGAGTGGATATTGCTTACTGTGCTTATAAAGCARAGGATTATTCTGATGAGAACAGAGCACCTTCACTGGAATCAAAGGAGCCATCCAAAGCTATTCAGGGTAAAAAGCAAATCTTGGAGAGATGTGCCATGAAGAAAAGAGTAATTTTCATCAGCTACAGATCAGCAGCTACTGGGAATTCAAACTGGAGTCTGCCTTTCCTCCCTCTCACACTCCCCCACTATCATTATTACAGGTAAATGCTGTAATGTGTATTGTCCACAATTGTCTTTACCTTTAATAAAATTAGGTAATGACATTAAATTACACCTGCTAAAGGAAGGATGGCAGCTCAAAGCTACCCACACTTCTTTAATGTCATTCCCTCCCTACCCTGGAGTAATTCAGGATAATGAACATCTTTCACTATGCTGCTTTCCAGCATTCCCTCTGCTCTAAGTTCTCTTTCATAAGATTACAATTGATTTTCAAATAAAGAGAAGCATATCTATTCAAACAAGGTAAAACAATGGGCAACAGAAGAGCTGCTGGAGTAAACACAAGATTGATAAAGGAGTGCTTGACCTATACCTGTAGCATTTACTCATATTCCTCTGTATTTCATTTAGCTTCACTTTCAATTGTTGCATTTGAAGTCCTTAATTTCCAGAAAAAATTTTGAAGACCATTCACAAGGATTTCTATGGCTGATTGTAACAGACTTCCCTTCTCAGGTAAGGATTCATTCTGAAATGGGCATGTTCTTAAATCCTTCCAGTCTGTGGGGCATTTTTTTTCTTCCCCTCCTATAAGGGTCTGTGCTGGCAAAACTCCTTCTCCCACTCCTCTGAAGTCATGCCTTGCTGAAAAGGAAACAATTCATTTTGATTTTTGGGTTGGTACTAAAATTCGTTAATCCCAGAATTTGTCTYTGGTGTCATTTGGAGCTGACAGCATATAAACAGGCAGACAAATATCATTCCAGAGGAGAAAGGGATTGATGTGGGGGACAAATGATGAATTCACACCATGACTTGACTTTGTGCAATAAATCAGGAGCCTGGGCAGTGAAGCCACGCACAGCTGAGTAAAACCAATTAGCTACTGCAGCCACTCCTAGGGAGGTGTGGGATTGAGACAGATGAACACAAAGATAATTATTCAGGCTTCCTTCTAAAGGGAATTCCTTTTTTTCCCAACGTTCTTACTTTTTTCCCTGGCTGGTTTTGCTAAAAAGCTGTGGAAACAAAGACTTGTTCACGTGAATGTCTGCAGGAAAGATCTTYCTGTTGTCTCCAAGATCCACTAATGATGACACAACATTTGTTCCAGGCAGCAGTGGTTGAATTGCCTGGACAAATAGTGCTTCATGACCTATAGCTATGGATTAACAGAACAATAAGGGCATCTCAGTCCTCTTATTAGACTCTGAGCCCCTCCCCTGACAGCYAGGACTGCTGCAAAATGCTGAATCTTCTCTCTAGAATGGGAGRAACTGAAATGAGAGTGAGGGCATGTGGTGGTGGGGAGTCCCATCCCTCCCCTGTCCCTGCTGCCAGCCTGCCCCATTAGGCTCTGGAGAGGAGGTGATGTGCAGCCAGGGGTCTGAACAAAACCCACAGCTCCTCACACTCCAGGGCATCCACCCAACCCCATGCTGGCATCCCAGGCAAGGGTTTACCTTTTCTGCTAATAAAAACGCTTGAAAATAAATAATAAACAACTGTGGTCTGGTGGCAGCGATCTGTGTAAAATGGGRAAAAAAAAAAAAGATGAAAATCTCCTAATAAATCATTAATTGTGATGTGTCTGCCCAACTGCAGCACGGAAACAAGCAAATGCCATCCTAATTGATTGCTTCTTATTCCATCTTTATAGGCCTGCATTTTTTATTGTGGGGGTTGAATAAGCCCAGAGGTGTAAAAAACCTCTAGACTGTACTCTGCGTATCTGCCAACTTGATATTTAGATCAATAATGCTCTTTCCCCACCCCYCCCTCTACTCCTACTACTGGTAATTTAGCTTTTCTTCCTAGCAGACTAATTGCTGTTTTCTTAAGCCTTACTATCAATTCTGTGACCTTTAATTTCCAATATTGTTTGCTGTAGGGGTGGCTGTGCTGGGGCTGTGAGTTATCCCAGGCTCTCAGCTGCTGTGACAGTCACACAGGGACTGCCAGGGTCTCCCTCCACTGTGTGCAAAGGAGACCATGAGCTTGCTCAAATCCCCACAAATCCCTGTAAAGTCAGCCTTATTTTGCAAGTCAGGCTTTGAGATGCTCATTTCTGGTTTTATTAAACCACTCACYCCGGTGAAGTCTCGAGTGATGGCCACTGATGCCCTCACTCCTTTTTGAGGCTGCTCTGCATTACACCAGCCATAAAACCTCTGGGCTGTTGTTTTTCCAGGTTCACAGCCACAAAACCCCCTGCATTGCTACATCCCTGCTTCCACTTCACATCCAGGTGGATTTACTCCTCAGCCCACCCATGTCTGCATTAATTCCCAGTACTCACAGGAACTGCCCTGGCTGCAGGCACAGCCTCGTGCTGCTCAGGCAGGAGTCACCCAGCCCAGCCCAGCCCAGCCCAGCCAAGGAAGTGCATGGCAATGAGCTCAGCACTTTTGAAACGATGCTTTGGAGGTTTTTGCCTTTGTCCTCAGCAGTTAAAGCACCTCAGCTGCCTGCAGAGGAGCTCTCCCAGCTGTGTGTGTGGTGTGATGGAGACAAGGCACCCACCTGCTCACAGCGAGTTTGTGCAGGAAGCTTGAGAGATTCTCAGTGTGGTCTAAATGTGCTGGTTGCTTTTTCTTTAGGAGAGTTTGAACAACAACAGCTGGCCTTAAAGTGTGGCACCTCTGAAGCTGGTCTAAGCACAGACAACCTCTGTCGTGTTCCTGCCACAGGTGACAGCCACTGCCTCTGCACTTTGTCTTTACTGGTGTCATTTTTTTTCATGACTAACTCTGGATCAATATACAAATTTTACTCTTTGAATAAGAAGACAAAGCTGGAGCAGAGGAGAATAAAGCAATAGCCTCTCTTTCAGAGCTTCTTTCAGAAGCAGCAAAAGAAAACCCCCTCACTTCAGACTCCGGTGTGAGGAAGGAACGTGTAGGTTTCACCTTGGTTCAAAGACTCTTTGAGCACTTGCCAGGAGTTCAGAGCACATAATAGTAAAAGGATATTAAAAAAAAAATAGTAGTTTGCATATCTAACAAAGAGCTCTAATTTTTTTTTCATTATCAGATGTTACATTCCTTTGATAGTATGAAAAGATGCTGCAGAAATGATGACACAAGACACCATTCTGCTGCAAGATAACCATTTCCAAATAAATATATCTTAAGAAATGAGGTTTGAAGTTTGCATAGAAATTTAGATATTTTATAAAAAYGCATTACAACACAAAGGAGCTTTTTACAATGTTCATATGAAAGGTGTAAAAAGAGATTAAAATTATGTCCTTGGAAGGCATACAGCCTTGTCAAGGAAAAAAAAAATTCTACATTAACCCCGTGTAGGAAAGTTGTACTTTATCTCTATTTCAAAGGCTATAAAGAACCACTTTAATCAACCTACTTGACTTTGGGGACTTGCACATCTTACTGAAACTCATGAAATCTGGCATAGTGTGGTTTGCAGAACACAAAAGCCTTTAATCCATAAACCCACACTCTTGTACATTCAAATCCTGATACCATCTCCTTGTTAGGAAGTAAAATTGTGAATTTATCCAAAATGGGATCTCATCTCGTCTAAATGATGTAGCCTTTGCAACAGTGACCTTTAACAATGGTTATACCCAACAATGAAAGATTTTATGTCAGGAGCCAGTGGAAACAATATACATTAAAATTCTGATCTGATAGCACAGCCCTTTATTTTTCAGTTTTGGACAAGGGTCCTTTAAACATTTCATTTGCTCTCTTGTCTAACTTACCTTTGTTTCTTGCCCACAGAACAAACAGCAAGAAAAGGTGGCTGGTACTTTCCTGCAGACTGTCTGATTGCCAGGTGTAATTAGTTATGCTCTCTTTAAAATAGAGACATAGATTTTAAAACAGCTGGCACTGCCTACAAAGCCTCATTCTTAAAAAAAAAAAAACCTTATATACATACATTTATATAACAGAACACTTTTGCACAGATACATCATGGCTTTACAGTGCTTGACAGCCCTATGCTCTCTTTCAGCTGCAGAACCAAAGGCTGAAGTGACTTTTCTGTCTCCTGAGGCAGCTGCAGAACGAGCTGGAGCCGTGCCCTGTGCTGGGGCAGAATCCTGAGAACATCATTAATTCATGTGTTACTTGATAAATCCATTAGGTCAGCCTGGATTAGCCCATCGATCTCCCCAGTGCATTGCCACAGAGCCCTGRGATCCTGGCTCAGCTGCCTGCATGSAAAAGCCCCAGGAAGGCTGGCAGGGARCTGGGATGAGCTGGATCCCAGGCCAGCTCTTCCCAGGCTCTGAGTTCCACTGGGGAGCCCACAAAGGCTTGGATGGGCTGGGGAGAAAAAGGCCAAAAGAAGCTTGTTCTGCTGGGAAGCTCCACCAGCTCCAACCAAACCACCATGGGTTTGGATATCCTGACCTCCAACTGCCAAAGCAGTGCCCCCTGCACCCCCCACCATGGCACAGGGGGGATGTACTTTTTCCCCAATGTACTTTTACTCTAAAATAACCAGCTCCCTAAAAAAGAGGATGCAATCAATTCATTTGTTGGCACGCCRAGCCTTGCATTTCCTCCTCCTGCAAACTGCAAAGCAGCAAATAAACCATGCTGCTGTGAACAACACTCTGAAAACATGATTTTCCTGATTTACATGTAAACCAGAGCAGCAAAAATTGAGTGAGAGAGCTCAGCTCCTAAGTGAGCAAAACCTACTGCACAGGTCTGGCTCTTTATCTCTTGCTGAAATGTGTCTAGAAGGGGATGTTTCAATTCAGGCACCTGTAATAAAGTTTCATAAAGAAGGGCCTTAAGTTGATAAGTCTGGTTTAGGATTTTCTTATTAACTGCCCATTCCCCATAATGAGTTTTTAATYTAATTTTTTTCAGATTTTAAGGCGTATGAAAGCTGCTCATGTGCCTCTGGGATCTCAGGATGGGTATTGGTGAAAGGAAGAATTATGAGAGTGCTGAAACTGATTTTTTACATATGCTATAATCCTGGTATTGAGATTTTTTAACAAGTTTCCTGCRCAGCACAGCTCAGCTCATCTGCACACTGACTTCTGCTCAAGCTTCCTCTGCACTGCAATTGAAATCTCTGTTATTTCCAGATGAGTCTCAGAATTAGCACACAGTGGGGTTTGGGGTTTTTTTAATGAGCAGATTGGAACTCCATCATCAGGCAGTGGAAGACCCTCTGGTCTGGCCATAAAAAGGGTTCCTGGATTGAGCAGACTTGTAGGAGAAAGCCACTGAAGCAGGTGTTTAATTCTGAAAGTGTGGTTTATTCTGTGGTTTARAGACATGATCCTCTGCACTGGTGCCACAATAGTTGTTTATTATGTCCTTAACTGATGCTTAAAATACAATGGCAGTGTCTGGCAGCAGAGTGAGAACTTGCACTCTCAGGAGATTTGTGCCAGGGTTTCTCCAGGAAAGGATGGAGTCCCCAAAATCTCAGAGTTACAGAGGGGTTTGTATTTGAAGGGATCTACAAAGGTCACCCACTCCCTGCCACCTTCACCTAGGTGAGAATGTGGCATTCTAGAGAAATGCCTGCCTGTTTGCAGTAACTCAGAGCACAGAAAGACCACATTAAATACTGTGTGATTTATCAGCCTTGCCATGAAAATGAGGCTTCTTGCTGAAATTTTGTTTACAACATTTCCTGTGGAATGGAGCAGGGAAATGCAGTGAGAAACAAGGGATATTGGGTCAAAGAAAAGATGGAGTCACTCTGTATTTGTAAATTCAGGAGAGAAAAGAGTATTATTTCTCTTTATGTATTTTTTTAGCAATTTAAACCTGTTAACTCCACTATGCTGAGCAGTGTGAAAAACTCAAAAAAACTTTGTGAARCCTTTCAACCATTCTCTGATTTTAACTGCCTGTTCTCTGTGTTGTGACCCTTTCTTCAACAGCCAGGAAGCTTTAAGACATCCTGGACAGTTAGAAAGATTTGATAAGAGAAAACTCACAGCACTCCCAAATCCTTTGCTAAATCTCCCTTTTTCTGCCCCCCACAGCATGTCACTAGAGATTTCATAAGTGAAATGTACTTAATGAAATTCCAGATACATATCCTCTTAAAATGACAGCCCTTGGAAGCAACTGTTTTTAGAGCAACAGAATATTGAAGAATTAAAAACCTGCCGACCCAAGGAGGGGATTTATTTCAYTGCCTTCCAGTAAAGGAGTTACAGAATGTATTTAAATTTCTCAGCCTCACACCAGTGCCTGAGATGCTGTGGACTTTTAAGATAATGAAGTAATCCAGCACAAATGGGTGTTTGGCTGGGACATCWGGCAGATATGGACATGCCAGGGCTGGGTGGACATCCAGCCTAACCACGATGGTGCTGGGTGTTCACATTCAGACACTGAATGAGGCTCTCCAAGGCCAGGTCTGGGTTGAGGAGGAGAATTTGGATATTTAATATATAAACAAAAGCAGAAAGAGGCACAAAATCTWCAAGAAACCATTTAAATTTGAGGGAAATGCTACAGGTGGAAAAATGTCAGACAAGAAACGTGGGTAGAGATGTGAGATAGGAGCAGCAATGATTTCTCCTTGAAGTTTCAGCCTGACTGACACACCAGGGATGATGGGAACAGAGTCTGATCCACACAGGGACCTGGTGGCAGAGCCCAGGGCTATTTCCATGGCAGCACAACACAGAGTAACAAGGGCATTTTCCTCTGATATTTCCATTGACTCCAGAGATCCTGCCAGTGGCACGTGTCCCTGCCACACCTCCCTGCACACAGGTACCTCACACCTGCCTGGGACCAGGGGACAACTCCATGGAAAGCACAGGGTGGGGATGTGCTCTGTGGCTTCTCCCTCCAGATCCTGCACATGTTGAACAGGGGAGGAGAGGGAGGAGAGGAATCCCTGCTGAATGAGACACTGAACCAGGAGACAGCTGTGCCAGATGCTGCAGAGGAGAGGGCTCATGACAAATGGGGGACAGTGAGTGATGGCTGATGGGCACTGTCGTGGGCTGGGGGTTGCCTGTGCTTTGATAATATTATCAGGTATTTAATATTAATTAAATTTTTAAATTATATCATTATTAATGTAATTACATAATAWTATTATTATTAATAATAYGAACCCAGCTGCACAAACCAGCAGGTCAGAAAGCCACGTGCCAAACCAGCTGAAGCATGACATGCACGCACTGTGAGGTGTCCCCAGGGTGCTGAGGGTGGCTGTGCCACTGTCCCCACCAGTGCCAGCTGCTGGGAGCACTGCAGAGGCTGCACGTTGAACAAATGCAGGGAGCACATGGAACCTGTGAGGCTGCTCCTGGCTCTGCCTCCCGTGWGCTGCTGCAGCTCCAGCTGACTGAGATGACACTCTCCAGCACGGAGAGGAGGCTGTGTTATCCCTGATTTTACACCAAGTACTACATGTGTCCAATCTGAGAGAGACCAATAGAGTA
>CADDXX010000158.1:949473-1298449 GCA_902810485.1 Alauda arvensis | reverse complement strand
ARGRRRWTTTTAACCACAATTTTACAATAGGAAGACTGGAGCATCCATGTTGGACATGAAACACATGTGTGCTGTTACATCCACTGCAGCAGCACAGCCTGGGGATTGATGCCCAGACCTGAAAAGGTGTTGGGTGCCCATTTTGCTGTGACTCAGGAGGAATTTAGTGCCTTTCTTCTTCTTAGAATCTAGGTCCAAATCATTTTGAGAGAAAATGCTGTTTGGGAGCTGAGCACATCACAGCCCCAAGCCCAGCTCCCATGGGGATGAGAAGGAAGGACCCAGACTCCAGAACTGACATGAATCCAGTTTGGGGCACAAACTGGTTTCTGCATGACTTCCTTGAGTTCTGTGACATATCTGCAGTTTGTAAGAGTACAACCAAGGGGAAACTTTGGTCCTACGCTAATAAATATTTAGAGACCCTTTAGGATGGAATGAAAATTCAGAATAAGATAAATAATAAAAACATTCCTCCAAGGAYGTTCAGTGACTTGAGCACAAAGAAGTCAGACCTAGTGTATTTATAAAGATTTGATGTCCATTTAAGATACATCACTTACTGCAGCTTGTTGACCCTCACATGAATACAGAGAGGGGGCACACAAGCATTTCTCATTTTTTAGCATATAAACCTCTGCACTGCTCTGTGATTTCTAAATTTACTATGCACATTTCAGATGTTCTACAYCTATGGATTATGAAGGCTGGAATGAACCAGACCACATCATTTCACCTTCCAAATCTTCATTTTTACCTGAACCAGCTCTAAAAATTTGTCATTTGCAATCTCTGTTTTTTTCCCTTTGCCCTCCAGGAATACCTTGGAACACATGAGAACAGGAGACTGTGCTAATAAAACATAGGAATAATCTTTAACTGATTRAAACCAGATGTACTGAGGAATGTCTACACATTTACTGCCAGCCCACACAGAATAAATCTGTTAGAACTATCAGTGAAATACAAATTTTACCAGCTACCTGTTACCAGTTCGAGTACTTACAGCCTTCTTGAAATCATATCCAAGCTATAAACCCCAAATATCCCTCACTGCTTCACTTGTAAGTATTAATAACTCTGATATGTCTACAGCCAATTGCTGTGGAACAACTGCATCCTCTCTGGTGCAATCAGACACGGGCTGGTTGCCACGTTATTTCAGCTCCTTCAGTGCTTTGGCCAAATCAGTCACCAAACAGCTCTGCTGGTTCATCAATCAGTCTTTTCCCTTTTTCTCCCCTGAAAGCCTTTATTCCACACTTATCCATCAAAGTTCCTCCTTTCTGCCCAACCAGGAGAGACAGCAGGTATCAGCACCCATGAATTCAAACCACTGAGGCCATGCCTCACCCTGCTGCTGKGGGTACTCACAGTGCTGGTGGTGAACTCAGGGGGGTTGTCATTCACATCTGTCACTGTGATGATCGCTGTGGCAGTGTTGGAGAGACCATAGTTAAGGTTTCCTTCCATATCTGTGGCTTGAACAATGACTATGTACTGCTGAACTTTCTGGAAAAAAAGAAAAGAAGGGAAGGAAAAGATGAGAGACAAAAACGCACCCTTGTAAAACGCCTTGGTTTATTTGCCATGTACAAGTGTGATCTTTAAGAGCTAAGAGGTTTTATTAACTAAGTTAATTGGATTAAAAATGTTAGTTAAAAAAAAAAAATCAATGAATTTTTCTGCAATGTTTTTGAAGTGATTTTTGCACAGACTGGTGGGCATCACCAATATCCACCAAAACATCGCACCATGGGAAAATAAAAGTCTTACARGCAAAATTCCCTGGTTGAAGCTGACACTTTTATTAACTTTTAAGCATTTTCTGCAACATTAGCTTCTGTCTTGTGAAAACCAGTAAAAGTTTTGTTCATGTGTTTTCACTGAAAACATTGCTAAGAACATTATACCCCCAAAATTGACATCAACATTGCCTGGCAGCCCTCCAGCTCGTTCTGCTCACACAGTTTGATGCCCAGAAAGCATTAAAAGGCTCTTCGTGTTTCAAGCCTTAACACAATCTTGGYAAATAAGGAGAATTTAGGTCCAGTATGGAAGAAAAAAAAATTCAATGCAATAAACAGCAGTTCAGCAGAATGAATTTAAATTCCTGAGCACCCCCTGCAACAGAGCTCTCAAAGGAAAAAAACCTCACAGAGCCAGGCATAAAAATCACACAGTGAAGTTCTAAAGGATGCTGTAAGTCAAGACAACTGGAAAATAAACCTGAATAAAATAGGAGAGGCCATCTGATGTTGCATGAGTACACATCTTCCTGGGATCTCTTTATTTAGGAATATCTGCCTGCATCAAGGGAAGTCTCCTGATCTTTACAACTGGCCTCCACCATAAATTTTCATTTGGAGCTGCAGAATTTACTGTTGATTACACGTTCTGCTCACAGAGCACTTTACAGGCAGGTAGGAAAGCAAGGCTCCTCTCTTGAAAAGTGGGCAAAGGGATGCAGGAGAAACAGGGAAGGATCCAGCCAAAAWCCCAACACAACCCTGCTCCTTGAGGCTGCAGGTGGCACATCAGAGAGCCCAGAGGTGTGTGAACCAAGTGGGGGCAGAATTTAATGCAGGAAAAGCTTTTTTGTGAAGTCAGGTGATGCAAGGAAAGACCAAATACCCCCAGAACACAGCTCAGGTACCCKGGGCTGCTCCTTCAAGGTGCCAATGCCACAAGCAAGTGTAAAATGTCAAATTCCTCAGAAGTTTCAAAGGGCAAGAACTAGGTCAATTAGGCCTCTTTATTCCCATATAAACAGCCTTGAAGTGCTGTAATTGGCTCAGTTCTTTAATTCCTCTGAATTGCCAGAATAAGAGATCTGCATTTTAGCTTTACCTTGATTCTGGGGCTTTTAATTGACCTGCTAAATTGACAAGACATCACACTTAGGGATCCATCAGCACCCTGCAACTGGAATATATTATGGAAATGCACTTTCATTATCTCTTTCTATCTTGTATAATAAAATATGAGGCAGAGAAACTATTGTTAGCCCTTGTTTTGCCTCATGCCTGAAGGTGCTGTTCACCACTCCATGTGTAAAAGGCACATGGCTGAAATGTCCTTATTAGTGAATGTTATTTCTATTTCATATTTAGCTTTTCCTTCCTTATTCTCTGTTATAGGCAGCCTGGGAGGGTGATGGAGGTATTTCCTAACAGGCCAAATACTTTGGTTTAAATAACAGAAGGTTTAAATCAGAAAGGGGGAGGATACTTAAAAAAGTAGCAGCAATCAGATTTCACATGAATGAGAAAAACACGTCTGTGTGTGTGTACAACAGAGTTGTTTTATTTAACAAAGCACCATTCACTGAGCTGTGTAGTGTTAATTAAAAAAAAAAAACACAAATTGAGAGCACTAAATTAAAGAAGTTTAAAAGAAAGATGTTGATCAGACCTTCCCCCCCACACACACAAAAAAGGAAAGAAAAAAAAAGAAAAAAAGAGAGAGAAAGAAGGAAAATGGCCAGAATTTGTTAAAATGTGCCACAAAGAGCTGGTGTAGAAGGCTGGAAAGAAGGGAAGGATGGCAAAGGAACACAGCACTYGTGCAGACAGCCCAAGCCTGGTGAGAAAATGTGGGGAATGACAGGAATTACAGCAGATCTCCAAGGGATGGAGAGATCAGGCAGGATCATGATGGGAATGCACACGYTGGAGACAGGTCCTGATTCTCAGGGCAGCAGGGGCAGCTGCAGCCACTGGGAACACATCAGCAGTGAGTGCTGGGGAAATCCCAGAGACATCCCCAAGGCTGCACTGATTTCCATCAGCTGAACACAAAACTCTTGTGTTCAGAGCAAAATGGGATTCTGACACAGAGAATGCTGTGGGAAGTTGAACAGAACTCAGACATATGAAATCACAGAAATATCAAGGTTGGAAAAGACCTTTAAGATAAGTCCAGCCATAAAGCCAACATTGCCAAACCCACCAAATGGAAATAGTCTGGGATCTGATCTGCCAAACCTTCAGGCAYATGGTTCCCACCCACATCCAGCTCCATCAAAAGGCTGCAGCACTGTGGGCATATTAAGGGTGCTCCTTTCAAGTGCCTAGTTTGAGTTTATAACTAATTCAATCTCCAGTGAGATTGGCCCCAGCAGATAACAAATTACTGATTTTTTTGTTTTTCTCTAGCTAATCTTTTTGCTTTTGTGCATTTAGCTGATTTTATTGAACTATTCAATCAATTTCAATTTCAGCATGTCCTTCTAATTTGTCACATCATCTCCAGGGGCATCTCAGTTTGCTGTCCTAATAGTATTATTATTGTTACAACTATTAAAAAAAGAAAAAGGCAGCCTCATGCCCCCAAGCACGAGAGACATTTTCTTGATGGCATTTTGATCATACAAAATAATTCTCCTATTCTCTTTCTTTGCAAAAAATGACATTTTGAACAGCACAGGGCAGAAACTACAGCAGAGAGGTAAACCAAAATGGTCCTAACATTTACTGTACGTCTGCTCTGATGGTGATGCTGTGGAGCTCAGGAAATGAGCCYGAGTGGCCCAAGGGGGTCTAGACTAAAAACCCAGCCCCACTGAAGCCTGTGGGAGGTCCTGTGGCAAATGTTTCCAATAAATCTAACAGATCTTCATGCYACAGCAAAGCAAATGTGCTCCAGCCAAGGAAAAAACTCATCTTGATGAGCRCAGACCTTTCAGTCTGACCTGAAAACTAAGAAGGACTTTTGAAAGAAAAAATTATGAAGGAAGGAATAATTAAAGGAACTGTGGCAGATCTAATCTGTCTGCTCTTCTGTCACTCATCTGATGCAGTGCCCCAAAGAAATACATCAGCTAAATTCCAGAAGATGGGAATTAGTTGGAGGAATCTGTGAAGCTGGTTATAATGGGAAATTAGTCAAGGGCTTGGTTAAAAAGGTGCCTTGTACAGGAGGAATGGCAGCTTGGAAGAAGGGCAACTGGAAAATAGAAAGATGTGATTTAATAGCACAAAACACAGGAAAATACAGCAAGGTACCAACACAATACTTTCCTGGAAGCTGTTTTATTGGACATGGGGAAGGAGGGCTGCTGTCCCCATGTCCCACCAGCTCCCTGCTGCCCAGCCAGCACAAAAACACTGYTGGCAAACACCCTGTGTGCAGCTCCCAGCTCTGCACATCTGGAAATCCTCAATCCCTGTGCCAAGCAGCCAGGGCTCATCGGGATGCTGAGCACAACCCAGGCCCTTGTGCTCTGTGCTGAGCCCCCTGCATCCAGGCAGGTGCTGCCACTGAAGAGCCCATCAGGAGAAGAGSCTGGAAGAGCCTGCCTTGTTTAGTCTGGCAAAACGAGGGCTGATAGCAGATATGATTGCTGYCTATAAATAACATCACGAGGATAAACACTAGGAAGGCAAAGAAGCAATTTGAACTAAAGGACAATGTTGACACAAGAACGAATGGGTATGAACYGGCCATGAATAAATTTAGGCTGGAAATTAGTAGGTCCTTCAGCACTAAAACAGTGAGATGCTGGAGCAATCTAATACAAGGGTCTGGGGAGAAAAAAACGTTCAAAAGAATGTATTAAATTAGGGCTAAATGCTCTTGGTCTAGGTAGAAATTATGACAAATGGAGCTGAAGCAGAAGGCAGATCTCTCAGCATTCTCCGTGCACAAACAACTTCCCACAAAGAAAAAGAAGAAAACCCCTTTCGGTTCAAACAGCACAGACTGTCGGTGTGAAAAGGCTTAACACTGATGGTTATCACGGAACCAGCCCATTCCACTGGCACACACAAAGGACCAGGTGCCCCCAGCAAAATTACAGTTATTGCAAGTGGCTCTGCCCATCGAGACAGAGGCTGGCATGGAGAGCTCAAATCCCTGGCTGAGCTGAGCTGGGAGAGGGGATAAACAAGAGTAAATCGTGTTCAGAGACAGAGCAGAAAAAGAACAAAGTACTTTAAAATGAAGCCCAATAATGAAGTGCTACCTGTGATCCCAATTTTCAAACGTGCACGCTCAGTATTTGAGAAATGTGGCTACTGCTAGTTTAAACAGGTAATTATTATACATCACACATGGGCTGGGGAACTGTGTACACCAACGTCCAGAAATGCAGTAATTATGTTATTAAATTAATCTGCATTATGGACAAAGGGTTTGCAAAATTAGGACCTACATTTTCAAAGCTCTGTACAAATATTGTCCAATTAATTACTACTTCATGAGGAATGTGTGACTAGCTAATTTTAGCAYCACGTCTGGTAAAGCAAATAAGGTTACCAGGATGTAGGATGTATTAGCAGGAATCTAGTGGTGAAGGAGATAGAAAATCTGAATTCTATTTCCTCCCGTGGTTATCCTCACATCTTCTTTATGTTTTTTTTCATCTCCCCTGAATTTTGCAATACCAATGAGATGAATATGAGATGTTCTTGTGATTTGTTTTCTAAATAGTTTTTTTTTGCATGCTAGTGAAGACTTGATGTTCATGTTTTTGGGTATCAGAGATGGCAAACACACCATTAATAAACACTGCACCAGAACCAGGAAAGACAATTTAAAAACAAACAAACACCCCCAAACATTCACCTGACTCAAGCAGAAGTTCYTTTTCCAAAAAGACCTAACCACCCACCACTTACAAAGCTCACAGGAAAAGCTTTTAAAGCATCTACCCCTTAATACCCCCTACCTGGCCTTGGTTAAATAAAAYCAGATTTCCAGCAGAAAGCCCTCTTCTGGAAGCTCTGGGCAGAAGGCAGCTTTCACAGAACACCCAGAGAACCCAGCACACCTGCAGCTCCCCAGTGATGCTGGTGCTGAGTGAGCTTCACTTCACCCCTGTGCCAGAGTTGAGCAGAGTTTGATAAACCTTGACCTTTTAATTTCTCACAGACAACACAGCATCCCACTGAGGCTGCAGAGTCCTGGGCAGACATCAAACCCTGGRCCAGAAATCCCAATGCTGCTGCCTGAGCTAAAAAGATGCAGTTTTGCTCCATCACAGCCTCGCTAYACAGGACCAGCTCCTGCCTGAGGTGTTCCTGTYTCTGCTCAGACAGGCATAAAACAARGSARGGAATGCTATTTTCAAACMAACTGGGCTCAGTGCAGCACAGAGAAYGCAGCAAACAGCCAGGGTTGTCTTCTCCATTTGGCTGGGGCTGTGTTGGCTTTTCCATCCACACTCCRGTCTGCAGGAGCTGTTCCACCCCCTTCAAAAACCATCCTGTCTGATGCAAATGAAGGTCCATAGCCTTCACTTCTCTTCTTCTTGACACTGGAGCTATACTGACATCCACCTTTAACAGATTTCTCCTGGCAGCCTGATTAACAACCAGCAATTAAACTYCTTCTTAACACTTTCTCAGCACCTGAGACCCCATAACCTGGGGGATCTCACACCTCATACAGCTCATTCTCTCTTAAGCTACTGCACTTTCTGATAGTATATTAATGTGTTACAATTTACACCTTTTGACCCATTTGGAACCATCAGACGCACCATTAACTTCTCCAGCTTCTCCCAGGGCGGGTGTTGGATCTCTCACAGAAGTGTAAATGGGACCTGCTCCAGCTTTTAGCAGCTCTTTTCCTCTTTTGTGTGGCAGCTTCTGAAAGCCAAACAGCCTCTGGTGGTGGCTACAACACCCAGCACTAGCRAGCTGAGCTTTCTCTATGAAAGCAGGAGGAAGTGCTTTAAAAAGTTACCTGAAAGGAAGCGAATATGATCTTTTTATCGCACAGAGGTTACAGCATCAAAGAATGCCAGAAAGCCTTTCAGGAGTCTACTCTGTTTGGCCTTTTCAGTAGCGTGAGACCAAACAGTTCAGTGGCTGCTGCCCACGGCTGCCTTTTCTTGTGTCACTGAGGCAGGGGAGGTGGGGAAGTGGAAACCGTTCCTGCACTGGGTACAGAGCCCAGCAGGCATCCCAAAAAGCCATCCAGCATCCCAAAAAGCCATCCGGCATCCCAAAAAGCCATCCAACATCCCGGTCACATCTCCCTGGAGCCTCCCAGACAGAGGGTCTGTGAAGCACAGAGAATTGCTCATGGAGAGAGCCAGGATGCTGCTGAGCATCTCCAGGAGCTGTTCACTGAGCATCCCAGCTCCCAGAGAGCTCTGCCACTTGTCAGGGGAGCTCAGAAACAGAAACTCCAACCACTGAACAGCCCTGAGATAAAATCAGAGGGATAAAAGGGAAAAAAAGAAACAAAACCTGAATGAAGTGACTCAGGTGCTATGAGCTGACTTCAAAACTATTATCAGAATKAYCAAAATTATTGTCACAAACCCCATTGTTCCAGTATCTCTGTCCTTGGATAATGTCAACTCTTCTGTTKAGAAAGACTGTCAGTTAATGAGCCTCTCATATGGTTCTCTGATTTATACCAACATTAGAATCCAGAATCACTAAAAATGGGCATCTCTCTTTCCAGTGATCCAAACTCCAAATTAGCTGTAAATCCACAATGGAGCAGGGGAGAAACATGGAAACTGAATTACCTGCTTCTGACAGTCATGCAAAGGGATGGCAGTGAGCTGGCATGAGCTACAGATAAATTTCACTCAAAAAAAAGAGATGTGATTAATGTCTTGGATAATGTATTTCGATTCTGACTACAGCCACTGTGCCAAAACAGAGGAGGGTTGTGATTAAGGCTGCAGGCTGCAATTTGGAAGATCTGGGTTTCTTTAGCATTTCCCCAAACCCTCCCCAAGTGACCTTTAGCAGGTCATTTAATTTTTCCGTGCATCAAAGAAATCGAAAATAACACTTCAAAAATGAAATTAAAACTCTTTCTTATCCAACAGTGATACCCTGAGAGGAGAAATCCATTTGCTGGCTGGAGCACTCAGCCACTGGGATGAGGGAGGCTGCAGAGCTCCCATCTCCAGCCCCTTTCCCCTGCCCAGAACAGAGCTGGTGTCCATCAGCATCTCCCAGGAACAGGAACCAGCTCTGACACAACTCCCACCAGCACTTCCCAGCCTGTCCCAGAGATCCCAGGTCATCTCACAAAGAGAGAGCACTTAAAAGGACACCTGAGGAATAATGAGCCTCCCAACTTTTGGCTGAGGCAATTTCTGTAAAACCATGAAATTACATTTGGCTTTTCCTGGCCAGGGAGAGACGAGCAGCAGCTCAAAGCCTGGGTGGCCACACAGCACCCAGKGCTGCAGGGAGGTGCCCTGTGGTAAATATGCCAGCAGTAAATTGATGCTGCTTCCAGGTGGTTTCTGCCACTTACTGACAAAAAAAAGAGTGAGTGCTGAGACTGAAAAAACTCCAAGTCTCAAGGCAGAGAAGGGAAAGTAAACAACAATCTCAGAAACATTTTTTTAAAAGTAAAAAACCAGCCTTCTTTGGAGTGGTGCAAAGCAAATTCCTCCTGCAGCGTGTAACTTCTTGGTGATTACCCAAAGGCCAGGCTTTAGGATAAAAAAATATCCTAGTTATGTCCATTGCACTCTTATAATCCACAAAACCTTTGCTGTCAAATGCTGCCAGAGCAATTTAATAAACAGGGAGAATGCCTTAATGTATTCTGAAACCTGAAAACCACCCATCATTAGCCCCACATGCTGTTTTCCTACTTTCTCTGCTTTAAGCCATTTAGCTGCTACAGCTGTTTTTCTTGTAAGTCTGACTCCTGTTTTTATCAGCCTGATTTGTTTTCTGGTCTATCACGCTTGATTAGAAAGAGGAAGAAAAACCTTTCACAATTCAGGTAAAACTGCCTTCTTCTTCAAGCTCTCTCAGGCTGGAAGCTTGAAAAAGATCATCAGGAGGATCAGTGTAGGTGAATAAATATTCATAATATTGCTCATTATTTAGACTTGGTCTCATTTTTGCAGATAAGCTTGAAATTCCACACATGACACCACTGATGTAGCCAGACCTTTTTATTCTGAGGAACATGAGGTTTTAAAAAAACCTGTCAGTGCAGCAACTAAAAAAATAAAATCAATGTAACATATTCAAACCATTTTGTCTAATCCTATATGTATACATGTGGYATGAACAACACTAAGATCCTGGATTTTGAAATTATTGGCAGTCAGGAGCACAACACAAGTCTGGGGCATCTGTACTGTGTTGACTCCTTATGGTCAGGATAAAATAAACTCATTTGGTGTCATTTGTTATTCATTGCTGAGAATTATTTTAAGAARATGGCTTGGCTGAGTCCCTGCTGGCTGCATATCATCTGTGCCTTATGAATTGAAGGGAATGTCCAAACAGAGAAGGAACAGGTTAGAGCCACAAAAGCAGCTGATTTAATTAAATCTGGCAGAGGGAAAGGTTAGTGGAAAACAATCAAATAACAGAGARGAGATTAATGTGATATGGTCCCTATTGTATTTCTTTTAAGAGCAGTTTCACCCAGCGTGGGCAGGGTCACGTTGTGTCGATTTGCTGAGGGAGAATGTGATTGACAACTTCTGGAGAAGAAATCCAGTTTGGTTGTGAAGTTGGAAATAGYAAAGGGGGCTTTTGTCAAAACCAGCTCTGCCTGCAAAGGCTTTGTTTCCCTGCCTTGGARAAGAACTGCATGAAAACAGGTGCAGTGAAAAAGATCTCCAGTGCTGAGGCAAAATGAACTGAAAGCTGATCCTGTGAGTGAAGGGTTTTTTTCTTTCTGGCTGGAAATTCTGAAGAAACAAAAGCATTTGAACATGAGCAATATTTGATCTTGCTGATTTTGTGTATATTGATAATGTTAAAGGTGTAACACACAGGAAATAAAGACATGCAGTTGATTCAATACTTGTACTATGTCTTGGTGTAGAAGGGCAACAATTCAGACTGAATCTGATGGAAAGAACACTTTGGTCCAGAGCAAAATACAGCAACAAAGTTTGTGATGACTTATCAAATGCTACACAGCTAAAATAACTTCAGTGGTACAAATCACTCACTGAGCAAGGTCTAGGATTAATGAAAGATAAAGTGCTACCCTTTTCTGAAGGAGGCATCTCAGCTTTTTTCCAAGCTAATGAACCTAGTGTTTATATCTAGTTGTATTAGTCAAATAGAAAATAAGGATTTTTTATTAAACATTGTATTAATGGATTTGAGAGAAGTCACAAATGGGTAATTATGTGTAGTCTTCCAAAAGAAAGGCCACCAAAATGAAGAACTATTTTTCAAAGAGCAGTTTTAATAGTACAGGACTTCCCATGGAGCTTCCTGATGGTTGTCAGCACTCAGTGCTCTCTGGGGCACAGCATTTGGGGAATGAGACACAGTGATCCCAGGAAAATATTGACTGCTACACCCATCATGGCCTTGCAACAGGAACTGGCTGCAGGGCATTTGGGCAAACTTAAGTTTTGGGTTCCATTATTCCCCAGGACCCAGCAGAGAAACAGCACAGTGAGGTCTGAACCGCAGCCTCTGGGGACCCAGAGGTTTTGCAGATGCTTTTCAAAGTTGCACTGGCCTCAGGTACCTGCTCAGTGCTTTGCAGAGCACAGCTCACTGTCCTGCCTGCTCACAGCTCACTGTCCTGCCTGCTCACAGCTCACTGTCCTGCCTGCTCACAGGGCTTCACACACAGATAAACCCGGGTAAGTGAGGAACAGCAACAAACGACTCAATGATAAACTGTGAAACTGCTGATAAATGAAATTATTATGTCGCCAGGCTGGCAGAGTGCCACTGSCAGAGCTGCTGGGAGGAGCAGGGACGTTTTCCTTCCCATACTGAGCCTGTCAGCTTTAATCAGATGTGCCTTAGCACAGTCTCTGCACAGCCAGGTGAGATCCAAAGACAGCATCCATAAAACTGCTCCATGCCAGTGACAGGAGAGGGAATGGTCAGAGCAGAGCTCCACAAAAAGCAGGTTGATGTATGGAGTGTGAAATTAAATGCCCTGTTTATTAATTTGAAAGAGGAGGGAGTTGACCAAGAAGGATTTTTGATAATCCTGAACTGTCCCAGCTGTTCAGGGAGACCTTTGGAAGGGTCCTTCCTGGTGACTGTGTGTGACAAGAGGATGGAGCAGCAGCCATAAGGCACTGCAATAATTGAAGGCAAAAATTTAATTTTCCCAGATCAGGGCCTTAATCAAACAGCATTTAATTTCTATGCTTTTTGTCATCTAAGGGATGTGCAGGATCTTTGSAAGTGTCAAAGGCCTTTAGGTGACCAGGAGCAGGTTCCATCATGGCAGGGGATATTTTCTAAAGGAACTGGCACTGCAGAGACCCCCTTGACAAATTCCCAGGTTCCTGTAATATGGAATTAACTTCACATTGCCACCAGGTATGAAAGAGGAACTTGCCAAGCACCTTTGTGTGATGAAATGCAATTCTTGCAGTKACAAAATTGGAGGAATGTAGCAGTTCCTTGGCTATTAGCTGCAAGAGGGAATTTCAGCAGTTCAGCTCTCCCCAGCYCTGGCTACATTTCTGCTTAAAAAACATTTATGTGGGGAAGTGCTGAATTTCATACAAGAAGCAAAATGACCCTGAATTTAGTAGGCTGCATTATCAAATACTCAAAAGTAACAGACTGAAATGAAAAATTGCAAAGCATAATTCTGCCAAGAAAATTAATCCTTGTTAACCCATGACCTGATCATATATGATGCTGCTCTGACGAGCTYACTGAAATGCTATAAATAATGCCAGCATATTTTATTTTCTTTGTAGGCATAAATATTGACAAATTCCTACTCATTAAACTTCTGCAAGCTGAGAATTATTCCTGTTTCTCAAATGGGGACCGGGCAGAGGAATTAAGGCTCTTTTTTTCAGAGGGATTCATTGGTTTGCAGAGTCCAGTTGGAGATGCTAAATGCAGTTTTAAGCCTTCTTTATGCACAGAAGTAAAACTGTATTGATTAAATCCACCCTCACAATGCTACTTCTTCTCCCTCCACCCTCAGCTCAGACCTGTTTCTATGTGCAAGACAGTCCTTTTGCTGAGTTGCATCAGTTCCCTGAGCAGAATTGTTCCAGAAAGAAACTTTTTGCACATGTGAATAAACTGACAGTGAGTTCTGGGCAGCAATTCATTGAACAGAACAGTTCAAAAATGTAACTGCAGACTGAGGATACATAAAAAAGTTGTTGTGAGACAAGCTGGGGTGTGGATTTACAGTGCTTTAGTCCCCCCACAGGATCTGCTTCCATCCATGCCACCCATCACCTGCCATGAACCTGGGGTGTCTTATCCTGCTGAAGGSTGAGCTGGAATTTGTTCAGGTTGTGTTAACTGCAAACAACWGTCCTTATTCCAGTACTARTAATTTCTGGCAGTTACAAAGGAGAGTGGACACTGTGGGATAAAGAAYTGCCTCAAAACAAAYKGTTTTTGCTTTGGCTGTKATGTGGAATTCAAATGAAACCCTCTCATCTGTGGTCCACRCTCCAAAATCTCACAGTGCAAGGGAAACACCCCCAAAACTGCATCCCTATTTTCTTCAGRATCCAGCTGAACAYCTTAGCCCTGCAGCAGATTTAGGAGGAGCTGATGAGATTCTAAGTTTAATACTCTCCAAAATACCTGTGAGAMGTGTACTTTTGGCAAAGCAAATTAGTATTTCTGCTACTCCTGCAGCAGTGCTAAGCTTCTGTGGAGCTGCTCACCTTGGGTTCAGGTGTGTGAACCCACACTAAGTAAATGTTTTATGTGCCTTGCTCTACTTCCTCCACTTCTCAGACAAAACCAYGCTGGGAAAGTGGAAGGACCAGAAGCTGAGGTTTTTCACTGCAAGAAAGAAGCAGGGCTGTGAGAGCAGGCTCCATGTGGAGCTGGTGGGACCATCCTCTTCAGGCAGGATGCAAAGGGATTCAGGACTCTGCTCCTTGGTCTCTCTCAGAGGAAGCTGGAGGCAGTGATAAGTGTGTGTAAAGAATGTTGTGAGATGGATTGACTCCCTGTGAGGAGTAAGGTGAGATCATGAAATATATTTAATTTTAGCCTAAGTTGGACTCACATTTGTGTCCCAGAGTGAAAAGGTTTTATCCCACCCCACTGCCAGCAGTGTTCACCTCTCTCTCTTGGTTAATGGGAGCTGTATGGATTTTTATTTTCTTTTTTTCTCAGAGGAAACGTCAGAACAGCCCAGATTTAGAGATGCATTATCTGACAGCAGAAACAAAGTGCTACCTCACACCAGCTGCAACTCTGAGTCATTAAGGTCTCTAACGAAGCCATTAGCCCATGGAATCACTGATGGGAGCCTTTCCCATGGAAAACACAGCACACACCACAGAGATCCCATCTCCACTGCTCTGTCTGGAACAGAAAATACCACCCTAGGCTGGCACCTTCTTTGGTCTGAATATTAGAGGGTGCATGTCTGAGGGACAGGGGCAGGCTCAGAGGGATGAGATGGATGCAGGAGCATCCCTTCAGGAAGTTTTGCCACCTCTGCTGGGTGCACAGAGCAGAGCCCCCTGCCCTTGGCTGCATGGGGCAGGCTGAGCACAGTGGATAAACAGGGATAAAAAGGAATTCCTGCTCYAACAAACCCTCCTCTGCCTCCTGGAAAGCTGCAAACAGCCCTCTGGCCATGCTCCAGGGGCAGCAGGAGGTGTGGGTGCAGGGTTTTAYGGGTTAGCTCCTGGGGTGGCAGGTGGGGTGCATTTGTCTGATGTTTTCAGCTCCTTTTCCAAAGGGAAGGGARGGTTCAGCCCTGTACCAGGGGCTGGGTGTGCAGAAGGACTGGGCCTGGGGATTTTCACAAAATGGGAGAAAAGCAAACAAACACAATCAACAGATGGAAACCCTCAGATGGAAGGGGACATACTGGTTATTTATTTAAAGAGCTGTTAAGTCCTAATGGAAATTTTCAAGAACCATTCCATTTAGAACTAGCAGAGGTTTATTTAGCCCATATTTTCTGTTTGTTTTCACTCATTTTTCATGCTAAAGAACATTTGCTACCAGGACTCATCTCCAGCATCTTCAATTGTGTATTCCCCAGCATTACCCTGGTTGCTACGGAGACAAGAGAGATGCCACAAACAACAAAAAGCTCTTGTGGGGCAGAGCAGTGCTCCAAGGAAAGAAATAACCCTGGAAAACATGGTATCTACCAGCCCCTGCACACAAGCATGGAAAGTGGGGGGCATTTATGGACCCTAACTCTAAACAAARCATTTCCCCAGAGCTGCTTTTCAAGCTACACAAAAGTCATAACCCATATTGCTCCAGACTTGATGCCAAAGAATATTTCCTACCTGGATTTGAATAATGTGAATATATTAATTAAAGTTGATAATGGCTGATAATGATTTCCATCAGCAGTAGAATGTTGCTATATTTATCATTATTTATGAGATCACCGTACCTCACTGTAATTTAGACAGGGAAGGCTTGAAGTAACGTGACTTGACACCTTAACAACTTTCCTTTCACACCTTTAAAGCCACAGAATGTTGTTTTCTCAGACAAACATTCTGAGCCTGGGCTCAGTGGGGCTCCTGGTGGGGATGAACCTTCCAGAAGAAAAATGAAAGAGTCATACACTGAATATCAGGCACTCCCAGTGCTTTCATGGTAGTATGACCTAAAACCAGCTAAACTCTGTCTGACTTTAAGAATTGTTTTCTATCAGGTCACTGGCTATAGGCATGCAAGTGAAAATTCTGAAAAAACACACCAAAATATCCAAATAAGCACTTCCTATAAAGCAAGTCCTAGTGATATAAAATTTATAAAATTCATAAAATATGCAAACCAGATTCACTTTTAGCTGGCATGGCCAAAACTCAGAAACATCAGGAACTGACAGACTGAGGTCAAAACAGCTCAGAAAACAAAATAAGGCAAAAAAAACCCATCCATGAACCCCCAAATCTCTGAAAGCTGCTGACATCACAGCAGACCGAGGCACAGAGACAGAACCACAGGAACCTTCTTCAGCATCTGCTGTTAAGGTAAATCTGAAATGATTGTCTGGCACAGTGGTAATTGCATTGTACAGCAATCAAAACAGAGACGCCGAGCCTAATGAATCCCTGCTCTCACCTCTGCAACTGAACTGGAGTGKCTCCTTCACCTCCTTATTAGCCCATAAATATTCCAATTAGGAAGCAACTCCAGATGAATAGGATTAGCAAGAAGGATATTTTAGACTAGGTACACAAGAGATACTCAAAACTCTCATGTCTTATCTGAGGCTCTCCTGACATTTATAATCATGTAGAAACGCTGAATTTACATAGCTCTGCCTAATTAGACATGGTTGCAATTATGTTTGTGGGCTTCCTTTTTTTCCTGCCCAAGTATAACTTACACTGTCAACACAGGAAGCAGGAACTGAATAGAAGCTCAGTAAGACATAGAAGTGTTTTCAGCTATTTATTTTTTCCTGGTTTTAATTTAAAATTCATATTTCTAAGCTTTATTTTTTCCTTTTTTTTTCCCAGATTCCAGGCAAGAACTGGCTGTTATGGATCCAAGTCCAGATTTGTTGCTGCTTTAGATGTAAGAAGTGTGATTTTTTTTTTAGATAATCAGCATCCCAAGAGCAGGCACTACACCAGGCCAAATTCTGCAAAAGGTGACACGTTCTGCCTGCAGCAGGTGGGCTGCTCGTGCTCTTGGTGACAGCAAGAAACAAAGAAATTGTTTCCTTTGAGGACTGAAAGGTCCCTGAAATTCTCACCCTGCTTATGAATTTTGCTAACTGCCCTGGGGTTTTTGATTTCAGTCCCTCTCCCCAGCCTGAACCTGACATTTCTGCAAGAATCCTGTGTTTATCTTCCCTGGCCTTCAGAAAGCTGGTGGGAAGCAGGTAATCCATCACGTTGTATTTCTGTGCAGCAAATGTTGGCATTATTGGGCAGAGGYTTGATAAATGATGTGTACATTAGGAAACTGAATTTCAATATATTGTCTTTGATGTCCATAATCACAGATAGAGTTCTTTCACCTCAGCTCAAATATAAATCARAGCAGGTTATGTGCACTCAATTCAACGTGCTTACAAATCCCTCTTTCAGAACTAAATCACAATCATGAAAGCTCACCTGTGTCAGCACACTCACCTGCACAGAGCTCAGGCTGCAGCCCAGGTAGGTGGAGATGCCCACACATATAAAAACTCTCAGGACTGGGATATCAGGGAAATCCCAGGACAAACATCCACAAATCCTTTTTACTGACTGCTAGATGCTCAATTATCTTTACTCCTAAATATTTTGTTTATTAGAAAACCAGCATCTTATTTGACAGCCACATCATGTTTCAAGCTCCATGCCAGTGATCAGARGATCATGGAATCATGGAACATGCGTTGGAAGGGACCCTAAAGCTCATCTCCTGCCATGGGCAGGGACACTTTCCACTATCCCAGGTTGCTCCAAGCCCCATCCAACCTGGCCTTGGACACTTCCAGGGATGGAGAAGCCACAGCTTCTCTGGGCACCCTGTGCAGGGCCTCACCATCCCCATAGGGAAGAATTTTTTCCTAATATCTAATCTAAACCTGCTCTCTTTCAGTTGGAAGCCATTAAATGGCTCATGCCAGCAGATTCACAGAGCCACTGGAAGCCAGGCTGCCTGGTGGCAGAGGCCAGTGCCTCCAGGCAGAGCAGGACTAMAGAAAACTGTCTTAAAGACTCCCGAGGAATGAGACAACAACCAAAGCACAGGATGAAACCCTCCTGTTCCCAGCTTCACTGCTTGGAATGTGGGAGAGGTGGAAAAAACAACAGTTCTGCTCCAGCAGGTTTATAGAAGCCAAAATTAAACAATTAGGAAACCAAGTCTCCTCCTTCAGCAAACTGAAGCAGAAGCAGCTCACGCAGCAAACTGACCCTGCTGAGCCCCCCAGGCTGTTCGTGCACAGCCCACGCTGGGARCATCCAGCAAGGCAGCCCAAAACTGCAGCCTCCCAGTGAACTGCACACCCCAGCTCCAGGCAGCTGAAGGGCAGGGCTGTTCCTGAAGATCTGCCTCTCAAAGGACATACCCAGCACGTTTTCTCTGGCCAGGGCATCAGCCTGCTCCCTTATCAAGCTTTCTGATCGGGGCTTGCATCGGCCAAGGCAGCGGGATGTGAAAGCCTCTGATGACAGCCCAAGGAGCTGAAACAAAATCAATAACCATAGAAACCCCATCCCATCCCCTGCTCTGCTGTATTTAAGATCAATCAATATGCACGAACGACCAGTGCCAGGCACATCTGCACTAGTCGTGCACATAATCAACTTTGTCTTGTCTCAGCTTAATACAATTTTCCACCATATTAGCAGCCTTTATGATATCCTGTCTCTTCAAATAGACGTGSTTCAGAATCACTCCATAGCTCAATTGGATTACTGGAGTTGCACACAGAGCCACACACTCACACTTCCCTCCTCAATCCACTCTTGGTGACAGCCTCTCCTCACTGCACTGAGGTGGGGATTGCAGCCATGCTTGGAGTGTYTGCAAGGAGGTGACATCCGTGGCCACAGCCAGCTTCCACCTCTGGCAGAAGAATGTGTGTGTGTATGTACAATGAACAGGCTGGGAAAATGAACAAACTTATCAAATGCCACGCTGGAGCATCCATTAAAAACTGCACACACTTTTAATGACTTGGGTGAGGGTTGCTGTTGCATAAATTTATTTAACGTTAATGTCCCCAGTTTGCCGTAAATTTCACACTGCGAAATTACCAGGGCAGTTCTAATGGAGCCGAAGACTCCAGCTGCACTCCATGATAAAGGAGGAAATAATTACGAATTCCTCTGGGAAGCCAAAGAAAGTCAAAGATCTCTTTGGAAACTGCTCCCAGCTGAGCTGCTCATCAGCCAGCGGAGGAGGCGCGGGGCCGCGGGAAGTGGGATGAGCAGGACGCTCCCGCCGCCAACGGCGCTGCCATCAACTGACATTTAATTTGGAAGGATTGAAAGCTGGTGTCTGCAGCGACTTCTGCCAAGAAACATTATGAACAGTCAAGACAGAGCATGGGAAGTGGTTTTGCGTTCCAAGTTGGGGTGATGCTGTGTGGTTTTACATCTGATCACCGAGCGCGAGACGGAACCGGCGCACGCGGCTCCAGGAGCTCGTGCCTGCAGCTCTGACACATGCCTGGATCCTGAGAGGATGCTGCACTCTGTGTGTTGTTCTGTCTAGGATGGCATTCTCTACAACCTTTCAAATCCAGAGCTAACAGCCTTTGCCAGAGTTTAGAAGAGTGGAAAAAGTAAACTCCYCTCTTCCACCCTCCTTAATCCTCTATCCCTACAAATGTCTCTTCCTTCCATTTCTGTTTCTCCCTTTTATCTTCCTRTTCCTTCTTGTTTCCTCCACACCACCATGGGCTGCCCTGGCCAACAGTGAGCCAGGAGAGCCCAGCTGGACAGTGAGCAGCTGGGGCACACCTGGAGACCCCAGCCCTGCCTCCTCCCCACCACCACCCTCCTTGCCTGGCATCCTTCCTTTTGTCAGCTCGGAGCTCAGGCCCTCACAAGCAAACGAATCACATCTCACCTCTGAGTACACCTCTGAAGTGATAAAACAACTTGTTCCTGGKAAAGGAATCAGAGAAATGTGAGAAACAAAACCACCTAATGGGGCAGACAGGCAGTATTTATTCAGTTCCTCCCGGTGCATCACTCACAATAATGTCTTGCAGTGTACTTCAAGCTTGTTTCCCAAGAACAAATATAATTCTTATTTATAATGCAACAAAGGATAAAGCAGGTTTCCTGATTCTGATAAGCGACTCTCTGATTATTTCTTCAATAAAGACTGTCATATCTTTCAGATTATTCTTTCATGTTTTATTCCGGTTTGGATCAGAGGCAGCACAGATGAGCATCTCTGTGCCTTGAGTCACTTGATTTATTTCCTCATTTACAGAACCTTGGGACCTGCTAGAAAGCACTTCAGTGGTGCTTAAGGACTTCTGAACTTTGTGGGCTGGACCTGTAGCAGTGAGTAGCCAAAGCCTGGCTCAGGGTGACTGATCAGTGAGGAGATAACAGAGCTGATAACACAGAGAGAGGGAGGGGGAACGCCCTGGATCCTGACAAAGGGCTCTCCTGGAATAGCAAACACCAGCCCCTCCCAACAAACAGCAACCCGAGATGCTGCTGGGGAGCCTGTCAGCAGAATTCCTGCTCAGAGCATCAGCACACACCAGCCACGGGCTCGATGTACCGAAACGGGGTGAAAAACGTGCAGTGGAATGTGAKCACCTCTTTGGACTCCCTGCTTGCATTCCAATTTCTCTGCAAAATACGTGCCATACTATTTACTGTGTCTTCTTTTAAGGTAGCTGTCACCATATGACTTAGAAACTCCAAACATACTAAGAATGGGATTTTCTGTGTCAAAATGTCCCATTGAAATTCAGACACCTCCTTCTCACAGTCTGTGCAGCGCTGAGAAGCAAACAGGGCCCAGACCTTATTGGGAAAAAAATCCCCAAACAAATGTTGTGTTTATGTAACGATCCATTTATTTAGGGCCACTTCTATCMGATACAGCTGCTCAGACTTGAAAATAACTGCATGTGAAAATGCAAACAATAATTTATGTAACTTTAAATGAGGTTTTTTTTTGCGAGATGTTTTGGTGCGTTTTCCTTGAATGCTCATCTGGATATGAAGTCTGTAATTTAGCTTTCCTTATTCCCTCTGTAAGTTGTATGGAAAGGACTGTGCCTGTGCCCCTCTCTGAAGTACCCTGGCACAGAGTGACACAAAATCTGCTTCTCAAATGTGTCAGTCAGCCTTTGAAGATGCTGATCCTGCAGGCAATGGTCACTCTGAGTTACATTAGCAGCTCTYATTGCAAACACTGGAATTACTTTTCAGAAGAACATCCCTAAATACCCATTTTGATATGGTAGGATGACAGAAGTGGCAGAGACCATACAGAGAGAGCTGAAGGGGCCTGAGGATGAAAACTGGTGGAGAATATTATGACAAAATGGTTTTTCATCACAAGATGCTAAGAATGAAACTGCTCCCAAGGACAGGCACTTGAAAGCTCTCCCTCACTTGGAATTTATTTTTACATTGCAAAAGAGTCCTTTTTAAAATGGTTTTAATGGTCTGAGYTAACTTTGACAAAAATTGATCTTTCAAAATGTCAAACATCATTTTAAAAGACCAATATCAATGCGACATTTTCGGAGCTATTAAAACAAAAATGCTAAATATCTCCAGATTTTATTTTCTGACTGGTAATTACAATTTAAAAAAAATCATTAATTTGTCCTAATCTGGGGGTGGGGAAAATGTTGTGGGGCATTTCCTGCTTAATCAGGMTCATCTACATAAATGATTGCTGATGCTTCAATTTCTAATCTGATGGACAGATGTGCAAGATTCTCCCACTTTTTATTTTAGGGGTTCTCAGGGATGTGGCCATGGCCAAAGGAGCTGGGGGGGAGCTGCCTACACTAAGAACCATCACATGCCCTGCAGTTTTCCCTGCAGGCTGTTTTTCCAGGGAAATTTGCTCAATTGCTTTGTCAAGAGCTGATCCCCTGAAGCCATGAAGCCACCCAGCTCCTCTCCAGCACTCACTGGTGGAACTGCTGCTCATCTGTAGGGCAGATTTTCTGATAGTGCACTGGTAATCCTTCCAGATTCTTTCTTTATGCTGAAAAATGCTTCCTTTCAAACCACATCTAGCTGCTGATTTAGCAGCAAATACTGTTCATTACCTTCTCTGTCAAACATGGACTTCTGGTATCAAACATACAGGGGGAGGGAAGTGCACATAATTTACAAACCCAGTAATGCAYTTCCCACCTCACTCCTCTGCATTGCCATGGCCACGAGAAGATGGAATCAGCCAAGATGAAAGCATTTTCAGGGCTGAAGTTTAATGGCTAAAATAATTGCAGAAACGTACACATCTCCAAAACAAAGCACTTGCAGAATGAGTAACGCGTGGAGTGTCCTCTCATCTCCTACTTCACATCAGCACAGGCTCCCCTGTGAGCAGAACACACCCAGTATAGGGGATTTTGATCACAGCAGATCTCTGGGCCAGCTCTGCTCTGCTGCCAGCAAACCACAGGGTTGGCCCTGAGTTCAAGAGACAAAGATGCTGCTGCTCTTCTGACCTCTCTGAAATTCACCTTCAGAAGGTGACCACAATCATCCCTAAGTAAAAATTTTATCTGGCATGTTCCTGCTTGGGTGGCATCAAAGCCTTCCTTCAGAACAGCACACACCTGGCAGAAAAGCTTCCCACTTTYACAAGAGTCATTTACCCCTCCTTGGGCATCTGCTCAAACCTTGAACCATSAAAACAAGATCCCTCCCTATAAACTGAGGTGAATTCCATGTTGGTATGAAAAGGAAACTACAACCTGTTTTGTTTTTCAGTCATGTATAAGTAAGGCTGGAAAGACCAACTTATTGAACATCTGGCTAATACAAGTCACTGCATTTTTGTGCAATTAGTTCCCCATCTCAATTTGAGCCATCAGATTTGAGGTCACTGACTAGGTGACCTGTTTACTTTAACTGAAAAGCACATTTATTTTGCTGGAAAGGCATTTGGAACAGAAAGCATTTTAAGTGCAAAAAATGAATAGCTTGAATAAAACATGATTGCACTGGCAYACACTCTATTTAATGAGGATTTCTTACACAAAGTCCTCGGAATTTTTTAGAAACTGAAATAACAGAACAACAATGAAAGGAAAAATATTTAGCCTAAAAATTAGAAGAAAAATGGTGAGGTTACCATGACAAAAGAACAAACTGCCTCACTGCTTCAGCTCTGCTATTACAAGCTCCTAGATGCTTTAATGTGCATTTCTGGGAAGAATAACACACAGCTCCATCCTGCCTGCACGTGACACCTCCCTGGCCTTATCCACGAGGCCYCTCTCAGCCTGCAGTGAATGGAGAATTGCCCAAACCTCAGCACCTGATGCTGKGATTATTTATAGCCAGCCTAGTGATGCTCACAAGTGTCTAACAAGAACAGTCCTCCCCTTCAAAGAGCCACCTTCTGCCACTTTTCTGGGTACTAATTAGTGCAGAACTCAAGGAAACAGACAGCATTCGTGATGCAGAACAGCAAACACCCACATTTTGGTCCCTGTGCACACATTTCTGTATTTTTGGAAGCATTACATCCTCTGCAAATACAAACGCCACGATCCTGACACTCTTCCAGATGAGATGTACTATAAAAACACTAGATACATCACAATTTAAATCATACTTTACAAAGCATGCAACAGCCTCTCTGCTGTTTACACTGAGAACTTTCTATTTTAAGACWATTTCAGAATACAAGACTCTGTATTTGGTCTTCTGACAGTCACAGTCCCTTGCATTCAAGCYGCCTTCTTCTGCCCAGTTAAGAGAAGTAACTGATGCAGGGTGAAACATCCCATAAACTCACTCATGCTCTGGCAAATGTGTTGAAGACAATATTTAATCAAGAAATGGAGCCRAAGATGCTCACAGGAATGAATTCTGCTATTAAAAATGTAGTACCAGGCCTAGGAAGAAGGAGTTAACGCCTCTCTTTAAAATGCTAATAACAGACAATGGTCTGTGGATAAGTTAATTAGTGGAGCCAGCTTGTGTTTAATTATTTCACTTGACCTGGTGCAGATTTAGACAATAATCCCTTTAGAGAGGGGAAGGGGCTGTTGGAAAGTATGTGATGTACCAAAAGAAAAACTTTAAATCTGCCTGAGCTGAGCAGGTAGTCTTCTATCTGAAATTGGAATGATACACTCTTCTCCACTGTAAGACAAGCTCAAATAGAAAAAGAAATGCAGGTCTGAACCAGAGAGATTATGCTAAGGACCTGGTGAGCTTTCCACTCCGATACTTAACTTTTTTTTTCCTCCTCCCTATTCAGCTGGGATTTTACTACTGAATAATGTATAAACCACCCCACTGTAGTCAGAGGTGGGATTTCATGAGCAACTTGAAACAAGTGCAACCAGACTGTACTAGAACTCTCTGAACATATTAAATGTGTGTGAAGAAAGAACAGGATCTACAGACTATTAGTATATGTGGAATTTTCTTATAGGAGAGGCTCTGATGATTTCCATATTTAAAGGCAGGGAACTGATCAGTCCTATTCTTGCTCCATAATTGGATCCAATTAAACTCAAAGCTTTGTTTTATCTGAATGGTTCAACCCCAAATCATGCAGCTTTTCAATTTGGTAATATCTCTTCAATAGCTCACCCAAATATGAATAAAGAGTCATTAGAATCCCACATCTGAGTCAGTACAACCTCCTCCAGAGGCTCCAGCATCTAAATGCTGGTGATACCAAAAGCAAGCCAGGTGTGTGAAGAGAATCTAAGCCAAATGGGAGAAAGAATTCAAAAACCAAATTGGGAGCTACTCTGGCAGGCAGTAAATAGTGKCCTAGGCACTGCCTCAGTGGGAGGAAACTCTTTGTTTCAGCCAAAGGGCAGCACTTGCTCTTGGTGGAATTGGCTCTAAAATGGCTGCAGGTTTCCATTTCCAGCAGTTCTGAGGCTGGAGCATCCTCCTGTGCACATCTTCAGGAAGGACACACAGTGCACTGGGACCAGAGCTGAAAACCTACACAGAACAACCAGAGCAGTAAAACCAGCCCTACTGCCCTGATCCTCTTTATTAAAAATGCAGTGGGGAATGAAAGACCTTGGGATAGGACAGGGCCAAGATGAGTGCARGGAGATCACACAGCCAGGCTGAGCTCACACAAACTCACAGCCAAACTGTGCCCATATATTGTCAGTTTGTACAGCCAGATGATCTCCAGCCTGTTAAACTTGTGTCTTSATCATCCTCCTGGTGTACTCTTTTGGGAGATAAATACCATGGCTGTTTTGCTGTCTGCTCATAGGATTCCTACAGGTTTCAAGCTATTTTACCAGCCTCTTTCTTTGGAAAGTTCTTTAATTCTTTAAAAGTGTCTCCTATCATATCCAATTTTTTTTTTTTTCCTACTCCAGCTATTTTCTTCCAAGGCCATGGCTCAGAGCCCTTCCTCAATCAGTTTTTCTAGTCTAGCTAGCTATCAGGGTTTTTTTAAAGGAAAAGTAATCAAAAAACCCTTTCCATACACAGCAGCTCTAAAACTGATTGTCAGCTTCTTGTTTAGAGAGTTGCAGCAATCATGCAGAAGATCAAAAAGTACAGATCATTCCAGAAAGACACACCAGAAAGACACACAGGCACTGCAATTTGAGGAGCTCAAACAGGGAGACATTTTCCTTCTGGGAATTGTGACAAGGATTCAGAACCACTGGCATTGTTCCCTTCTCTAATTAAAACAAAAGGTGTGATTTCTGTGACAAGGACTTGCTCACATCTTTCCCACCCTGCAACAAAGGCTATGGGGGATTCCTCAAGCAGTGCTGGACCAACAGTGCTTGGAGCAGATTTGAGCCTTCCYCCTCTGCTAACTTCTGGTATCTCAAATGACTGCAAGTGGCCCTCCATTGGGTGCACAAACACTTCCAAAGCACTGAACAGGGTTAATAAAATCAATCTTCACTGATGAGTGGTAGTGCTCCTCACCATAATTTGCTGAGAAAGGTCATTCTTGTCTGTAATGAGAAAATAAATGCACTGGAATGATGGAGCAAACCCAAATCAGTCCTATGTACAATGCAGAGACATAAACCTGAATCCAGCATAAATCTGCTGGCTAAATTCAGCTTATGGCTAATCAGCTCTTCCTTTGACAGGATATGCTGCTGTGGAAATGGGATGATTTTATAACKGAATAATTTGACCAGTTTTATCTTTAAGTAATGATTTCAGGCATATTAATACATAAAGCTTCAGTATTTACATTTTCGTTACATGGCCCTGAAAAATTACAAGGTATCAGGGATAAGGCAGCATTCATGATAAATGACATGCACAGAGTGGATTTCATCCCTCAGAGTGACTTTGTGCTCCACAAATCCCTGGGATGGCAGAGGGCAGAGCCYGTGGTGTGACAGCATGGGTACAAACTGCTCCTCAGTGGCAGAGGGGAATTGTTTTCTCATGGGGCAGAAACACATCAGGGAAGGAACATGTAAAACACAGTCTGACAGAGGATTCTGAAGTATTTTATCTGCTTATCCCTGCTAAGACTTCAGTAGTTTATGTCTGAAGRCATCCCACAAGGACTCCCTATCTATTTGAATGCTGTGAGAAGTGGAAAAGCCACTTAGCCCTGGAAGTCTGTTACAGTCCTTCATCATCCCAGTCACTGGGAATCACCTGGGAAGCCTGCAAGTCTGGAAGCTAAACACAAGGACTCGTGGTCCAAATTCATAGAAATGGATGTGCCTCCCTGGCAAAATCATTACTAATCCCTCACTCTGGTTCTCCTCCTGTGAGTTCAGCATTTTTCTGCATGTTTTGATGCAGCGACATGGGAAGTTCACCTTGAAAAGCAAGATAGTCATGGCTCCACAGAGTCTAACAGCCTTGTTTTAGTTCTTCTCTGGAAAAAGTAGTGAAAAGAACAYGAAAAGCAGAAGCCCTCTCACTTTAGAGAACTCCTGTAACTGATAGAAATGGCAAGCAGGGTGGATGCTGAGTTGTGCATGTCAGAGGCTCGTAGCCATTCTGCATTACTCCTCACTGCTCCTTGGAGAAGGCTAATCTGACTGAGGAAAATGGGAACAGAGGCTCTCAGGATGCAGTCAAACCATTCAGATGGCACTTTCCCTCGTTCTTTGTATTCTGTCAGTACACACAGACACATGAGTGACAATCTGCCCAGGTGAACTCATCCATCCCTCCTATGGAGTGGGATCCTTCAGCCTCACACTGCAGCTGATRTTCCTGCAGCCCTGCTTGGGGGAGGAGAGGCAGCTTTGCAGAACATCACTTTGGGGGAAATAATTAGCATGGGCCATGGTGATTTACAACAGAATAAATTCCTTTTGCTGTATTCTAGGGGTGGATGAAGGATTGAGAGCTGCTGGACTCAAAGGGAAGTTTCCTGGTTCAGAAAAGCCTGAGTTACCTGTTGGCTACACTTGGATCATTGGCTGGCTGAAGAGACAAACCCAGACTGAACCCACTGTATTTTGGTCATCTCAGACCAGTGGATATCTATCAATGGAAATATTTCATAGCAGTCTCAATGGCTAAAGTCAYTCCTGTACCAGGGCAATGCCTTGTTTGCTCCCAGCCAGCATTTGAATGAACAAGGAGGTTTAAAAAAGCTACTGCAATGACCTGGAGATAAATGTACTCAAAATAGTAACTGCAGAYAGTAAAAACCATGACTGCTCAGTGTTTGGAGCAGTGTACAGTTGTTTTTTCTTTTYCTGCAACATAACATTTCAAATTCTGCACKATCAGAAATGTCTAGCTGCACCAAACCCAGAGTGCTGGAAATCAACTGTCTCTGCTAATAAGAAGAACTTCTCCTCTTCCCCATAAAAATTCTGCCATTTCATTCATAAATAAAATAAACCTCCAACTCAGTTGTTGGCAGGCTCTCCCTTTTATCTTTCACTCACTTGAGAAGGACCAGCAACATCACATTTTCAGAAAGCCAAGTACAGTAATCATAGAATTGGATTTCATGTATTTTTAAAAGCATTTGCAGCAGCAGAGATCCAATCACTTTTAAAAGAAATACAAACATACAGAAATTTGGAAGAAGCAACTCAGTGCTCCTGACTGCCTTCATTTCTCCAGCACCAGATGAATGTGCAGGGAAGGGACTCCTTTCTAAGGGACATCTCAAAAAGTTAGCAACATTACACTACAAGCACCACAGTGCTGAAATACTTATTATCTCAAATAAACCTGGATGACATTTGAGATGTCTCAACATTTAYTGGCCTGCCAGCAGAACTGGGATCAACCACCTCCTTTTCTCTCATTCCTTTTTTTTTTTTTTTTCCCTCCTGCTTGCTCAAAGTCTGTGTTCATAAAATATTTAGGGGAAGCTCTTCAGAGGATGCTATTGCCTATACCATAGCCCCAGTGCAGGTTTACTGTGCTACTGAGACAGATACTCTGCCACCAGAGAAATCAGAATTGGTGATGGGGTTGAGTTACTGCAGCAGGAGCACCATCAGACTGACAGTCTGGGCTTGATCCCACCTGGGACCCTGGGCTGAGTGCAAGGAACAGAGTAACACACGGAACAGAGCTGGTGGCTTTTGCAAGGTTATACAGAGAAATGTGACTTTTCAGGCTGGAAGACAAAAATRTGAATGTTCTGCTTGTGTCTGAGACTCACCTGACCCTTTCTTACCTCTTGCAATCTCCTTCCCAGTGGAAAGAAAAGCCTCCAGCTTAATGAAATGTGGAATTCAGACRTGCTGCTAAATGAAGCCATCAGTCTGGCAGCATCTCCTGCAGTACCACCCACTCCTGCAGCAGCCTGCCATCAATTAAATCACCTGCCATGGTCCCTTCCTACCCCTGAACTTTGCCACAACCTGTTCATGTCATGCATTCACAGCCTTCCCTACAATCCCCACCTTTTGTGCTCCCACCATCACATGGCTTTTCCCTCCTAATTTCATTAAATCAGCTGCAGATTTCCTATGTTACTCTAACGTTTTCCTGCAGCAAGTATCTGCTTTTAACCTTCTCATCAAAACCTGGCTGTCTGAATGCACTTCTAAAGCTCTGATGACCCTAAATCCCCATCATTTCCCCTCTTAGTTCAAGGGATTCCTTTGTTCCACCCTTGGCATTTCTCACCCTCAGGCATCCAGGCTTACATCAGGCTGTTGCTAAACTGTCTCCCTTTAATAATTTTTATGAAGTGCAGTCCAATTAACTTTRTCTTCCTTGGGGATCCATTCAATTAAGTGCAGTCATAATGAGTGAGTGGACACAGAGCAYTGTCACTGTATTTACATCCAGATTAATGGGAACCAGGTAAGATAATTTTAAAGCCATCAATATTTTAATACCTTGGCTTTTGATTGTGCTGTCTTCAGTGTCAGACACATTTAGGGGAGASCAGCACAATTTGAGAGGCTGAGTTTTTAATTTCCACCATGGTTTGTGGAAATGGAGGTTTTAGAAACAGCAGCAAAAATACATGACTTTGTCTTAAAATAGGYTTCTTGCAGGTCAAACAAAACACTTGTCCTGACACAAAATAAGCTAAAACTTCATCCAGCTCATTCTGTCATRGATTGAAGGTAATTTAGGAAACCAGCAAAGAACCAACATTTAAGTGGAGATGCTGAGAATATCAGGAAATGTCATTTAATGAGCATGCAGCAGAAATGCTGAGCTAGGAACACCAGTTCTGAAGTGACTTTTCTTCCCTTTGAAAGACAAATGCTGGATCTGGAACGTGGACCTGTCTCTCAGATATGGAATAGCTCCTGAAGTTATTTTTACACCTGCTTTGCATTGCAGAAGCAAGGGAGAAGGGTCCAATGGAGACTGAAAACCTGGTTCTGTATTGCCACAGCTTAACTTAATTGTGTCCYAGGCACTGATAAATGTGTCAATAAGCATTTGGAGAAATAACTGGTATCCAGGGAATTTATCTTGGTTATAGGAGTTTCAGCTGAATATGTCAGATTTGTTAACATTTTAATTTACACAAATCTGCAACCCAAATATTGCTCTTCGTCTCCTTTTCCTAACGACAAGGAAATGTCAGCAGCAAACCCACATTCACTCCYCTAATAGCTTCCTCAAGTTTCCAGGAAAAACAAACAAAAACAAAAAAAACAGTCTGTGGTACAGTAATGGGGCTGTTTAGGGTTAAACACAATTTTTGACTTCGAGGCAATGTAACTTTATGTTAATGAACCAGAAAGTTTTGCCAATTCCAGATGTAATCCTGAAAGTAGGAGAGAGAGCTGGGATTCAGCATGCCCCACAGCTTCAGGGCAGCCCCAGGATTATGCCCAGAGCTGGTTGTTCTGCCTCAATCCAAGTGTCCCTTGCCCAACCTTGTGCTCAGCTTGGGACACTCAACACCAGATTTCCACACAGAAAGTGCCAGCTCTGATTTCCTCACATGAAGCACATGGYTCCCCTGCAAGTGTTTAAAATACTTCAGATGCAATGAAACACTAAAAAGGAACACCATTCTGCCTTTTCCTTTCCCCCTAATTATCACCTGCCTCTTTTCTGAGCTGATTTGCTGAGATTAAAACCTCTCTCCCACCAAGTTCCCCCAATCTGTGTTTCTGAAATGAACATAAACCAACGACCTTTCTCTGCCCAGAAAGCCCTGCATTAAAATGCTGGCCCCCACTGATGTCAGGGGGGCAATAATAGTTCTTTCATTTCCATAAAATCAGCATTTTCCTGCCAGRATTCCAATTTCTTCTCTGAGAACTCTGCTACCATCCCCCTGGGGGCTGCCAGCAATCTCTGCAGYACTTGTTCCTCCTCTTCCACTGCGAGCCTGCCACAGCCTCCAGCACTGCCTGGGATAATCCACCTGCTTAAGATTCAGCCAACTTCCCAGCTCTTGGAATACAAGGAGCAGGGAAAGGTCAAATCTGCCCYAGGTTGTGCTTGCAGAGTCTGCCACATCAGGTGGGGAAGGAGCRGGTGCAGGAGCTCCTCCTGCTCCCCCAGCTCTGCTTGCTATCATCTCACCTGGAAAGCTCTCTGCTCTCCTGACCTTCTCCTGGGAAAGCTGTTTTGGGCTCTCCCAAATTGGGCTCTCCCACTGGATGTGTTTGCTCTGGGCACTGCCCGAATACAAACATCTGAGCCTCAGACTAAGCAAGTCCTTCTTTCCACACTCTCYATGGCCCATTGTTCCATGAACAAATGATCCTTCCCATCATGCAGTCAACGGAACTCCCCCAGCTGCACTGAGCTGCACTCCATGACCTGCACAGTCCAAGGGGGAATAAAAACAGAGCTGAAGTTCTGGGTTCTCTCCCTTTACACCCATTGACCCCATSCCCTCCTTCCCCACTCACTCCATCCCACCACTGACACTGCATTGATTCTTGTTTAATGTGTCAGGTATAAATGCTTTGTCCTTGAGCTACGCCCACAACCAGAGGAGGCAGAGCTCTGAGAATCACATTATATAGTTTACCCTGGCAGAGTATTTTTTTTTTGTCAGTAAAAGTGAAATTTTTGCTGCATTTGGAAAAGCTGCACATTGTAAAATGCCAGAAAGAAGAGGCACTAAAGGGAGAACATCACACAAACCCAAAATCACTGGAAGACATTTTACCAGTTTGGAAATGACACAAGGATACAAAGTGTGCTGAGTGCAGGCTGTGCTCCTTTTCCAGGGATAACATGCAAAGAACTAAGAAAGACAGGTTTAGAAAGGTCTATAGATGTCTGGCACTTTATTGCCCCCCAAAGAAGCGGGGACAAATGACCATTTATTCATCCCCCTATGCCTCCTGGAGTACTTCCTACATCTTCGAGTTTTACAAACTTAGGGAAGGAAAACACCAGCTCCAGGAGTTCGAAGATTCTCACAGGGTTTCATCGACTGGTATGGATTTAGACAGAAATACCACATCAAAGCCACGATGCCCCACAGCCGCTGCAGAAGCAAAGACCTGTGATCTCCACGCCTCAACTCACGCTTTTAGAGGCTCGGATTAAAGGAAAGGTTTGGGTTTTTCACATCAGCAACCCTCAACAACACCTGGTGAGGCGGTTCCAGACTCACCTCCCTGTCGAGCCCAGCAGCCACGGTGACGATGTCKCCGGTCTCGCTGTTGATGGTGAACATGTTCTGCGAGGGGCTCTGCGGGGTCTGGGTGACGATGCGGTACCGCACCATCCCGTTGGCCGTGGTGCCGTCGTCCGCGTCGTTGGCCGTCACCGTCATCACGTAGGTCCCTGGGAACAAGGCAAGAGGAGTTATCAGTGCCACCTGGCTGTGGTCCCACTGAGCAGGGGTGGTSCTTTCTGTCTGACAAGAAATGCTGTGGGACAGACACCTCACTGCARTGCAGCCAGCCAGGAGAGGTGAGGAGCATGGAAATAGCGACACCGCTGAGATTTGTTATCTGGAAGGATGCTGATTGCACCTAACTGGGAGACAGAGAGAAGTCGTGTGAGGGTATCCATGATTAACTTCTAATTCTTTCAGTGATTGTAAGTTTTAGGGCAGCATTTTTTGTCCTGCAATTTCGCAGATACTCATGGGAGATTTTCTTTTCCCCCCATCCAATCACTGCATTCACATGCATTCAGAAGTAGAATTTAATAGTGGAAAGCCCAYCAGACTTCTCAGCAGCTTCAGAAGGACACCATCAACATGCCCAGGCCCAGTGCAGGAAGCAACTGCCTGCTGCTTCCAGTTCTCGACGAAACAACCATCTTTCTTGTCCCTCCAGGATTAAAAAATCCATTTCTGTGGAGCAAATACAACAGCTGCTGCCCAGCAGGATAGAAAATCAATGATTTGGTATGTGTGGCCAGTGATGTATTGAATTGTTGGTTTGTTTCTTGCTAATCAYCAGTGTCTTAATTTGCCTTGCAAAAAAAACAATCCCTCCATTCTCGATACTGTCAGGAGTGCACTGATGCACTGACAGGCTTTATTAGCAATGGAGTTTGGCAGCAGGGTGTTGTGCTAAAGTGGGAAATTATCATTATGAGCCTAAAAGATGTTACTTGATTGGATGGACTCCTGCAGCTGCATGGTCCTGTGACCCCCCAGAGCTCGTGGGGCCCAGCTTTACACTTGTTCTGTTGGTGGGAGGGAAGGAGTAGAAGGGCAGGCACACACTGCTCACACAGGGCAATCTGCAGCAGTGCATGAATATAATGATGTGAGACCTGAGAGGAGGAGTGGGAGGCAAAGAGAGACAGCAAAATCAGACATAAGCTCRTTTTGTGATCACCAAACCCAACAGCAATCATGCAAAGAGGGAAGTTGCTGCTCAAACATGGTGCTTTTGGGAAGTTTGAGCACACAGACCAACTTATGAGCCAGCCATGCTGGAGAGATGCAAAGTGKTCTCAGAAAGAACCTGAGCTGACTCAAGATGGAGCTTCACAAAAAGAGCTGAGYTTGTTCTGGTCTCTGGGTTAGACATGAGCCATGGGCAAACTTGAGGACATGTGGCTGCATCAGCCTCGTGCTGTGCCTCCCCAGCCTGGTCACACTGGGAGCCACCACACTCCAAATTCAGGGAGACCAGAGAACTGGAGAGCTTGTATCTGTCTGCAGAGGACTGGAAAAACACCCCATGCTCTAAATGGCTGCAGCATTTTGTACCTTAGCCCAGTGTCTTTAAGCCACCCATTGCACAGGAAAACCCCCCAGCACCCTTCCCAGCTCCAGGAAATCAGTGTTTCTCAGTATTAACAAAAAGTTTGTATTTTTGCATTTGTGTGAATTTGTGCTTTGCTGATCTTCCATCTGCCTCAATCAGGCTCTTTTTGTTCTCTGTGGTGATACATATATTCCTGTGAGTTTTCTTAGTTCAATAAGAATTATAGATTAAAAAATAAATGGATGTGTAAAGCAAATCTTAATGATGAATACATTCCTGTTTTTCTGCAATAATCCTGATTCACATTTGTGAAATGAAAACAAACTATTCAACAACTTTAACATTCTCTGGATCAATAAACTTCAGAAAACGGAAGGAACACTGAATTGAAACAAGGCTGTGCAAGCAACAAATTTTCTCTATTTTCCTTACAAGCATTCGTTTTTTGCTCTTTTGCAAAAGCAGTTATCACGAGACAGCTGATACAAATAATGAAACCAACCCTTAGATAACTACAGGGAAAATGTACAGGAGACATTTAAATAGGAAATATGCTGAATGAGATGTTTGATTTGGAATTTATGTTATCTTAATGCATTCAATACTGAAAATATCTCTGAACAGAATGTCAAAACCTGGGGCTAATGAAAACAGAAGCRGAAGAGGAAAACAGAATCTATTTTAGGATGTGCAGTCTCAGTGTTCCAAAAAACAGGTGGTATTTCATGATGCACTTCTAGCTCAAAAAAACAGCTCTGAAAGTCATTTGGACTTCCAGGTTCAGACAAGGGCACCCCACAATTGTGGTCCCTCCTCATGTGGGATGTCTCAGACTGCTCTGCAGATTCCAAAATTACCCAGCACGAGTGAAATGGTGGGTTCCCAGCTTGGCAGGGGAAGCAGACAGGCTGCAGCTGTGGTGGGAGGAGGTGGGGGGCAGCAGCTGTGCCRTGGATGGAGAGCATGGAAGGGCTCCTTCACTCTCTCTCTGACCCTCTTTTGCTTCTTTCCTGCTGTGTGGCACTGGGCTGAGCACATCTGCTCTAGAGAAAARGGACTATTTCAACAGCATTTGACCTACATCTCTGTAAAGGGAGATGGGGCAGCACAAATGYCTCTGAAGTCATGAACTGAGCACCAGGGAGCTGTACTTCAGGAGGCAATCTGCTCCCTATCTCCTATCTTTAATTTCGATTATGAAACCCAACCACAGAGAAAACARAGAGAGGAACTTGGCATTAATTACCATCTTGTAACTTAATAAAACACCCTCTGCAAAGGGCCCTGTGTGGCTGCAGCACATGATGGAGTTGCAGCAGTTACTTCCTCCCTGGGGCTGCCTGTCTGACCACAGTCTGCTGCAAACTGGCTGCAAATTGCTTCTCCCTCCCCACAGTCCGGACAGGGGCTGAAGTCTCCTCTCCCTTTCCTGTGKGCACACCTTTCCCACCTGGCAGTGCTGACTGACAGCACCTCCTGCTCCCCACGCTGAGGGCACCATCCCTAGGGATGGGTTCCTGAGGGATCAGCTGCTGTAACCTACACCACTGCCTGTGTTCCACTTGGTTTGCTCTGCATTTAGCTYGTCTTTAAGCAAGATGTATCCTCCAGATACCCGTGTGCTGCAGTGARTGACACAAACATACACAACAGCAGTCACCAGAGCGATGTGGATATGCACAGATAAAGTGTCTGACATCCTCTGGGTGCTGTAKAAACCCCTGCACTATTCTCAGATGGTTGGTGATGATTTACCTGCAATAAAAGTAAATAATGTYGTGCTTCTGTGCCCTTTGCATGGAGATACATCTTCATGTAGTTTATATGAAAATAAAGGCAATATATCCCTGTATCCAGCCCCTAATGCTACACAAATTAGGCAAATAKACAGTGGCAGAGAGCACAGCTCTAACACACTCGAGGATTGAGGCTGGTGGTGTTTGGTTTTAAGTGACAAAGCACTGAGTGCCCAACCTGGCCCACAAAATGTGTTTTGTGGAAATCAAAGTATTAACAAACACCATATTTACAGCCCTATATTGTACCCAAACAGAAGCTGGGAGCAGTTCCTACAGACCAGAAACAATGAGAGAACTCCTCCATGCCCTAAATGACCCAAAATCTGTACTCTGCTAATTTTGCATCAGGTCCTGCTGGTGGTGATGAAGCTACAAGAGTAGGTTAAACAAGTGCACACAGAGCAAGARGGACTTCATGCTTTCAGTGCCTGAGGAAAGCATCACCTCTATTTTTCTGCCCTGTAGGGCTTGCTCTCAAGCATCCTGACAACATTAAATGAATGCACAAAGCGCCCAAACTCRGAAATTTGCCCCAGCCTGTGCAGTGTATCACAGGATGAATTCCCAGTGCAGACTCAACAGATATATACCTGATAAAACTGCATTAAACTACACACCTGGCCTAACTCAGGTACGTAACCTGCTGGAAGAAAACCATTTCTCATCAAATAAGGCACATGGTACGTTAAATAAAATACCCAACCTAGTACATCATGTCAATATTAAATCAAATTTGCTGCATGTTCAACAGCTCTTCTGAGCAGCAGATTGAATTACCATGCACAGCTAGTGATGACAAGATTACTGTGCATTAGCCTTCATTAACTAATGTGCAGAGTTCATCTATCACCTGAGTTAAAATTAATGGATGGCATGACGAAGGAGATCTATCAATAAAAGGCAAGACCTCCAGAATCTGTAACTTCCCAATGCATTCCCTTTGATTTCCCTGAGACTGTAACCTCCCAGATGTTATTTTGTCAAATGAGATGGTTCTGTTTCCAGCCATGGATAAGACACATGACAGAAATGCTTGAAAGCAAGCCTTATGGAAAATATTCCCACTGGATTAATTAAAGTTTCGACAGGATAGGCAAAAAAAGTGCCTCACAGAACCTGGGGGAATGGAAGCAAAGGGAGATAATTTACACCTCTACATTCAGTTTTGTTTGTCAATTTTAAAATGAATTGCATCTCCTTGTAAAAGACTGCAAAGAGATTTTGCTAGATGCACCATATCTCAGTCCATCTGTACATGTTAAGGAAAAAGAAAAGCAGAACAAGAGAGATAGCTGCCCTGAGCATGTGTGAGCAGATAAGCACAGTCATAAACAAATGTCCCCCTSAAATCACTCTGGAATCTGAGAATCAGCTCAGTTCTTTGTAGCTCAGACAATCCCAAAGCGTGCTGAGGGCTGCTAATTCCCCTCACGTTGTCTGCAATCTCTGCTCTCCCATCTATGCAACTTCATTTCTCCACAAAGATGGAGCTTTCAGGAGTTTAAGGCACACAAACAATATTTTGGCACAGTTGTGCTCCTCAAGTCTTTGTTACAATTGTTTTATAATTGCTATTTTTCTAAGCTGGTTTGATATCCATTAGTTAGATTTAATGCATGTTAAAATAAAGAGCTAATGGGCACTTACCAGGAAGCCAACAAAATATAAAATAAAAACTCTTTTCACTTTGCCCTTTATCCCACATGTCACTGTAAAAACAAATAAACCTCTCTTTCTCCTGTGGTACAAACAGAAAATGATAAAACTTCACCCACTTTTTACAGATAATGCTGTTTCTCTACCCAGCTTTATCTTACAGTTTATGTTTTTAAATGGCTGGTAAATGGCTGCAGAATCATTAAAGGTTGGTTAACCTTCTCAGTCTAATTTTGACCTACAAGATACTTAATTTAATCATTCCCCCATAGAAAAGGATGGAATCATTATGTGCAGACATGTGGYGATAGCCATATTACATTAGATCTTCATTAACCCAAGTTAATAATGGCTTTGTACTAATGGAAACTTCCCCTTACTCCTCATTTTTTTCCCCCCAAATTGGAAAGCTCCCTTAGTGAATCCTCTGCATCCAATGCTAGATAGAGAAGACAGTAAGAATTGTGGGAAGATTAAATACTGGAGTGTAAAATTTGCAACATTTCCTAAAACCAACATTTTCCACTCAGAACAATTTCCTGATATTAGTTTCCTTCCCCACAGAGGATGGGAATCTCATGCCCCTACTCACAACAGACACACTTCACCCTTCAGGTGATTTCACTCATTGCAGGGAGGTCTCAGGGACTGAAAGCCACACAAGAAAAGCAAAGGCATCAAAACCAACTTCCAATGACAAGTGTGACAGGATCCTGAAGAAGTCCTCAGAGTACAGCTGAACTTTCTGTAGAGTTAAAGACTAAAGCATTTCATCTAACAAACCTGCATCCTCAAGTCAAGAAAAAAAAATTAAATGTATTCAGTGGCTGATGTGAAACAATTTCACACACTCACTGTTAAGGGTTTCCAGTGAAATTGGAAAGCTGAGCCAGCAACAGTGCTGAGTGGAGTCACAGAGGTGAACAGGAACATGGACAAGACATCAAGATGACAGAAGTGAGTGCAAGTACTGCAGGTGTAATAAATTGCAAATGTACTTAAATTAAACTGCATCCCACATGCTCTGGATTTCAAAAAAAAATGAAACAGAGGCAGCAGTTTCCTTCCAAATGATATTCTTTCCGTTGTAACTGATAGCTGCTGTCATCCTCCTTCACCATAATTTTTGTAATCATTGGCAAATTTTGACCTTTCAAGCAGCTAACCTAATTCCTAACGGATGCCACTTCCTAATTAGCAGAGACATTGGATTCTCAGCTTCAGACAGGGCAAGAGCCACCCTAATGAGAATAAAGAGAGTGAGCAGGTCTGGAGAGACAACAGAGAGAGCTGAAGAGGCTGCTGTCACCCAGAACGGAAACAAGAGCTCCTCGCTGTTAAAAATGGAATAAATACCTCTGGAGAGCCAAGGAGCAGATGCACTGAGTGCAGCACACACAGGGCCCTTGCCAGRTTTGAAGATCACTCCCCTCCAGCAGCCTGCAGCCCACTGAGACCCCCAGAGAAATCCCACCAGTCAAACATCAGGATGGGCAAAGGCACATCCAAGCCTCTGAGCAAATGGTCCTGGCTGCATAAATTCATGAGGTTGAGCTCAGCTGAGTTCCTGCACATGCATCCTCTCGATTTCCAGGGCTAATACAAAGAAAGGGGGAAGCAGGACTACTTGGGACAAGGTGTCCTGAACATGCCCACTGAAGTGTGCTGAACAGCACAGCCAGGTTTCATGCAGCCCTGGAGGCATGTGTGAGGCCAGAAATGATGCAGCCCCAGCTGCACACAACCTSACACTGAACACATCCTCCACAAGGCTTCAGTCCAGTCCCTGAATTCTGACACTAGAATACATTACAATTTAAAAAGTGGTGTAATATAATATACACTTTATTATATATATCATACTATGCTRTTTGTAACTGCTGGTTAAAAAGAGGCAGAGTGTAGGCTATGACACTTTTACATCAATTTGGCCTTTTTTTTTTTTTTTTTTTTTTTTGGAGGGAAAACCCATCAGTCTTGGGATTTGCATTTTTTTCTCACTTACACTCCTATAATTCACTTCCTTGCTCTTGGGACTGGATGCTTCTGAAAAGGAAATTAAGAGCACAGATTTCATAACCACTCACCTCGAAAGAAAATGGAAAGCACTACCACATGAGTCTGCAGAAAAAACAATTTCTTATCTTAAAATTGTGCTTGGCTGAGCAAAAGAACTTGAAAAAGAATATCATGTRTCCTCAGTCTGTGTATAATGTGTGAGAGAACAGAATCAGGTTGGACAAAGCCATTTTTAATAGCATATAAAGTGCAAGGATAAGAGCAGCACCTGCCCAGGGTGCAGAAGATGGCACTGCCACAGCTGAATATATTCAAGCTTGAATCCAGAATTAATGCCCCCAACCTGTGAATACCTCTGGGATGAATGGAAGAATCCACTGAGTCTTGCTCTGGCCCTCTGGAATGTTTTACCTGTGCATGATCTCTCTGAATTCAGCATTTGCAGTATTTTAGTTCCTAGTGCTACAAACCAGAACGTGTGGCAGCCCCATCCATAAATCTGTTCAAGTGCTCTCTTGAACTGGGACCTTCCTAAATGATGATTCCTAAAATTAGCTTACCTCCAAGCTGGAAAACACACATTGAATGTTTTGACTACGAGCAGCACTACGGCATTTTTGGAATGGGTTGCAGCGGTAGAAGAGGGATTCACTCCGTGTCCTATTAATTTTTTAAAATTAATCATCTTCTCTTCAGATCTCAGGCCCTGCAACCCAGCAACACCTGCTCTGTTCCTTCACTGAACAAACAACCAGGCACACCAGGCACCTCCYCAGGAACTGCACTGTCAGGCTGGGAGAAGAGGAACAAGCCASAACTGCAGAATCCAAATTCTCCCCATGAATATATATATACAAATGCAACTATATGCCTTAAAAGATTAATTTCACAAGCCTTAAATTGCAGTTTAATTTGAAAACTAATTCAGCCTCATAATTGGCTTTCTGTTCAAATCACTGAGGCTAAAGATTTAAATTCTTAATATTCAGATGACTTTCGAGTTTCTGGCCCCATCTGTGCATTAGTCCATGGTGTTAATCTCTGAGGGAATCTCTGCTGGCATAGAAATAAAATAAACAAACTGGGACACTAGTAGAATAATCGGCTTTTAAAATCCTTGGGTTTTTTTTATATACTGCTTATTTTTTATGAGATTTCTTTAACTCAATTTGCCACATATAGATTTGGCTCCCAGCTATTTCATTTTTCACGTGGCATGTTATCAACAATTATTCTATCAGAGTTCCATGGACTCAGGAGGAGATGGAGAAATTTTAAATTACARCATTTCTCATGTAAGAAATACTAATATTCCTTTATTTTGGAGGACTCTCTATACTCAACACTCTTCCACATCACTCCCAAGAAGGGTGGTAGGAGCAAACTGTCCTCCACAACTCCAGGAGAATGAAGGGGCTGGACAGAGTTTAAAAGAAGTCACTTGGACCTGTGCTATTGAAAGGGACCAAGATGYATCCAGAGAGTCAGTGAAGTGGAAAGGATGGATGGGAATGGAAAAGGCCAGTCTGACAGGAACAAATTGTTTTGGAGAGATGAGTTAATTTTTGACAATCTTTCTGTTRAAACAAAATAGATACAACCCAGAGCAAAGCACTCGAGTCACTGCAGAGCATTTCACATTGACCTTTTCAGAACTGAGCGCTTCAGTTAAGTGAGACATCCACATCCTTCTATAAGGAAGGGTTTGGGGTGGTTACAGCAAAACTAAGCTTCTGCAGAGAGGAAAATAATCCTTCTCCACCACAGTACTGTTTTGTGATTAAATTCCCTTTCTTATTTCATTTTTTAAGCATTTTCATGCCATCTTGTTGAGTAACTTTTTTTGAAACTGCAGGTTTCTCCTGAAAGAGCCCTCCCCAAGGACACTGATGGGATCCAGGCAGCAACTGGTGCTGTACAGAGGGGAAATTCCCACTCCAAGCCCCAGTTCCTCCCTGCTGTAAGGAGATGTGGGCATGGMAAAGGCAGCAGGATCCTTGCAGGGCAGGCAGCTCCGCACTCATCCCGCTTTGTCAGCGCTTGAAAGGCAGCGCGCAGCTCCGGGAGAGCTCTGCTGATTAAGGCTGCCARAGGGAGCAGGGGAATTTCAGCTCCAGCTTGCAGCTGCATTTTTAAAACTTGGCTGTGCTCTTCACACAGAGGCAAAGTTCAAAGAGGCAGAACATTATTCAACATGAGTAAAACACGGTCTTTTAAGATACACTTTCAAACAGCGGCGCGTTAAATCAAAACAACTTGCGGAGGGGGAGAGGGAGGAAGAAAGATGGTCCTGTGGAAAAGGAAATCCTGCATCACTGCTCCCGTTCTGCATTTTTGGAAGGGCCKGCTTTTACACATTTAAATTGCCCAGCTACTTGACCTGAGGCTAGATAAGCTAGAAAGGCATTAAACCGTTTTTCCAGAGAGTATCAGCAAAGGAAAGAGATGCAATTCAGTTTAAGGGCCAGCACATCTGAGGATGTCCAGGGGCCAGTTCTCACTAMAGAGAACTTTACCAAGAGTGAGCTCCTGATTTCAAGAACACTAAGCTATGGCTCAAAACACCACCTCAATTAAGTTATTATAATCTTAACCAGCATCAACAACCGATTATAATTAATAATACTTGATGATTTCTTTTCTGTTCCTGCCAAGGTTTGCTTCAAGGTGACTTGCAGAGAGCACGCTCCTTGGGAACYCAGGCTGAGTGCTCTGCAGGCTGGGAAGCCCCTTCACTTTAAACCCCATCAGAATGTCTAATGAGTCTCTTCACATCCAAGCTCCACATTTCCAAGCTCCATATATCCTTTTTTATCTGGGTTTGTTTTTTCTATTGAATAAGGGGAAAATTCTGACTGACTTCAATCAGCCTTTGGCTGCTCATTCTAGATGCCCTTAGAGCCAGCATTTATGTGGGACACTCTSATACCTTTCTCATCAGAGGTGTGCAAAATTAAGAACATTGCAGACACTGTCGTAATCAAGTAATCCTGCATTTTTAATCACAGCCATTATAAATGGGCACATGGAAGATGTGAGAAATAACAATTGCACAGGATAYCCAGGGAAGCATTTTCAGTCCTCAGGCATAGTTCAGCAGCACTGAGCAGAGGAAAATGAATGCTGAACTCCTGTAACATGGAACAAGATTTTTTGGTTTGCTTGAAGCATGGATGTTCACACATATGCAGATATTTTTATAGATATATACACATACCTAACTCACTGTTGAATCAGTGCTGAACAAATTTTGCTGTTACCTCAAAGAATAGGCAGTGTCTTTCATTCCTCAACCGCTGCCAGAAATAATCACGAATTCTGGTCACATATTTCTTCTCTTGCAATGGCTGGTGTGGTACCTCCCTMGTTGTTACAAATATTCTGAGGCATCTTGAACTAATAAAAAGTTTCTAAATATTTGCAAGATCTACCCTTAGCTAAATACATTGTCTACACTTGTCTCTGCACAAAAGATGGACACATAATTTTGAGGCAAAGGAGGAACACACAGATGTTCCCTTTAACTCCATGACCTCTCCATCACTTTCTCAAAGGCACAAGATCATGTTTCTTGCCAAGCCCACAGAATGAGGGCCTSCAATACCCAAATTCCTAGGAGGCTCTACAAAAGCAAGGAAGAGAAATTCAATACTAATATAAACCTTTAAAAGAATACCTATTAAACAGGAAAGAGAGAGGAAAAAAAACCCTCGACAAATACATCAAAGACAAATGTAATTGCTTTTGAATAAAAACAGATTGCTTTCTACCTTCCTGCCTTAAAGGCAAGCACTCCAGCCCAGGATAGAGAATACCAAAAAAACACTGCTAGAAGCAGAGGCACAAGTATTTTGTAGGCAAAATTATCCTGTTCTATTTAATAGCTCAAAGGCTTATCTGGATTTCAGACAAGAAGAGGATGCAATTTACTGCTTCTCTGACAGATGAACAGAGCTAGTTAAAACATTTGGGAACACTTTGAATATTGATCTGTCCTCGAATAAGACGTAAGAAATTTGATTTGCTATGGAAATGTTGCATCAATCTTCAAACCTTTCTATGCCCCAAAGTGGCCTTCAAATGAAAGCTRGAGAAATTCCCTGGGAAGATGTCATTAGAGCCATCAGCTCAGGGACTGCGCACGTTCCCTCCTCCAAGCAGGACCGGGATTAGACTTTGAACTGGGACATCACTCCCCAAAGGGATCAGAAAGGGAGCTGGACCTGTTCTTCGCTCAGAAATAAAGTCACGTTCTGCCCCCTCCACGTGTCCCTCCCAGCGCTGGAACACAATCAATCAGCACCGTGAATCACCTTGTTAAAARCAGCGCTCACCGGAGACTCCCCTGTCACACCTCGGGCTGCCGTGATGAATGTTTGCTGACACAAACCAAAGTCACGGGGTATTTAACCCCTCACAGCTGGCAAACAACCAAGGAGAGAATCCAGGGAAAAAATCTCCCTCTGATTTCAGGAGACTTCCAGTTGTACTGGTGACACAGAACAATTTRTGTTCAAAGAATGGATCCATTCGTTTTAGTTACACTCAGCAATGAGCTAAACCAACCCTGCTCCCATAATGGAAACGGCAGGGTTACACCACACTTAAATAACAAATCAACAATTGAGATGGAAATAGAACATTAAAGACCTTTTACTGCTCTGTTTTTTCCAAGCATATAAATGTGCTCATGTAAAAATCATCACTTTTCCCCATGCAGCTTACACACTCACTGATTTCTCACCCATAAATTTCCTGAAATTCAACTTCAGGCTTTTCCCCATTTTACCTTCTGTTAGAAAAGTCTGTGGGGACAGAGGATGAGCCTGAAACTTCAATGCAAATAGTCCCACTTCTGCAGGTTTGCATCAGGTCCCCAGTCAGAAAGTGTTTTCCTGAGACAGAGCCTTCTCTGGAGTCTGACTGGATGCCAGATATTGAGCTGGCAAATGACTGAATTAAATATCAAGGAGGAGGATATTGAGCACTTGAGACACAGGGTCGGTGAAAGGCCACTGCCAGGCTGGCTTTCAGTGCTCTGKAATTAGAGTAACAGCCCTGTCCGTGTGCAATGAGTGTGTGAGAACGGAGCTACAGAGCATTACTCCRCAAAACTGCTGCTTTCACCAATTCCACAGACAGGAAGGGACCATCAGGATCCAGGCTCCCTCCATCGCAAGTCTGCACTTTCTCCTCACCCCAAAAAAGAGACACCAGATTGTTCTCACCTCCATCAGTCTTCCTGCAAGAGCAAACCCCTCCCTCATCCCCTGTGCTCCCAGCAGAGCCCAAGCCACCACACCACAGAGGAATGGCTGAAAATCTGTGAAAACTTGAGACTTTTTTTTTCAGCTGTACCTGGTTTAGAGCCTTCATCAACAGATCCATTATAGACTTGGTTGATGAACTCGGGCCTGTTGTCATTCATATCAATCACGTAGATGTAAAGGTCAATAGGATTCTCCACCTTGTTCCCATTCATATCCACTGCGTGAGCCCGGAGCTGGCAATGAGCACAAAGAAAGCACAGTATCAGCAACTGGATTTGTGGCAGAATGAGAGACAGCTTTGCAAGGATTGACTTCACATCATAAATACTTTCTCAAAATTGAATGGAGCCAGTATCTAATTCCAGCAGAAAGCACTGACATGGTTTCCATTTACACTCGACTCACAGTTTTTCAGAGCTTAATATAATATTGAAATAATATTTTAAAACAGTGATTGTCAGTGGAAACACTTCAGCTCTGATGTAGTGATGCTATCCTATCCCCTTCACAGCTCACAGACCACTCTATTTTAATTTTTAAGACATATTGAACCTTGTCTGACAATCTGAAAAGCAAACTTTGCTCAGTTCCAAATTAAGTGAGGAAATGATCTGGAGTGAGAAGTTTCTTATGGGAACCCGCAGCATTTCACACCCATAATACTGGGGATTAGTAAGTGAAGGGATTTCAGGATGATCTTAGTAATGTTTATTCTTTATTTAATAATGGTCTCCAGGAACAGCAACAGCTCCAGACCCCACTGCTCTGTGCACCAAAAGATATCTAAAAACTCCCTCTCCTTCAAATAATRGGAGCCCCCATGGCACTAAGAATGCAATTTCCTCAGGCTTGAATAAAATACCCAGTGCTGAGGCATTTCAATAACCAGAGCCACAGTGTTAAGCCCTCAGTTAAACYGGAGCTGCAGCTTTATCTTATTAGCAATAACCATCAGCAATAACGTCCCCGAAACAAGAGCATCTGYTTTCTGAACAAAAGAGACAGATACAGCATGTCAAAATGAGTAATTAATAAAACAAAGCAATCACAATAGTCTGGAACAATCAGTAACCAGGTGAAAAAAATGGATAGCTTTCTCATTAAGGGGAACAGATGGCTACTCGAAATGGAGTGTGGCTGAGCTCGCTGCTCTGCCGGCTCTGGGAGAGCTCCGACAGCGAGGGAAGAGCTGCAGGCTCCTGACCCGCCTGGCACTGCCACTGCTGCAGGTTTTGGCCACCRTCCCTCCTCATCTCAGCCCCTGGGAGCACTGCTGAGCCTCCTCCCTGCCAGGAGAACTGGGGACAGCACTCGGGGTGCATCCCACAGGGCTGAGGAACCGAGGCTTCAGAGGCTTTCAGCTTCACAAGAGACACAGAAAACACAATGGGCTGGGCTGGGAAAGACCTTAAAGCTCATCTGGTTCCAACCCTCTGTCACAGGGAACCTTCCACTATCCCAGCTCCATCCAAGCTGTGCTGGAACMCTTGCAGGGATGGGGCAGCCACAGCTTCTCTGGGCACCCTGTGCCAGGGCTGGCTGGGAGAGCGGGGCTCAAGGGCAGGGGACACACCAGCTCCTGCCATCCMGTGGGATGGAGGTGTCTGGTCCCTCCCAGCAGTTCCCTACACCATCAGGCTGCTGCTGGGAGTCAGGGCTGACACGACAGGGAGGTCTCCAGCTCCTCTGATGCGTGACAAATGAATGTGCTAATTGCATTAGCCCGGGTTCCTGTCTTTCACTCTCACTGTGCYGGTGATTGATGCAACTTTCCCCTTCATGTATGGTGCTCAGAAGTCCAGAGCTTAACAAAAGGAGCTGCACRCCATTAGGATGGGCTGGATTAACGTTTAATCAAGCAAAGAGACCAAACTGCCACGTGAAATGAGCTGAGAGAAAAACACTTTTTTTAAAAAAAAAAGGAAATTAAGCAGCACGTTTTCTTTAAAGCCTGAAGAAGTCCAGCTTTGCTTTCAATACAGGGTGTACCATTTGTGTTTCATGACTTGCAATGCTCTTAATATCTGCATTTCTTTCCTACACAGGAACTGCTTTGGCTCCCACCTGTTGAGCTATCCTTCATCATGTCAGAGGTAGCAATTCAATAACTTTACAGTCAGAGGTCAGGCTGTCTTTGAAAAAAAGTAATTCAGAGCTAAAATTAAAGTTATTATCTTCAAACTGAGGCAGCACTGGGCTCTCTCTTACAGCATTTCCAGCAGCGGAAATGGTTCCATTCAGAGATAAAGCAGAGAGCAAAGCTGGTATCTCCCCCCTCAGATCTGACTCTCCCCCTGCAAATTTTTAATTACATTCGATAGCTTTTGTTTGAGATCTCCAGGAGTAAGGGATTTCTCAGCAATGCACATCTAYCTGCTTGTTGCACTCACTGAGCACATGTACCCATCAGCACATTAKTGCCTGCACTCAAGGCAAAAAAAAAATTCAGTAAGCAAGACTGCAGGAATCTCATCAAACCTTGTGGTGACATGCTGAAGTGTCCTGAGCCCTGCACTGGGCTAAGCCATGGGAGGCAGGGCAGTGCTGGGCACTCTGSTGTCCTGACTCAGCATCTGCAGTGCCAGGAGGATGGCACCCTCTTCTCCTGCTCCTTTTTTTGGTCTGGCTTCAGTGAACATTTCTACTTTTTTTCCTTTTGTGCTTGTTCGCATTCATTTTCTCTGCCCGCACTCTCRTGTGCCAACCCCTCCGTATCTCCCACAACATGTGGCTTCTCTGTGGTCASTGCCAGCCATGGCAGAGGCAGGAGGGAGTCCTGAGCCAGAGGGTTGGATTTCAGCTCAATGGGAGCTCGTCCTGCTGAAAACCATTCCTTGTTAAGAGACAATTCCTCATTAGAGACCATCCTCAGCAGAGAGAGCCAAGGAAGGAGGGACTCCAGGGGGTCAATCTGTCTGCTGCAAAACTGGCTGGRTCTCCAAGGCACATCTATGCTATATTCCTCTTCCCTAATTAATCTTCTCCCTCATTTTCTTGTCCTACTTTTGGTATGCATGAGGCATCCTCAAGCTGGACAACAGACTTTGTTCTGGAGCCATTCTGCAGTGGCCAAGATGGGCTCATTTGTGTGAGGCACAGYCAGAGCCCACGTGGGGCTCTGTGGCCACCTGTGACCAAGCCACCTCTCTTTTGGTGGTAGAGCAAAGCAGAGGATGAAAAGCAGATGCAYGGGGGTGCTTTGTAGCACTGGGCAAGGCACAAAAGGTGATGGTTGAGCTCCATCAGTCACACACATGATTTTGAGCTGGAAAACACGCCCGTGAAAGGTCAGTGAGCATCACCACAGGACACATGCCAGACATGGGGCATGCACAAATATTCAAATGGGAGCTGGTGGGTGGCTGAAGAGACACTTAGGACACATTTATAAAGTTAGTTTGAAATATTCACGTTTTCCCCAAGAGGGAGAACATGACAGGAGTGAAGATGGAATAAAACCAAATGAAATACCTTGCAAAGGATTCTGAAAAATTAATACACACAGCAAACTAATCTCTAGCTGATGCATCAYTCTGCTGTACCAGCCAAGGAGCTGGCTCGATATGCTTTAACAAATATTGTTTAAAAGTGKGACAATTATTGCTATCATATTCAGCAGCAGCTACCACAGGTCTCTGAGGTTTTTCCTACTGACAGCTTCCAGTGTAAATGTAGCTGTTGGCATACAAATGATTTGGTATCATGATTATTGATTACACTGGAGGCTGGTGGTATCTGAAGGTAGTTAGTCAAAGTCAACACAGTGAATTGTGTTAAATATGAATATTACTTAGGCACTAATACCACTAATACAAATATACATTATCAATCAGTGACAGAGCCTTTAAGCAATAAGCATACAATGTCATGCCTAATTTGTGTGCCCTTAATTGTGATTAAAAGTTCAATTTAGAGCACTGTGACACAAATGGCTGGCATTATTCAACAYGGTTCAAAATACTGGAATTAGCTCTTATATCCCATAATTTGTAGTGAAATSGTTTTGTTCCTTTGCATTTAAAACAACTCTTTGTCAGTCTGTAACCACCTGTTCTGCTCCAGTCATTTCTGAGGGAGTATTCCAACAGCCTGATGCTGACAGTGCACACATGTGTCTGGAACTGGATTAGGACTTGCTTCAAAGTTTCCCTATAATGCATATTCCTTGAGTATCATAAGCARTGATTACTTACTGACATGTTTATGCTGATGCCTTTTGAAAACAGAGCTTGAAAAAACGTCTTGGAAAACTAAGCTACCAATTTTCTATCCCTTGTACTTGCCAGGCCTAACTGCAGCTTAATATGAAACTGGTGTCTGGATCAGAGAAGACATCCAGAGCTACTAATTCTGTCAGCAGCACAAACGGGGCTTGGGGAGYGCAGCTAAATAAGGCCAGGAGAACTCATGCATATTAAATGGTACTACCTGCTGAAATGTGCTTGGCATGCAGGGAACATTTCAGGGGCTGGCTGCAAGGGGAGATGCAGCACGGGCTTGCCACACTGAGATGGCAGAGAAATGTGGGGAATGTCCCCATGGATGTGTGTCCTTGGCTGTGTGTCATACAACTGTGTGTCCCATGGATGTGTCTCCCATGACTGTGTGTCCCTTTCTGTGTGTCCATGGCTGGGGTCCCTTTTTGTGTGTCCCACAGCTGTGTGTCCCTTTCTGTATGTCCCCTTCTGTGTGTCCCATGGCTGTGTGTCCTTGGCTGTGTGTCCTTGGCTGTGTGTCCCTTTCTGTGTGTCCCATGGATGTGTGTCCTTGGCTGTGTGTCCCACAGCTGTGTGTCCCATGGATGTGTGTCCCACAGCTGTATGTCTCATGGCTGTGTCTCCCATGGCTGTGTGTGCCTTTCTGTGTGTCCCATGGATGTGTGTCCATGGCTGTGTGTCCCTTTTTGTGAGTCCCTTTCTGTGTGTCCCTTGGCTGTGTGTCCCTTTCTGTGTGTCCCTTGGCTGTGTGTCCATGGCTGTGTGTCCCTTTTTGTGTGTCCTACAGCTGTGTGCCCCATGGACGTGTGTCCCTTTCTGTGTGTCTCACAGTTGTGTGTCCCTTTTTGTGTGTCCCTTTCTGTGTGTCCTTGGCTGTGTGTCCCTTTCTGTGTGTCCCTTTCTGTGTGTCCCTTTCTGTGTGTCCCATGGCACTAATGACACCAGGGTGGCTCCCAGGACATCACTCAGTGTCTGTCACCAGTGCACCTCCACACCACAGTGTGTGGCTGCAGAGCCCAGTTCACTTTTCTCTGCTTGTATTTTCAGCTGACTCTGTGTCTGGGATGTCTGAGAGGTCCCTGGAGAGTTGGTGCTCTGGTTTGGAGTGCAGACAAAAACAGATGAGGCCAAAATACAGCTGAACTTGCAATCASTGGGAGTGCTAGCACAAACACCTGGGCAGGGGCTCTGAATCCCAGAGGCACATGTATCTCTGCATACCACAAGCTTGGAATGATCCTCCCTAAAAGTTCAAGATTTATCACAAAACCAGCGGAAGTTCTGCTGCAGAAATCCTGATCTAATTAGAAAAAAATCTGTTTCACCTTAGGGGACGAGGCAGGTTTCATCAGACAAAYGGCTTGCTGAATGCAGGGAGTGTTAAAACACTAGTATTTTAAAAATGGTAGTCCTGAAGCAAYACAGATAATTATGCATAAGAAAATATGTGTTGAAAATGTGGGAGTTAATGAAACAGAACTCTTGATATGTAGCCTCACAAACACTTGCAAATTATTGTTCTTTCTTTTATAATTAGTTTTTAGATTACCTGGGAACAAAAGCAGCAAGGACAGCACTCGAGAGTGACAGAGATGCTGGAAAGACTCAGTTCTGTTTGGTGCTGCAGAAAACCCGAAGCTGTGTAAATGCACCCACCTCCAGCTGGAGCACAAGGCTGCATCAGACACAGAGCCCACGTCCTGCTGGGTCAGAGGGACCCTGCAGCTCCACTGACATCCTCCACCCCAGATAAAGAGCAAAGCTACTAATTCAAGCTAAAGGGAACTCCAGCAGATATCAAACAAGTTTAAAGGTGGCCAAACTCTCCAGTTCATGTCCAAGCCCACACCTCAGTCACTGCTCTTCCAGCACTCAGTTCAAACCTGGCTCCATGTTGCTTTTCCTATCAGTTACAGACTGGGCTCTATGAAGTAGCATAAATTCACTGACTTCCTCAAACCCTCCACTAGCCAAGAYTTTGGACTTTATCTTCTTTCTGGAAACTGGCCAAATTTTTTTCTGGTTTCCAGCACTGTTCATTCCTACTGTAAGTTTCTGCTCCAGTGTTTGGGTCATTGCTTTGTGCATGGTATATTTATAAAGGCTTTGTAAAGGGTTAGTAAATGGACATATGATGGTTTGTGAAATCATCAATCAATTGCTACTGAGGCTGAAGGATCTAAAGGTCATTTACAGACACCACTTAAAAAGTTCTCCATCACCTTCTACTGTTCTCSTAACAAAGATTTTTCTATCATTCAGTATTCCTGTCTAGAAGATCTCATAAAATACTTATCAGTTATTCTCTCTATAAAATACATCTTYCTGTAACCTTCAGAGTATGAATATGCTTATTTACATATGGATGCCACTAGTTCAAGGTTCCTGTGAGGAACAGAAAAGGCTGGAAATCCTGTGCTGTGTACCAGGCAGACTCATCCCATCACCTTTGACAAGGCAAGAATTCAATTTGCTGAATTCCCTGTGACTGGCAGACTCAGTTCCTTTTCTAAGGGGCACAGGGTTTGTTATGATGGAGGACAGAATCTGTTTCATCTCATGTTTTTGACTGTGTGTCTGATCGCAGACATCACAGCGGCTCCATCAAAAGTCTTAACTTTTTTATTATTGACTGGACTGTTATAATAACCTGGCACTGCTGAAACAATATCAACAACACTCAGATGACACACACTTTATCTCAAATATTTCTTCYCCAAAACAACCTCTCTTCATATTTTCCTAGGCACAACAAACAAAATAATTGCTCTTGTTCACAGAGGATAAAATAATTTTTCTTCAGATCTCCTTTTTACCCAGGGGAAATCTCTTTTTTCCACCCAACTAAAGAGGTAATCTATTTTCTTTATCCTTCCACCCCGGCCCAGAAGCTGTGTCAACATGGTTAACTGGATACCTGATAAAGCTGACAGAATGTGCATCCCTGACAGTGCAGTTGGGGATGTGGTGTCAGTGCAAGTGACCCGTGCTCTCTGCTGACATTACAGCATCCCTGGCAAGGGCTATTACCATGCCAGGAGATGGAGCTAAGGCTGATAGCAACCCATGAAACCTTTCACAGCCACTCCAGGAGACAGCTGGAGCGCAGATGCAGAAAATGCTTGAAATTTTGCAGGGCCATCATGCAAGGGGCAACCTATTCTTTCAGCATTTTGTGGGACTGGATGTGCTGTGCAATTACACTCTGCAACAGAGGAGCTGGGATTTATATCAAAACATAGCAACCAATTACACTGAGCATTCTGCAGGTAGAGCATTTTATGAACWAGGATAGCATGAGGCACCATCACTTTTGAGTGTAATTAATCTTAATTAATTCCCTGATACTTAATATTAGCCTATCTGCGTATTTAAAAACCTATCTGACACACCCCCATCATACTGCCTGAACATCTCCTGGTGAATTAAAATTAAAAATGACTATAGCAATTATTGCATGTTTAGATGCAGTAATGATTCTTAAATGAGTAATTTCCCAAGACATGCTAATGTAGTGACTGGCTTCTCATGGTTTTGGGTGGTTCAGTCTACACATAAATTTGCATGGATTTAACAAGCAGTGTGAAGTTGCACCATTTTAAACAAATCATTCTGTGTCTGAAAAAGACATCAGTTTATCTCCACTTTCATATAATCACAGAATTGTTTAGGTTGGAAAAGCCCTCTCAGATCAAGTCCAACTGTTCCCCCAGCACTGCCAAGCCCATCACTCAACCGTGTCCCCAAGTGCCACATTTCCGTGGCTTTTAAGTCTCTCCAGGGATGGTAACTTCACCACTGCCCTGGGCAGCCTGTTCCAGGGCTGGACAACCCTTTTGGTGAAGACATTTTTCCTGATATCCAACCTGAACCTCTCCTGGCACAACTTGAGSCTGTCTCTTGTTCTGTCAGTCGTTACTTGGGAGAAGAGACCAACCCCCGTGTGGCTACAACCTCCATCCAGATAGTCATAGAGTGATGAGGTCTCCCCTCAGCCTCCTTTTCTCCAGGCTGAGCCCCCCCAGCTCCTTCAGCTGCTCCTCTTCAACTCACTCTCTGTACCCTTCCCCAGCTCCACCACCCTTCCCTAGACATCCTCAACGTTCTTGTGATGAGGGGCCCAAAACTGACCCCATATTTGAGGTGTGGCCTCACCAGTGCCCATCACAGGGGGGACAATCCCTGCCCTGCTCCTGCTGGCCACACTACTGCTGACACAGGCCCATGGCCATCAGCCTTCCTGGCCACCTGGGCACAGGCTGGGCCACGTTCAGCTGCCACCAACCAGCACTTTGCAGGATTTGGCTGATCCTGCGTGTCCCTTCTTGAACCCAGAGCTCGGGAGCCCAGCTGAAACTCAGGGTGTTTTTGATGCTCACGTGGTAGGAAGCTCTCTCCTCCCTGTCCATGGGCCGTGTCACGTACATCCTGCCAGACACCGGGTCGATGTTGAACACCTCCATGGGCGGCTGGTCGGCTCCCACTCCCGTGATGCTGTACCTGATGTGGATCTCCTTGTCCTTATCGGAACGGATCTGGAGGAAGCAACAGAGACAGGAACCCATGAGTTCTGGACAGAAGCCATACGGATGTTTAAGCAGCTTTTAAAGATCTGAGCCTGCAGGCTGCAGGGATGTAATAGCACTGTCAGTCCTGACAAGGGAGCTGAACGCCAAAGATTTGGTGAAAAGCCAAGGAAAGTACATTCCACGTAGTTTCAGCTATTTTGCTCCTCTTTAATTCATGAGAAATCATTGAAATTGTAACTTTTCAGCTGAGATGTGGAAGAGCCTAAAATGCACAAGCCCCACTGTTTACACATTACTGAAATCCCAGTCTCCCCAAAGTGTCCAAAATTTTCAGCCATACCCGGAGTCTCCCAGCCATTAATCATTTCTGAAAATGCTGTCTGCAAGTTCCCCCATCTTGCTCTCAGTCCTGGTGACTGTGCACACAAATACTCCCATGAAATTCAAAGCACGGGGCTGTTTGCTCCTCTTTGTCCAACCCTGCTGGCTTGCCAAGGCCAGGCTGGGAATGCCTGGGGTTGTTACCATTTCATCTGATTATTTGTKGAGGAAAAGCATGTTTTGGACACTGTTTCTGAAAGCCCTTCCCTCCTGCACCTTGAGAACAACACTGCMAACTGAGTACAGCACAGTCAGTTCCATGAACCTTAGATACAGAGCCGAGGAAAAAAAGAAGGGAGGTTAATATGTTGTCCTAGCAACCCTGACTATCTCTTTAAACACAAATTTAATTTTCTGATCAAATGCTGAAAGAAGTTCTTGCAACAGCATGACTATTCCCGAAAGAAAGTGCAAGGTACAAATAAATTACCACCCCCTGCACCATCACAAAGTGTCTTGGCAGAGGAAAAAGCGATGTGCATAAATTTTTCCCTAACAGGTCTATGAATACAACGAGGTAGTGGGAAGATAATGGAGCCCTCGGAGCTGAGTGCATGTTGGCATCTCTGCCATGGCAGCTGYGCCCTTGGAGGGGCCTGAGTGAACCCAGTGGGATCCTGTGTCCCCCAAACAGCCTCGATTTGGGGGGATAAGGTCATTTCTCAAGGAGGAGGAGGAGGTTTTCTGGGCTGCTCCACACTCCTCCCATGTGTGACCTGCTGCTGTTCCTTCCCCTCCTGACACTGGAGGCTGACAAGACGCTGAATGTGTCGGTGCAGGGCAGTATCASATCCCTGCCTCCCAGAATCTCCTTTGATACCTTTGTCCAGATCATTACCAAGTTTGTACACTGTTTTCTTTGTCCTTCCCCCACCAAGCTGTCTGTTCCTGCTAATGGCTAATCATGTCAGTTATTAGAGACACTGCCAGGATTGATCCGTGTGGCACCTACGCCACTGGAGCTGCAGGTCAGGGAACAGACACAGCTCCATTTGTCTTCCCTCCAAAGGATTCACTGCTTGTTACACTGCTAGTATTGAGGAAAACTGATTGGACTTGCACTGGTATAGTCACTTAAAAGAGGGCCTGGGGACACTGAMAGTGCCCTCACGCTGCACAGCAGGATTTGTCCAGGTTTATGCGGGGCTAGAGGGCATTTGGAAGAGAGACCCAAACAGCATCCAACTTTCATTAGCAAATCTGTGGGTGAGGAAGGGTGTACTGAAATCAAGCATTGCTTGCACAACACTGTGGTTTCAGTGACAGCAGCCAACTCACCAGTTTGATAGCTGAAGKGTCCATTTTCAGAGGGTCAGCTCTGCCCTGCCAGAGGGAAGGGCTGGAAATCAAGCTGGTGGCAATGTCTGTGCAAACACACAGCTCACATCAGGGAGTTCAAGCTCCAGCCCACTACATCCACATCTGGAGCCAGGCTTAAGGTAAGGAAAATGCTGGAAGATGCTGCTGGGACCTCCAGCTTTGAGCCAGGRTGGGGCTCCCACCTTAATTAAAAAGGGTGATGTGGGACACATCACAGCTGTGGGTCTCTATCACTGTGTGTCTGCACAGCTCCAAACAAAGTGTAATGTACATTTTCCCCTAACAAAGGTGGGAAAAACCCCACAACAACCCAACAAAGGTATTTTGTACTTCTACCCAGCCCCAACCTGGCTCAGCTCTGGCTGTGCTTGAGCACAAACACCAAAGAGCTCAGCAGAGACTCCAGGGAACCAAAACGGGAGCAGTTTTAACCCGAATCACAGAAGGGAAGAGCCTGTTAGTGGACRTTTTTCTGCTCTATTTCCTGTTGCATATAGTACCCAGATCCCATTGTGATAGGAGCATTAGAAATGCATAGAGAGAGACAGAAACAGGGAAAAGGAGCCTGGATTTAAATATTCAGTGCTAAAGGCACAATATTTTATTTTTGGGAAGCGCAGATAAACAGAAGCTCTCGAAGAAAGCTATGTACAGTTTAATAAAGTGCACGCTATAGGATGTCCTTGCAGCACTTTTATTAGCATTAATAGGGTCTAAGCTGTGTGTATGTAAATCATTGCAGATCTAGGAGATGAAATATATCCTAAGACCCACACAACTCACCCAATTATACTGAGAGAAATCCATGAGCTAATTATACTGCATTGAGCAAAACGAAGATGGGGGAAATACACTGCAAATATTCGGCAAAGACTGTGCTATTTGCTGTTAATTGCAAAGATAGCACAAGGGTTTGCCTGCTACCTATMCTTAAATCCATTTCCAGTAAAAATMCAAGGATGTGAAGTGTTCAGAAAAAAAATAATGTAAGAAGCAGCACTTGTCACAGAAAGTTGCAAAGACCATTGACAATGAARCATAGTACATTTTACTGCTAGGGAGATATTTATCACACATGTGCTTTTTATATTGGAACATATAATTTTAGCACTCTTAATGAGATTAAAAAAAAAAAAAGATTTTTTCAGTAATCCTGTAACATTTTGACCAAAGGTTTCAATTCCCAGGGTGCAATTTAGTAAATCTTGTTGAGGAGTTAAGAACATTAACAGAACACAATGCAAGGCTTATGTCTTTTGTTGAAACTGTTCCTGAAGCAGTTTACAGTAATAATAATAATAATAATAATAATAATAATAATAATAATAATAATAATAATAATAGTAACAATGCCTCTCTATTCCCAAGGAGCTCACTAAATCAGGAGCAAAAATTACTGGTTGGGGGAATTTACTGGTTCAGAAGGGAGTYACTTTTTCCTTCCTTTAGCCTGGGAAGTGTGAAGATGGTAACAGATCCATATGATAATCTTCTGATTACACATGAATTTTCYGTTCATTTATCTCTCCTTTTATAATGCAGTCAAGAGGTATGCAGGGCTCTGGGTTACAGAACAGATGGCAGAGGGATGGTTTTCCTTAGCTGCATTTATACATTTTTTRCTCGGAGAACCCTTGGAGCTTTGAGCTTCTCCAGTGCCTGGCATGATACAAGTCTGCATYTGATGATGTGAGCAGGATGAATGATGATGGCTGATGACTGTCACAAAAGGAATTTGCTTGCAAAGCAGCTCTTCTGCTCTAAAAGCCCCCTCTGGGATGGAGCTTGGAGTGGATTGATACACTGGTGAGGGAAAAACGTCCCAGATCAAAAGGCAATTTATGTTGGAAGGTGCAATCCCTTGTTCCTATCCTACCCCATGAACACAGGTAGCATTTTCCATGCAGGAACCCTCACCAGCTCTGACAGATACAAATGGATCCCATCTGGGAACTGTGGGATCAGCCACCAAAGCCCCAGAGGGGACGTGCAGCAGAGCCAGGCACTGCAGTGGCACTGCCATCCCCCTGCCTGGCTGTGGCCAGCGGGGACAGGGTGGCCTTGCAGCCCAGCACTGAGTGGCTGGAGCCCAAATCATTGAGRCATCATCCAAAACACAGCCATGTTTGCAACTCAGAGCCAGAACATCCAGAGCCTGACTCAGCCCATGTTTCTACACAGCAATCCCAGAAACGGGAAATGCTGCAGTTTCACAAGATGGGTATTTCCTACTGCAGGCTCTGATACAGCAACCAAAAAAAGTTTGAAAATGAACAATGCAACTCTTGAGACAATACAGCCCTTTCCAAACTGGGTTTCCCCTCTGCAGCAATGTCACATTTAGACAGAAAAGCAGTGTTTGTGGCACAGGATTGCACCCTGCTTTCACAGATAACATCTCAGGGGTCGTGAATCTCCATCAGGAATTACTAAACCATTCCCACAAACTTTACTGGTGAACAGAATTTCAAGTGGTGAACTCCTCTAAGGTTTTGTCCAGATTTGATCACAGTTTTTCTTCTGTTGATCCACACCCTGGTGCTCTCAGCACTGCCCCTTCTCGCTGCAGGGGTTTGAATTCCCAARCCCTCCTGCCTTGTCCTGGCAGTGACAGGAGCCACCAGAGAGCCCTGCAATGCTCCCATGCCAGGAGCAGGGGTGGCACAGAGTGAGGAGAGCTGTGTGGTCAGCAGATTGGAGGGCATCAGTGAGAACATAAATTATACAGTTTTTGGAGCATGACATTGCCAGAAGAAAAAAAAAAAAAAGGTGTTGCAATGGAGATTGTTTAGAGAGCAGTAAAGAAAATGCCTGGAGGCCCAGGAAATGGGGTGTGTAAGGAAAAGCTGAATGAACAAGGACAACCGAGCCTACAGAAGAGGTGACCAGAACAACAGTACTCCTGTACCTAATAATCTGTATTTAGGGAATTTACTAAAGTGCCTGTGGTCTGGGTTCTGCCCACCCCTGCACTGCACCTGGAAATGGATCTGGAATAAGCAAAGCAGGACATTTCTCCTCTGTTACATTTTCCTTCCACAGAATGAACTAGAAAATAAATTTCCTTTCAAGATCTTTGTCTTGCTCTACAACATATGGAATTGAAAATGCCCTTCAAAAAACACTCAGTTTACCAAATCTCCCACATTTGCACTAACATGACCTGGGGATACTTAGACTTGATTTTTTTGTTTTATAAAACCCATTATAATTATTAATGAACACATAAAATAATGTAAATGATAAGCAGTAAGTGTCTTTTATTATTAAGCTCTTAGCTATTTTGCCCATTAAGAAAACCAAATTAAAATAATTGAAGATTATAATCTGTCATGCATTCAAAATGCTCCATAGAAATTCAGACAGGCAAACATATTCAAAGCCTTTAAAAGAGCACACTTAAGAGTCAGTCTAAGCATTCCAGGATTGGCTCATTAATTTTAGTGGAAATATTTTAATTCAACTACTCTTACTGTTTATTGAAATCTTTGCTAAGGACTTATTTATTTTTAACTGAATTTGCAATATGTTTAGGACTCATTTGTATRAAAGTTCTTAACTCTTATTTCACAGTTGTTTTAGAAGCCAGTAAAGAGACACATCTCTAGCCCTGTATTTCCAAACAAATTACTGCTTGTTGCTGAAAGAATCACATATGGTTTCAATAAGAAGATGCAAAAGTCAAGCAGAGAAAAATTAAGACAGATTTGGAGACCCAGCCAGGTGAAGGTAATATTTAACTTCTGTCTCCTTTTATCACACTTGCCAATGATCCCAAGCTATGTCCTAGAAAGAAATTAAAAAAAAAAAAAACCCAAACCCCAGAAGATTCTCGAAAACACTTCTGTTTTCAGAGAAAACTCTTTTCTGTGCCTTGCAGAAAGGATGCTTTGACATGGCAAAGGCAGTTTGTATAAACCCAGCATTTTCACTAACTCCAGCCCTGGGTTTAACAGCAGTTTGGCCTTAAGTGTCCAACCATCCCTGGACAAAATGACCACTGACTGAGCCAATGAACGGTGGTGGCATTTACAAACAAGGTTAAGTAGGGAAAGATCTCTACTGGCAAAGAAAGAAGGGATGGAATCACACATCTTTACCTGGGGCTTTCTTTCCTCAGCTGAGACTGGTTTCATCTCACACACAGTTTTCTAAAAACTTTGAATCTGATCTCAGATAAAAAGAAGAGAAGCAAATCAGAAATCCATCCTCCTGAAGGCTTAAGTATACATCACATTTCCTGGAAGAAGTGTTTTTTTCTTTCCACCAAGAGAGAGCACCAGGGACTACAACTACACTAGAGACCAAATTTTCACATGGTTGACATTCACTGCTGAGAGCTTAAGTTTCTTCTTTTTCTTTAAAAAACAAATCCAAAGCCAAACTATAAAACATTCCCTTTGCCCCAAAGGCTGGATCTCTCCCATGTCAGCTTAAATCTCCCAGCTGAAATCTGTGCAAAGTGATTTCTAATGTTATTTATTTTGATGATAAGACAGAGGACAAGCAGTGCTCCAGAGAGATTAAAGCTGTCATTTAAGCCATTAATGTAACTGATGATGCAGCMTGCATTAAAGAAACACAGCTTGTTTGGACCCAAATGGGAAAAACCTCTCCTGTGTGCCCAGTTTGTTCTGTGGTAGCTGCAGAGGAGCCCATTCCCATTCAGATATTCCCATCCAGATATTCCCATCCAGACATTCCTATCCAGATATTTCCCATTCAGATATTCCYATCCAGCCATTCCCATCCAGCTCTCCTGCTCCTCACCAGGAGGATTTGCTTCCCCTGCACGCACCCTGTGAGTGCTTGGCCAAGGTGCTGCACCAAATGTTGAGCTGCTGACAGCTCCCAGCATGGCACAGGTCATTTGGCTCCCACACTGCTCCCTCTGTCCAAGGGCTCCTCTCCAACCCTGCTGCTCCCTTCAGGCCAATTACATCCACATGGACACGCTCCTYTGGAGCCTTTCCTATGCCCATGGGTAGCTTTGGTAGCTTTCACTCCTTCTCTYGCTTCCAAGTTTTTTTTGAATTGTTTACCAGGGTTTTCCTCCTCTACCTGGATGAAAATGTAACACTGAGCAGATGGAGAACAGCATATCAATCAGGCTCAATAAGGAGCTGGTAATTCAGAGGGAGAGAATTTCTGCCTGCAGCTCTGCCCAGTAACTGTGTGTGACCCCAAGCACAGGTGCAGGATGGAATTGAACTCGTCAGACTCACGGTCTAATTCAAAACYGCCATTATTCTGCTTGTGATAAAAGCAAAATAACAATCATTTTGCCTAGAAAACCAGAATCTGTTCCTGATGAGACAACACACTACAAGCACAGAGTCCCTGGTGTGCAACATTGCATCCAGGCCAAGGATCTGCTGCAGCTGAACTCTACTTTCCTACCTGCTGAAACAGCAAAGAATTTATATTTTAGCTTGAGTTGTCCTGACACAAAAAGACTGAGGTGTGCAGGGCTCATGGGGCCAGTCTGCTCTCTGTAATTCTGCAGCTGCTCAAAGTTCCTGAGTGGTGACTTGGGACTGCCAGGAGCTCCTGTCAGGTCTCTGTCWTTACCAGTGAAAAACTCAGTAAACTGCAATTTGTTGCATGATCTTTGTGATTAAATAATTAGGTATTTTTCATTACTCACTRCTATAAAGGTCAAGAAGCCAAGGTCCCCATATCAGGAGCATTAGCCAATGCTAATGGATCTGCCACATCTAACAGTAATTGATATGGCACAATCATTTCTAAAGCAATATGTGCCTTTCTTCAGGCCTTYTGCAGCCTGAGAACTCCACTGTGGAAATGCTTCAGACTGTAGCAAGGCAAGAGAGAGGGAAGAGAGCAGCTCTGATGGGAAAAGAAGATTACAGAACACCTCCACGTGACCAATATCTTATCACTGCCAGAACCTTGATAGCAGAAGCAACAAAACTAATTTTTACTACTCTTTCCCTTATCTCTCTTGCAAGAGAGCAGATTCTTCACTGCAGTGACTGAAGGCATCCCAGTGGAGCTGATGTGCTGCTATCAGGTGAATTCTGGCCCTGAAGARCTGAGGCTGGTTCACACTGTGCAAGATGCAAGGGGCTGATATTGCCTGGCTGGGATTTGAACCAGRTGCACAAACCCTGCTCTGCTGCAGAGGATGCTTCCATGACAAAAGGTGAGAGAAAAATATCTCTGAGAGTTCAAAACACACTGTCCTTACTSCTCTGACAGAGGAGYTGTGACAGGCAAGAGRAGATCATCCTTCATAATCTATTTARGAAGGGCTCCCCACTGTGTCTTTGCAGAGGTACCATCCTGCAGCACCTTCCAGCAGCTGACCCCACTGCTGCCTGTGATGATTATGGCTAAATGAAGACAAAGTCAAGGAAAACAAATCATGGCAGTGGGAATTTGTCCTCATTTCTTTYTGAAGTGTATCTCTCCTGAAGCCTGATGTCATTACATCACGTCTGCCACAAAGCAAGCCTGGAGAAGAGAATCCAGCACCTCAAACTGAGCAGGAAACTCAAGTGCTCAGGGCAGAAGATAAATAAGGGTAGCAAATATTGACCTACACAGGAGTAACCTGATCACTGTAACTAATGATTGAGGCCCTCAGCTGGTATAAATCASTGTACACTCAGTAGCTTCAAAGAGAGGCCTCCTAATTTATTTCAACTGAAAATCCAGCCCATGGCATTTAAAAATTCAGCTGCACAGCAGAGGAACAAGTGAAGAATGATCTTCACTCGACCCACAGCAATTTAGCACAAGCAGCATTGCTCTTGGTAGGACAGTGAGCTGGGACACAGGGAACAGGCATTCAGGGGAGAACAAACACACTGGTGTCCTCAGGAAGGAAGTTTTCCCCTGATCCAAGGGATATAATTGGTGTTAGTGTGTGTGCCCTTCACTTTTGTAGTGAGCTCTGGCTTTGCCAGAGCCATGCACTGAACTCCCAATGGCAYGGTGCCTACAGATATTCCTGATCATGGAGAAGTGGTGCTGTGGCACGATTGTGAGTGCTGCTCTCAGCATAAAATAAAGCTTTTGGACCTGCCTGCAAACAGCTAACAATGGGAGCAACAATAAAACCCTCCAGTGTGTCTATTTTGGAGAACAAAATCTGCTGAGGCTCGTATTTGAGACACTACTTTGGGATGCTTGCAGAGCAGGATTTAAAGCTCTGCAGCTCTCAAAGTCTCTCTGAAAAGTTTAATTACAGGAAAAGCAAACCTATTTGTTTGTTATGTGGGGTAGATTACATGGCACAGCATATAGAGAAGTTATTTCAATGGTCAGTAAAAGGAAACACCAATGTGAGGAGGCAGGGAATGAAGTTATGAAGTTCTCTCTGTGCACTACAGGAGAAATGCTAAAAGACATCAGAGCAGGTCTGGATTTGATGATCCTGAAGGATCCTGTCCAACTCGAGATATTCTATGATTTATTGAGCAGTGAACAAAGACAGTGGGAGATGTCTTTGTTCCCAGGACTCAATCCTCTTTTGTTACACAAAATATTGAATCCTTTGTAACATTTCCCTGATGGCCAAATTCTGCCCATGGGTGCACTCATAAGCACTTCCACAGCAGCTATGCTGGACACTCCAGAGCTGCATTTTTCCTTCAATAAACTTGCAGAGCAAGACACCACAAGAGCTCTGTGGCCAGGAATGCCCAGGAAGGTGACAGCAAACAGGCTGGTGCACCCACCCTGCACAGCTGGATCCAACCCAAAACCACCAAACAGTAATTTCTGAGACATTACAGAGCCTTTTCATATCTCACTTTCATTTATGGCACATTCTGGTTCTGGATTTAACTCTCCRAAGCAAGTAACAGTCCTCAAAGATCAAAACCACAAGCTTCTCACCCTCCAAAACACCCCAAAAACAACAACTGCATTCAAGTCATCAAGGATTTTAGAGTCCAGACTGGTCTGGGATGCTTATTCTCAAYTCCCCTTTAAATTGCAGATATTCTGATAGACATACGGAATTTCTTGTTAATTTTTTTTTTYCAGTATTATTAATTGATAATTTAATTTTTGATCTGGTGAATTACATGCATTAAATGAATTCACCATCAGTGAAATGACAAGTTTAGAGCAGAATAGTTTAGGTAAGCAGATTGTCAGTGCTTATGGCTGTAAGACATAATTATGTACAGCCAACTGTGTAACGCGCTTGAAAAAATTATAAGCCTAGGCACAGAAATTAAAATTATTTCAAGATGAAGTTGTACAAATACAGCTGCAAAAAGCTGCAAAATCCCATTAATTCATGCCAACTGTAGTGGGTAGTGCAGGGGGGATCCAGCCCCCACCTCCCTGCCAAAAGAAGTTTAACACCCAGTGAATAAAGGGCTGGGTGTTTAAACAGAAGGCTATTTCAGCCATTCTTTATGTACTCATCAACTTGTGGGCATCAGCTGGGAACTTGGTGTGATGACTCCTCAGCGTGTCAGGGCAAACATGAAATGCTGAATTACCATATGCCAGCATAGGGTGGTTAATAATTCCACTGCATCTTGGACAACTTGAAGGTTTTCCTGAAATTGCTGTCAAATCCAATCTTCCCTTCGATCAATAAAGGAGCACAAGGAAAAACACCACTCATGGTGTCAGRAAGAACAGATTAGCAAAATATTGTAAATGCAGCTGGCAGGGACAACAAACTGCATTCTCTTAGCCAGAGATGCCCAATAACCACATCAATACCTCCAAYGAGGGGACCCACACGAGGAAATGGCAGTGCCTGTTCATCACACACCTATTGCTGTGTTCTGGCTGTCACCARAGCTCCCCTGACCCYGTGCTACCTGTGGATCTAACAAGCAGCAGGTAATTATGGGAGCAATATTTGTTCTACACCGCTGGGTCCATCAATTGCAGCCAAGGAATGAAATAAAGAATGRCTGTGAGCATGGAGAACCCGTCTGACCTGCTGCTTGTTTTCCAAGCTGTGTAATAGAGATGTTTCTGGCAATGCTGAGGATCAGGACCAGCTGGGAACAGCCAAATCACGTAGGAAATGCAGAAATCTGCACACTGGGCTTATTTAGAGGGGTACTACCCACCCCAGACCGTGCTGCTTCTGCCACTTTTACTCTCAGTCAAGCACAGCTACAAAAAACACACGCTACTCCAGCAAGTAAAACAGATTGGAGGAGATGTTGTTTCCCCTGTGCATTTAACAGCATGAATGACACATTTCARGACATTCAGCACTGGGAAATGGGGACCAGATCTCCAGTTCCACTGTGTGTTTCCTATCAAAACACCTGAAACCTAAATCAAATTATTCCTAGGGCTTCCTGCACATCTYACTATGGATATGCAGAATATCTGCCCATGGGCTCCTGTAGTGCAGCCACAGGATGCTGCAGCCTCTGTGAGCCCTGGAAAAGATTATTCCTTAACAGCAGCTGACAGCAAAGGTGTTGCACTGCAGATGGCTTTGCTGAGCAGCACCCAGCCTGCCCCTCACTCCCATGAGCAGCCCTCCAGGAACAGGGCTGGGAAACCCTTGCTCCAGTTTCCTTTTTTTGAAGCACTAATGAAATCTGAGCTCTTACATCCCGGTGTTTTCTCCTGCACTTTGATCTCTTCACTACATTCACTGCCGTGTCAGATTTTATAGCTCAGCTGTGAGTCAGAAATGTTCTCTGGGTCTCACAGAYCCACCCCATCCAGCACACAAACCTCCCCAAAGCCTTGCTGGAGCCTGGTGACAGCAGAAGTGAATGTGAAACACAGTGGTCCCCAACAGCCTTTAAAACCATCAGCAGTGAGTAAGCAGAACCCATTTCTTATAGCACATTTTGTGAGCATTTTGATTTTTGGTAATTCAGGTCACTCCATCCAATACCCCCTCGCTGATAGATTAAGTTGTAGCAGCTGTTCTCAGGCTGCAGGGCCCTGAGAAAGTGATGTGAAACTTGCTGGTTGCTGGTAGCAGGAAATTGCCTTCATAATACTTTCAATTTAAAGGAGTTGGTAATGACACAGGGAATAGGTCCTGTGGGGACCAGGCAGGTTGAAAATAATCCACCAGCGAAAGAATTGTGAACTGCTGACTTTGGGCACTTAATTGGGATGGAATTACAGGTCACCTCCCTCCATCAATCCTGCGCACACTCCAAGGGTGATACGAAAAAGGAATAGATTATTATTTCATACAGTATCTTTTTTTTTTTTTCTTTTAATCAGAGGAAATTAAAAGAACACATTCTGCCACATACCCAAACCATGCAGCTGCTTTATAAGCCATGCCTTGCTCTCTGAGCTGGTGTAAAGCAGCACAGCTTCTCAAAGTTCAGCTTTACACCCATTTCCAGTGGCTGCCAGGCTGACCCAGAATTTCTGTGGTGATTAAAGTGGGGAAATCACTTCATGTTTATTTCYAGGAAAGCTCAAAGTTGGCTCTTGTGCCTTTGAGGAGCTGGATGCATGTGGGGAAATGATGTTTCTTCAAATTCTAAATCTTCAGGGCTTTTTCTTTTTTTTTTTTTTTTTTTTTTACTTTTTAGTAAGAAGCGGGAGGAAGATTTCCTGACCCTCTGAACCATCCCTGGGTTTGAATACACTACATGGCATGCCTGTAAACACAAGAAGAAAGCTCTYGYGTGAAACTTCTTAAAACTGCAGAGGATGACAGACAGCAAATGGGATGCAAGCCAAGGAACATGACAATTAGCACAGAGAAAGTTTTCAGGGTTTATTCCATCAGTCAGCACTTAAGGAGGCTTTGAAGGGGAAAAAGCATCCTTTTTATATTAATCCACTACTTCTGCACTTTCCCCCTATTCCATGGATTTAGTGCTTAGCTGCTAAATATCTATATGCAGAGCTTTATTAAGAGGAGTTGGTTTACTTTTTGAAAGATTCCACATCCATTAGTTCATAGAGAGAAAAGAGGCAAAATCATTTCACCCACTGCAATACCCAGAGTTTAAATGACGATTTACTCTTCCCCAGCTTTTAGTACTTAAAGATGAGGATGAGAAAAGAAATAGCATTTCTTGCAATGGTATTTCTGGTCACCACCTTACTAAAGAGTTGGTTGTGCTSCTGATGATAAAGTAGTTCAGTAAAAGCAAAGGGAAAATCCCCCCTTTTCTCYCCCTTTCCTTTTCTGTCTTGGCAGACTTCACATCTGAAGAGGCACCTTACTGTTCCGAGATAAAATATTTTCTTTTTYCTTTTGAAAGAAAAAGTTCTCTCAAGCAAAAACTTGGGCAACAGCAGGGGACAATGCCATGCCAGTATTAATTAGCAAATTCCAAATGAATCATAGTTTGTGCTTAGCAGGGTATGGCTGCAAACGATGTGAGCTTTTAAAATGTTGTTTTGAGTATACAAGTTACAGCTTATTTTTTATATATTTTTAAAATAAGACTAACAAAGAAAGAGTTGCTTTTGAAGGCCATCTTAGTCATTTCCTCCATGGTCCTGTTCCCAGGCATTTGTGCTCTTGCCCATCTCTTTATCCAGAGGTTGACACCCACCCTTAGCTCATCCCTTTTGGTTCGAGGCCATGACTGGGGGATGGCATTTTGTCCTTAATTAAGAGGTGGCATGACCTGAATCACCTAGCAGGGKGTGACATGGAACACTTGTCACCTCCGTGCCTCTTTGACCCTGAGTCCCCAGGGCTCCAAGATGTGTCTCCCCACTGAGGAGTGGTGCTCCCTCCGTGCCAGGGCTCTCCAGAGGCAGAACTGGGCAGTGGCTCCATCTGGCAGCACTGATGGACTCTAATCTTAATTTCAGGATTATTCAGGATGTGGTTAAGATGGGGCACCTGCCAGTGCAAGGCTCATCAATTCTCTTTGATTTGGAAAACTCTGCMTCTGTGTCAGAACTTCAGGTTCAATGCAGAGCTCTGTGGCTGTTTTTCCTCTCTTTCCCTTCAATATTGAGTTTAAAAGAATCAGGAGTCAGGAGAAGAGACTGATGCATTGGTCTGGGGGTAAGCAGCCATGGGAGGCTGTGAGYATTCATTCAGGTAGCTACAAGGAGAAAAAGATGCCCTTGGCAAGCTGAGAAATGTGAGATTCCCAAGTCTCCTTGTGCTTTCCCTTCCCCTGCAAACAGAACTGACAGTGCACAGAAGAGCTGGGGGCTATTGCAACATAAAGAACAACTGCARCATCCACTGGGATCCAGAACATTCCGAGCTATTTTAATCAAATTACTATCGATTAGGGACAAACTAGAGTCTGCTGAAGTTAATGGACACATTTCCATCGACTTCAAAGGGCTCTGAAACAGCCTGCAACTGAAAACAAGCAAGCACCAAAATGAGAAAATGCATTTGAGTCTCACCCTAATTGCACGAGATGAAAGAACTGCTTCAGCTGGAACTTTTTGAAACTGCTCTGCCCGAGACAAATGTCAAACACCTCAAATGGTAAAAAGMTACCAGGAATAAGGAGAGTCTGACAGCAGCAAGCGTGGCCAGCTGAGGGTACCAGAGACACACAGACAGATGCATCAGCTCYACTGACAGCTCTGGAAGACCTTCACTAACTTACACAGGAAAAAAATCTCAGCAATTCTCTGTGTCTTTAGATATATACTCTAATTTAGTTTTACTTTCCTCTCAAATTTATTTTCTTTAAGAAGGATGAGGTTTTTTTCTTTTTTCATTCTAATTCCATGCTACAAATGTATCATTTATCCTTTTGTCTTCACAGGATCTAATCATGTTCTCTGAGGGATGAATACGAAATCATGACACAAGCAATTTGTCTAAAGTAGCCTCTTTTACTGCCCAGAACATTTAGTTGTCTTTAAAGCTACATATTTATGTGACAGCCAGACATCCATTAAAACCCACAAACCTTAAGGCCTACGAGGTACAAAAGGGATTCCTTCTTTTACATTYTGTAAGGGAGAAAACCAGGTCTGAATACTGGAGGGTCATAACTTTACTGACCTTCATAATATTCATTTCTTCCCAGAGCTGCTGTAATTAAGTGTTGAGTCAGTGGATGAAATAAGGGTGTTTTTTTTTTCTATTTAAGAAGCTAAATTGAGATGGCATTTTAAATAGCTTGTAAGGACCAGCAGCACCATATTGTTGTCAACTCCAGCACTACCCTTGTCCAGCTTTTATCCATTCAACATCCTTAGAAAGCAAACAGATAAATCCCACTGGAGGTCACTTCTGCCATGCTGGGATGGCAGTGGAGGCTGCAGTGGTTTTTCTTGACCACATGGTACTTGAGAAAATTTGGGGCACTAGTAAGGGAAGATTCTGGGATTAAATGCTCCATCCTGCCTAATTCTTCCCTGCATCCACTCTAAAGGGGATGTTTTTCTCAAAATGCATCAGAATAAGTACCAGAATCCGCATCTCTATCTATAGCTATAGATACAGATATAGATATAAATTTAGATATAGATACAAGGATGGATGACAATTCCAGCAGCACTGTTACCCATGAGAGAAGAGTACAAACATCCAACAAACACCCAGACACCAGAGGCCTGATTGACAGCTCTTTGGTAGAAAACCACACACAAGACAGCCCACCAAAGGCCCCAGTCCCAAGGCTTCCCAGACAAACCCTTCAGAGAACAGATGCAGAGCACAGCAGGAGCTGATGGGAGCYCTTTTCCCAGCCCTGCTGCCCTGTCAAACCACAATGCTCAGCCAGGGGAGGTGCTGCTCATCCCTCCCTTCGTGCTGCTCCCAACCAAGTGCCACCTCAGTGGTCACCTCAAATGTGTGACTGGAGCATGGGCTGAAGAGCTGCAACCTCCACATCACTTCAGATACCCAGCTGGGATTGAAAGACATGGTTCAAGCCCTTCCTAATGTCCTATTATCTGTGGATCACTGACAGGGTTGATTATAACAGTTTGACATGGCTCCAGAGGAGCTGTTACAGTCTATTGTGTCAATAGGTACCTAGGGAGTCTTTAATCTGCAGATACATGTGTAAAAACAGCAGACTAAAAACACTGCTTTTTTTTTTTTCCTTGAAAGTTGTTATTGCTAAAGCAGTAAAAAGAAGCAAAAGTAATGCTCATTGTAGAAATAAAAGCCCTGTCATTTTTCCCATGACAAGAGCACAAAAAAGTGTGAAACCCCAGATTTTTCCCCTTTCAGCTGTAATATAAAAATGATCCAAAATGTTTACGCCAGGAGACAAYTTGGAATGACTTGTTTTCCTGCTGAGCTATAATCTTGGTCAGCAGGAATGCTACTGATGTGACTCAAAATGTATTGCTGCTCTAGTGTGAAGGAAAGAAGGGGTGAACTGTTGTAATTCTTAAATTAGCAAAAACGGGGTTTTGTGTATATGATGTGTGAAAGTATGACAGTAAACATGGGGGGAAATTGTTTGTTTTCCTCAGAAACTGGCAGCTGGATTTGATTAAGGGAAGTGTAGCTCCATGTCAGGTTCTCATGAGGTTCCTGGGTACTGCAGAGACAGGGGKGGTGTGCAGGCACACACAGAAATATTGGCGTGGCACAGAGAAGGTACAATTATCACTTAGCAAGTCACAGGCTCCTGCTTTTAACAAGCAGATTCTTTCTAAACACTGATTTGCCCACTGAGGTCCATGAGATGCCACATACCCAGAGCACAGTGCAATACAAATTTGTTTTCCTAGAAAATGCTGTTAAAAATGGTTCACTTAATAAAGAATTCTGTTTACAAGGAAGAAGATGCCTTGGAAACATCCGATTGCTCATTCTTTAAGCAGCATCTTTTTGCAGACACAGTATAATTTTCAAGAAAGGGTATGAGGTACATAAACATCCAGGATCTCTCATGAGAACATCACTGATTTTCAGTCCTATTTCCATTCAGTCCCGATAAAGAAACACATCCACTGGAAGTTTTGCAATGGAATAAACACTTGTGATGCCAGCAATTAAATCCTTCCTTGTACAAGGGTCTTGATGTTCCTTTCTACTGACAGTCATGACAGAAGAGCACCACCATCTTATGAGAATTTTAATAAAAAACTACTGAAAGCAGAACTTCCCTTGTGTGACTTGGCACACTTCAGTCCTCAGGTCTTCAGGGGGAAAAAGTCTGCATTGCAAAGCCCATACAAAAGAAAAATATTTGACAGTATGTTTTAAAACATTATTTAAATAGAGACTTCTGTTCACGTTATTAATGCCTTTAATATGGATTCTCATCTCCTCTTCTCCTTTTATTACTTTGAGTGTCTTTCTGGTTATTTAGAGGGTTGTGAAAAGAGCTGGTCAGCACTTCAGAGCTCCCACTGCTCGTCAGCGACAGATGCTGACCATAAAGTTAAAGCCAACACAAAAGAAAAGCCCAGTGCAGATTTCTTTTTTCTGCTCTCAGGGGAGGGAAGGCAAACACATCCATCCTTCCCCATCCTGCTCCTCCCATCTTCCTACCAGAGAGCAACCCTGGAGCCAGGAACAGAGCTTGATGGCTTATTTTAACTAAAGAGTGTGGGGGAATGAATTCTTTATTAATCACTMTCTGACCTGGAGCAGAGCTGCTGCCCCATGAGAAGGGAGTGCTAAGAGCAGCCCAGCAGAACATCCTGCCTGCTCAGAAGGATCTGCATGGGCAGGCTGTGCCCCCTCCTCTGGCACCACGCTGTCCTTTCCTCGGGGCAACAGCTGGCTGTGCCAGCCCGTGTGTTTGAAGGTCTGCATATCACACACATGGGAAAAGGGTCACGCTTTCCAAATCATCTGGAGCAGTAATGGGAGGAGACAGCTCCCCAGCAGCACGAGCCAGAACAYGTCTGAGCTCTGACACCGCGTCAGGGCGGCGGGACAGGCAGAGCACAGCGCTCATCTCCCGTGTCCTGCAACATCTGGTCATCTCCATCACACCAGGGCTGGTGTCACAGCGTGCCAGAAGCAGCTGGGCTCCTTGTTTGCTTCATCTCCCACACTTTCCATCTGAACTAATTTCAAGCACAGATCAGCTGGTGAATTTTTAGTGATCRTGAAAGCTGGCAGCATTAAACAAACACAGCAGAACAGGAGAGGCACAGTCCAAAGGCAAAAACTTGAGTCCTATCTCCTCATACACCTACCAGTGCAATCCCAGGCTCTCCCAGTAACAGTTTCTTATCCTGACATGCTGAACGTTTATGTAGCATTTTCCACATTAGCAGCACAGCAAGGAAATAAAGAGCCAGACAATTCATGTTCGTAAGTAAATGATGTACACAAGGAGGGGAAAAGCCCAAATCCATTTGGAGTCTGGAATCAGATCTCCAGGGATGCTTTAGATTATTGCCCTACAGGATGCCCAGAGTTTGTAGCCAACTTAATGCCTTTCCTAATACCAAGATACTCCTAATGAATAACAGAGCTGGATGAAAAAACTTTTTATAAAGTAACTTACAACTGGATTAAGTGTATCAAGATGTTTTGTTTGATATTGTCTTGTCAGTTCATATCAAGTGACTCTTCCATGCTTTCATGTCAGGTAATTCCCAAGAAATTCATGGCTACAATCTAAAATAAACGTGTGACTTTCAAATCAGCAAGAACTGAATGATAGGAATTTTAAATTGCTGGGATAAAACTGCTAGCTACTTCATAACACTCAYGCTGCTTCCAGATTTAATACCTGCCTTTTCAAACACTATCAATTCACTTAATATGTCAGTGGGGAATAACATTACTTTATTTTCTTTTCCTTTATAAGGATCATGAACCATTTTCTCTTACAGAAATATACCAATTACCCACATGCCAATTGTCCCAGSCACACTCTGATCTGCCAGCGTGGACATTCAGCTCAGGTGCACACAGAGCTTTCTGATGCTACAAAAGAACCACTGTGGGCTAAATTCTGGACTGATGTAAGCAGGCACATTTCTGCTGATATCAATGGAACTGCACTCCCCAATGCAGGCTCTGAGTTTTGCCCTGTGCCCTGAGAATCTGACAAATGCCGATGGAAGTCAGAGAGAAACCTTTCATGTGAAAAATTCCTAATTTAAGACATTAGCAGAGCAAAGCCATGGAAAGAGAGGGTAGAAATAASAGACCATATTGTTCCATTTGTGCTGGGATAGGCAAATTGTGTCTWAACTCTGGCAGCTGGGACATTTGAGGATGGGGAATTTCCACTGGGGCATGGCCAGAGGTGCTGGTACCACTCCCTGCCCTTGCAGGACTGCTCGGTATGAGGAGCACAACAGGAAAAACAGGAGCCATTGTTCAGGAAAGGCTGGATCCAAGGAAACACTGAAGGATCAGGTGTGTGGGGGCAGAGCTTGGCCACTCAGCATGGCACAGGGGCTGCTGTGTCTGCAGGGCACAGTGAGCAGTGCCAGCACTGGAGGCTGCCTGCCTGTGCCTGCCCTGGCTRATTGATCCTGCTGAGGGTTTGGGGGTGTTCTCCAGGGTAATGCCCTAAATTAGCACAGGCTAATGGAGCTGTGTGGCTGCTGGAGCAGGGCTGGAGCTCTGCAGGGCACTGGCCTGGCTGTCCTGGCTGCTCACAGTGCCATGGCTGCTTCACCTGTGCTGATGCATCCCCAGCTGTGCTGCAGAGAGCTCTGCCTCCTGTGAGGCTCTGACCAGATAAAGTGSATGCATTACTGCAAAGCTGCACCCACTGACCACATCCCAGAGCTACCAACTCGCTCTACACCTTCTGCAAGCTCCCCTGGAGGAGGCAGGGCATGGCCCTTTGATCCAGGCAGATCCAGGCAATGGTGGGAGCTCTGCAGCAGGTCCCTGCCAATTTATTTCTGGTAATGGATTGTCCCACTGTTTCAGCATTGTTTGCACTGATTTATTCAGAGTATATCTGCATAGATATTATACATGCAGCTATCACCAGTGCTGGGTAGACCTTATTCYGCACTGATTGGGATGTGCTGGGAGATAAGCCAAATACTGTTAGCACAGAGTATCACACTGTACTTGGAAACCTTCACCTTGAACTTACCAATTCTTTCGAGTATGAAAACTCGCCTTAGTAGTAGTTCCCACTCTTTTGGGAACTACTAATAAAGCTCCAGTTTAGAATGTTACCTGCAATTCCACTGATGCCAAYACAGGTTAAAGACACAAGTACTATTCTCAACAGACTGATGAGCTCACTGTGATAACCCAACCTCTGGGGGATATAATCCAAATAAATAAATAAACTTATTTAGATTTGAAATGTTTTAGTATTTAGGTGACACATTAAGAACTGAACTATAGAAGCCAGCATTTCAAAACCAGAAGTACTTTGCTCCTGCTGAATGGGCACTGCATGATATTCCCCAAGGGTAAGTAGAAAGGAGCAAGACCCTAACATGAACCCAGTGCTGCACCTGGTTATACACCTATGTGATACTGAGGCAGAGAAAAATTAGGAAGAAGAGATGGGAAAGAAATCAGTTGCAGCCATGTGATAAAGGAGAAAGATCTCACTGTATCTGCAGACTGGGGTATAAAACCTGCATGAGCCAGTAGGGAAGATATTAATGAGCATCAGACAAATCTAACAGGAGATATCAGAAGCAGATACCAAAGATGTAAATAATGGAAGAGAAAAAACATGCAGTAAGAGAATAACGAGACTGAAATGGTTTTGAATCTTTTGGACACCAAGTAACAATTTAATTTGCACTGACCTTCTAGAAGCAGCCACAAATCTGATTTTAGATAAGCAGGCTGCAGTGCTGGTGCTCACTCACAGAGCAGAATCCTGCTCAYTCCCTCTCAGAAGCACTGGAGACAAGGGATGCAGGGGATAACCTCCCCCTGAGTTTTTCAGCCACTCCTGGCAGCGCCAGGGCAAAGTGCTAAAGCCCAGGGCACTGCAGGAGGCAGGGATGTGTTACAGGGATGTGCCATGGCTGGCTTGCTCTCCTACAGCCCAGTGGTTTCATGGCATATTCCTCTTTTTAACAGGTTGTGCTGGTATTGATTCAAATCAGTGAGAGCCGTATTGATCCCCCCAAGGGTTTGACTCTTACATAGGAAGAACATTTTCAAAAGACCTGATCCTCCTTATTTTTCACACTTGTTCCCAAAGATGCAATAGGAGAGAGCTCRAGGCTTCCTCTGTATCCTCCCTTTACTGCTACACCTTAAAAACCTTTCCAAGAGGCGATCCTTGGTTGGCAGCAGCATTTTGGGCAGCCAAATTTCTCTGTGTAAAATCAGCTGGCGACCTCTCAGCGTGCCTTCCTTGGCCAAGTGCCCTCCAGGCAGGTTGGCAGCCCCTGTGGCCAGCAGCCAACCTCCCAGGGCTCCTGCTTGGACAGGGCCCTTCTGCATTTTATTGGCCTTCATTTCATTTTCATTTTAATGTGATGGTAAAATTTTTATCTGATAATCTAAACAAGGTAATCATTCTGTGCTATGAAAGTGCCTGTCTTCTGCTGTTACTGTCACCATCCTATATTGGAGGGTAACATTTGCAGCATTATACAAAACTGTTATTCTATTAAAATGATGAAATGGCAGTGGTTTTATTACATGAGTGATTTTGGAGGCACTGRGATGCCCTTTACTGCAGACAGGAATAATAAAAACATTATTCACCAACACATTAGGGAACAATCCCGTGATTTTGGAAAACAGTTGTAACAAACAAGGAAGTTATTACAGTGACATGCTCAGGAAACACAGTCCTAAATCTYATCTACTGTAACTAAACAGTGCTGATAGCCAGGGACTCAGCCTGCTCTGCACTCCAGCACCCTGTCCCCAAGACGTTGGCAAATCATAAAACAGACACTGAGAATTGTTCATGCACTTTTTGCAATCCCATCTAATCCAGGCCTTTGGATTTTAACCCTTTATTCCCTGCTGAAGCCTTAAGGATTCACCATCTGTCGCTGCAGAATCCGTGAAGATGAAGAAGGGGAGAGGATTAAATTAATTAACAAATTCTAATCCTGAAACAGTGTTGGCGATGTTGGGGCTCTTTGAATTCTAATGAGGATTTAAAGCAACACTGACAACTTTCCCATTAAAAAGGAGGAAAATGATGTCACATTATCACATCCCCAGCCYCTGCCCACCCCACACAGCATTTTATCCAACAGAAACTATTACAGGGATCWTTCAGTTATCCAAAGCACCTTCCCAGCCATGTCTGCAAGCAGGAGCACAAACCCATGTGCACAGGCCACAGCTACATCAGGCTGTTAATTGAACACATTATCAAGCTTCCCTATATATTATATTATATTATACAACCTTCAAGTTTTTTGTAAGGTAATCCTGAACCAGGTAATACAACTTGGTGTATCTACCTAGCAAACAGAATTTGTATTTTGCTCCTTCCTCTTCTCTAACTCTAATGGATTTGCATCCACTACCAACAGTCTGTGCCTGCAGGAGATGAGCAGGAAGGTCAAACAACCCAAATTAGTGCCTGARGGGTCTGAAGTCACCAGTGACTCCAGTTCAATAGGGAGAACACAACATGGGAAGAGAAAGTTGAGCAGGGAGACCTTCACAGGGAGAACACAGAGTTCCCCTCCTAAAGGGTTTTGGTTTTGTCATAAAAAAATCAAGCACGGGATGAAGATGAGACCACAGCAATGCAATGCAGTGATGTACAACACGTTCTSTCTGCAGCAGCAATGTATAACGTGCACTAAAACAACAGCCCACAGCCTCACATCCATTTAAAACCCAGGACTTCCGGTGGAAAAGTGCAAATTTAAGCCACGYTGGGAAGGGAATTTCACCAGGGGACCTGGGCCCTTTGCGCGGGGAAGCAACTTTATATTTTCTGACATCGCCGCGAATTTGGAAAGGAAACATATGGAAAGCAGATGACAYATTTCACAAACTGCCAAGCAGATTTTGCGTGGTTTTAGAGAATGAGTACTCCAGGGAGTGTCCACAGCAACTTGATGGTCCTGATGGCCAACATTTGTTTTGCATCTTTATGCAGGAGAAGCGAGACACGACCATTCATCTGTCTCCTGCTTCCGTACAGGTGCGCGTTCCTCAGCCGTGCTCGGAGGACAGATGTTGCTTGCAAATGCCTTTTTAAAAGAAGGAAAATAACAGGAGGGAGGGGGAGAGCCCCCACTGGAGCAGCTCAGAGGCTTGGACTGCTCTCTCTCCCCGAGAGCCCCGCCAGGCTATGCGGATGTGCTGGCCGTGGCATCGCCCCTCGGAGCTCGGGGTCTTTATGGGAACTGCTCACTGTGCTGCAAATGAAATCAGCTTCTTATTAGTCTCCATAGTGGAATAACAAACTACAGGATTCATAATATCTAGAGACCAGTGGCTACATTTTGATTTCCAAGCTTTTGAAACCTCTGTGCGCAAACAAACTCTTCAAAACAAATGCAAATTTGGCAGTTTATGCAGCAGTGAAAGCCACTTGGGGGGATTAAAGGCTGATGTACTATCAGCTGAAGAAATGAGTAGCCCTGAAACACAGAAATAGAGCTCCAACATTTGTGTATTGATCCTCTGTAAACTAATGCTGAAAGCAGATTCTGAAGGACACCAATTCCTTCATTTTTTAAGCCTGTTTTTATTTTTTAAGTAGGAGGAAGCTGAAGAGATTTGTCTGCCTGAATGTTGYGAATCCGATTTTCACAAGCAGACCCTGAGTTCTAGAAGCACAGCCTGTAGCACACAAGCTCCCAGTGACACTGTTAATATGTACCAATACCAAATCTACCAAAGCCAACGGGAGTCTTTGAGGCCCTATCCAAAATTAAGTATTTTATTTTGCTGCTTGCTTTAGAGAACTGATTCACTGCACAGTGTGATGCATTTGCAGATACTCCTCTATCTCTGCATCCTTCAGTGATGGAGCTGTCTGAATCCTGAGTGTTTTTTCCTTGCTATGGATGGCTCACCTGCACATCAGGATGAGAACTYGTAGCTGCCAGTAAGCTTAAAACATAATTGCAGAAACTACAGAAAAACTTAGGCTGCAGCAACCTGAACCCCATTCAAATTAGCCTGTCTCCTTTGAGACAGCCTGCCAGCCTAGCAAGAATAAAAACCAACTTTCCCTCCTGTACATTGTGCTGCAGAATACTGTTATCTCTGAGACATTTTGTTCACTTCTTGAGAAGGCCTTATCAGGGAAGCACAGCRTGTTAGAAAGCCCAAATAACCATGCTACCAAAATGTGTGTGCATGTGTGTGGGTATAAATCCACTGGCAGGACTGAAATAGATTTAAAAATACCTCCACATAGCCAAAAAAAAAGCTGGAAGGGGTGGCTGTAATTACATGTACATTACGAGTAGACCACACATGAGGGGGTGTTAAAACATTCATATAAATTATACCAACCAGCTCAGAAAGGAGGAAAAGAGACACTGAGGACATCAAATGTGACACTTCTATAACTGATACACACGAGTACTAAATCATGGCAAAACAGTGCCTTAGAAAACAATGACTAAAATGTCACCCTAAAATGAGCTCCAGCTATAGCTCTGCTGCCTCTGTAAATGCATGTGATCACGTTCATAATGTATTTTGAGGACACAGGACAAACCAGAGAGCCAAAAGAACGTGAATCCATGGGGAGGTTTTTCTTCTGGAGGAAATAAGGTGTTGCCAAAGAACTGGAGCACCACCAGTAAAGATCTTTTTTAATTGTGTGGTTGAATGTGGAGGTTCAACAGCTTCTGGGGTRTGATAGGAAAATGGGTTTGATGGAATTCTCCCCCTCAAAGCACAGCACARGCTGCATGTTGGTTCTGGAGTGCCTGACCTACATGCCAGCAGAGCCAGCACGACACTGTTTTGTTCAGAAATCTCCAGTCATGGTGCCTTGGGACAGGGGAATTAGAAAAAGAATTAGGATAATCTTCCCAGGCAGAAGATTTAAAGTCTGCTACAGTTATTCTCGATCGATCCCCAAAAGATTGCCAAGAAGTGTGTATCTTAAAAGTGCTGCTAATTAGGAGGTTTTAAGACACTGTTATAAAACACCTTCTGCTTGGCTTGTAAGGGAAACCATTTAGACTTGTAGTATAGAGAACAAAACAGTCATAAAACGTTATTTGTAGCTTCTATTATATTTCCATTACACTATATTATCACCAGCATAGTTACACACCTAACATAAAACCATTTAATGAAATGTTTGAACTTTCAGGAGACCTACTGGCAACCTTCTTTTTTTTTAGCAACAGGGCTGACATTTGTTGTTTGCTGCAGTACAAACAATAATAATTACACATTGGGATGTTAATGGGCATGAAAACTAATATTTAGTGCTGCTGTCTGTTCATGACCACTCACACAGAGTCCAGGATTAGTAATTTAAGAGGGCTTTGTTGTTGCTTGGATATATAATTTATTTACTTAATTATTATTTGTCCTGCAWGGGATTTTGAAGTTTAGACTAGAAGCAGTGACAGACAAGCAAACAGGCTGCTCAAATGAAGCAGGCTGCTTTACAAACTGGAGAACTCAAGGTTCTATTCATCTCTGCAAGAATGGAACAACCTTTGAGAAGTTTTCATCATCAATTTGCACTCTGTGCAGCGTGGCTGTTCTAGAACATGGATCTGGAATATGCTACATCTAAATGCAGGCCATGGTGTCTGAACATTGATTTTATTAGYCTGTAAGGATGGCTAATCTTGCCTGGCCAAACCTCATGACCTTTAACTATTTCTTAAGTGGGAGCTACAGAAAGCCTGTCCCAGACAATTACTTGAGATGTCAATAAGAAAGGGGAAAGAATAATTAAAATGCTTCCTAATTTTTTCAAGCTTTTCCTCCCCCTCTGTGTTATTTGCATTTCCCTCCTTGCTGTTTTTCTGCCTCTCACTGCTGAGCTACARCTCTGCTTTTCAATGCTGTTATCCAAACTCCAGTTCTGTGGGATGGTTTACAGTCCTTGGTATTCACACTAAAAAACACCATGAACCAGAGCCAGATGTGAAAAACCAGAAAATTGTTGCCCCAATAACTGATTTTTGTGGGATGATTTATTCAATTTTCTGTTTGTTTGCTTGCAATGGCTCACAGAATAAGCYTTCTTTAAGACTTCTGTAAATGGGGAAAGTCATTGCAGGTTTAGGTAAACACAATTAGGCCTGATCACGAGGCAATTACAACTTCCCATTGCCAGTGAGTAAAGASCATGCAGACAGCAGGTCTGACTTGACTTTCCATTTGAAAGCTCAGCTGCTCTGATGTCTTTATGTCTCTTTTTTTTTGCATGTTTTCTCATGATAATTTAGGATTAGCAGCTCTGAGAATCAAATCACAGAACAAAGTTTCATGAGCCTAAATTTAATTCTGTCTTGGTTCTGATCCAATGCCTTTGTACACTTGCCAACTGTGCCATACAACATCACTGAGAAGAGGATCATTGAGTGATCTTTTAGGTCCTGCRGGTTTTATTTTCTTGTTGAAAAATGGAAAAGAAAAAAAGAAAAAAAGAAAGAATTATGTGGCCTGAGCACATTTCAAAATATTTGACTAAGAGTTTAATATTACAGGATTTATTTCTTAGATCCACTAAAGCGATTGTGTCTTAATACTGAATCCCTGAAAACACCTGGTGTATGAGAGGGACTGGGTCAACTCTTGGTCATGAAAGAGCAGAGAGATTGACAAAGCATGTCAATGATTGCAGCTTGCCTGTGACTTAGAGCTGTGCCAGCTTTGCTTYAGAAACCACTGGAGTACAAAAAGAAAAGAAAAAGACCATTAACACTAGGGGGGGGAAAGAAAGAAAGCACACAGGGAGATGTTAGTCAACTCAAATGCAACAATCTACTGATCAGCCATAAATCCTGGGGCAAACCTCTCCTCCACCCTGAGCCAATCCACAGGCATGTCCAACTCCCTCCATGGCTATTTGCTGCTATCTCTCCCAGGGGTGATGTTTGCATTGGAACTGTCACTGCAGGCGACAGCTCATTCCACTTGCCCAGTGAAATACTCCTCGAGGAGTGTCTGTGTGCAAATAATGAGGGTGCAGKGAATTCCCAGCCCATCTCAGCACATGCTCCCATTTGATCTCTGTTAAGCTTTTAGACAGAAAACACTCGGAACAGCCAAGCCATCCCCTTGGAGAAATGACCAGCCTGCTACAAGGTGTGGACAAAGCTGCTGCCTATGCAGTCTGCCCCAGTGTCCAGCTGTGCCAGCACCTCTGCACACCCCCAAGAGCACCATCCTGCATCCCAGCTACCCTGGGGCCCTGCACTGCTACATGTGARCTGGGCATGGGTTATGACAAATGTGTCAAAACGTGATTTTGGAGAGGGTGGAGTGAGCAGGGAGATCCAAGCAGGAGCTGGGAGCCTGCCTGGAGGAACCTATTTCAAGCTGGATCAAGGTTAACCCCATTCCCAGGGCTCAAGCATTGCGCTCATATCAGAGTAGAGAAGGAGGGARAATAGCAGAGCTGCTGGATGTGGTAGGACACAGTGCTGTGCATTAGGGGGAGGCCAGAGGAGAGAAATGGTGCAATTCAGAGGGAACACTGGCTTTCTGTGAAAAGGATTAATGCWAGAAAGCCACGGGTTTAAAATAGCCTAATTGACCCAGGCATAATGTAGTTCACAGTCACATGGTGAAAGTCAGGCAGTATTTGAATGCCTCCTCATCATTTAATATAACATTTCTGCTAATAGAATATTTAAATCCTATTTTATCAAAATCTCATCACTCAAGTGTAGGAGCCTTTTCCATTGCTGGAGCATACAGTGTTATAAATTCATGAAGGTCGTAATTATGAGCAGCTTCAACACTGCAAATGTGTTTGGCAAAGATATTATGCCCTTTCTAAACAAGATTTSAGCGACTACAGCCCACATTCAGAGTTACAGGGTCTTGCTTTCCATGTGCCTTGCAAGGAGCAGACTGTTTTCTCCAAGGTTCCCACTTGGACAGAAATGCCCCATGGCCAGGAGGTCACCCCAAAACCACCACTGCCACTTCCCCCAACAAGCAGGCTCAGAGGAATAATCCTGCTCTCCCATGACACAGGAGAAGTAGCATGTTCAAATCCTTATTTAACTCAGCCATTTCACATCTGAGTAATTAGTCAGGCAGGAAATCATTTCCCAGGATACAAGGACTGATTACCTGTAAGTGCAACTCAAGTGTCCCCAGACCAGCACTGTGGGGGACCTGGTGGCAACAACCCCAGCCAGCTTCCCTCTCTCTCAGGAGTTAACACTTTTTTATCCCACTTTTCTTTCTYTGATAGGCAAACAGCTTCTCAAATGCTGAGGGTGCTGCTCCAGGATCACTGCTGAGCTGTCGATGTTTGAGGCAGAGCTCAGGTCTGAGCTGGCCTTGGTGCTCCCAGGTCCCCTCCTGGCACTGCCTGTCCACCTGAGCCCCTCTCTGTGGKGCTGGGGTCATGCAAGGCTCAGCTCCAAGCTGGACATCTGAGCACTGCCCACAGCACTCAGTACAGATTCCACACAGGCCAGGTTTGCTGGAACTGCTGGGAATGCCAAGTGCACAGAACAGTCCATGCTTTCCTCTCTGCAACACCTGGGCAATCTAAAAAAGATCCATTTTGGGCAGCTGAGCTGCTCTGTATTTGCATTATAATTGAGGAGATGAAATTCCTGGGACAGTTTCACACAGGGCTGGCTCTGAGCAAAGGCTGCTGTGTGGGGAAGTGCTTTGGGAGGCTGGGACAAAACCAGCTCTGCTCCCTCTGGCCTCATTGAGGGATTTCTAAGCCCTGGAAAACCAGCCTGGCTGCTGTCACTGCTGCCACAGTAGAGACTGGAAAAAGAGAACTGCAAAATAGTAGTGCCAAAGCCCAGGACAACCACTTCCACTCACATCCATCTCTCCCTGCAGAGCCACAGCTCATCCTGGGCTCTCCACCCTCATCCCAGCYCCATCCTCTCTCCTGTGCTGGGAGCAACCAGCCTCTTGAATCCACCCACAGCCTTGGGAAGCCCTGAGCTGGCTCTGGTTTACTATTCTCATTACAGGAATTAGCAGGAATTCATTTGAGAAGGGGAAAAAAAGTGCTTAAGAGACTTATTCTTTAGCCAAATCTAAAATTATTTTGATGAATTCTCCTTCCATGGGGTAAACTGACCAAGAGGTTGAAGTYATCTGCATAAAAAACCAAATGGAAATAAATGGCAGAGTGGAGATTACATTCCCAGAGATTAAGATAATACATTTTTACAGCCCTGTGCTTTGTGCACTTTAACCTGTGCAGGAATAAAACGTGGCCATGTGGTTTTCCAGGCTCTCCATTTGCTCTCTGTGACCCATCACCGTGCTGGGGTGCATCACAAACAACATTTCATGCTCAGGCAACCAAGTTCATCCACCAATTACACCCCCCTGCATGTGAGGGTGCACARGAACAAACACCACAAGTCCACATGGTAGCTGAGAAGTTCATGTCTACTATTTAGCATYCCACAGCACGCTGACACATCTTCATAACCTATTTATTTTACCAAATGTTCCCTTATGTTCAATAAGAACATAGTTTTTACACAACCCTAACAGCAAATTCCAACTATTTTCCAATTGTACCACTGCTCTAAGACTCCTGAAATCAGTAACAGTTTTCAAACTGGTTCTAACTGGRTAATATTTGATATGGATTGTCTTATGAATATCAGAAGGAACTGTTTTTATTTGAAAAGGCTCAYTGCTAAATAAACCAGATATAGTCATAGCTGGTAAGATTGTCATGGTACAGCATTGGGGGTGAACACCCTTTTCATTCAGATCTTAACTTCTGCACACAAGTGTCAGGTCTGTAACTTTTCTATTTCTACCATCAATGGTAAAATCTGTCATGAAACACAATGAAAAATCACATCTGAGAGAAGAAGATCTGCAGAAGCAAAAGGCAGCATACATAAAAGCTACTGCACTGGGTTTTTTTCTTCATGGTCATGACTTCTAAGGTTGCTTTCCAGCAGGATATATCCTTAAAAGCCTTTTGTTCACATTCTTTATTCTCTTACTTGCAAACACTTAACAAGAATCAAAGCCAACCAGGCACACAAAGAAATAGCCAAAATGCTCAGATGCAAATAAAGGTTTGAGATATGTATTTTTTAATAATCAAAGCAAGCTTCTTGGGTCTGAAGTACAAGATTCTAAAAAAAAAAACCCTAAACTTCTGGTATCTAGCTATGAATGCTGGGCAAGGGGGCACAGGCTGACAAGTAAATATTGAATTATACAGAGCCCTTTGTTAATATTTATGTTCATGCTCCAGATAGTCTAATAGAACTGATCAGATCTGCACTTTAAGACAAAACTATAAACATGCTTTTCCCAATTGGTGTCTCTGCTGCAAGATGAGGTTTAGTGAAATGAAAATATTCCACAGTTACAGCATTTTGCTTACAGGAAAGCATCCACAGTACTGAGCTCCTTAGTCACTTCTTGCCAGAGAGACAAGAAAATCCAATCTAACAAAAAAATCCCTGAACAACTTGACTGTTTGACTGAAAAAATGAATATTTGCACCCAGCTTGGCTTTCCCAAACCAAAATAATTTGAAGTGGTTTGTTATCTTCCCATAATGAAGCAAACACAAACTCAGAAGCTGGGGAAAGGACACAGAGCTCCAGCAGCAGCCTGTTCCTGGGAAAAGGTGGCTGTACCAGGACACAGGGGGCAGGTTCAGCCTCTGGAAAAGGCTGTGCACACTGACCATGGCACRTCCTGTGCTGAGACTGGGAGTGCTCTTGGCACAGCCACACCCCCGAAGATGGATGGAAAACTGGGAGGTGGGATAAAATTATCCAGGAGGGACTTGGAAACACAGAGAAGGTCTCCATTTAACCCTTTCTTTGTGAGCCACTACTTCCAGCCAGCACTGAGCACAGCCACCAGAATCTGACTCTATTAAGTGGCTTTTGGAAGGCTTTTATATCTRTAAATGTACCAGAAGAGAATTCCAAAGAAGGAAGTGCAAGTTGTTAAACTAACATGACAAAAACCAACATAACCCACTGAGCTTTAGAAGCTGAAATCAATTGAAGCCTTTCCATTGACTTCAGTGAGCCCTGGATCAGGATTTAAAGAGATTACAATTCTGAAGTTCATCTCTGCTGCAGTTCAGACTTTTTCTTTTGTTTCACATCACATTAAAGATTCGGCATCTCTCTCCCTAATGCTCTGAAATATAGTATGATCTATAAGAGAACAGAAAACAGAGCTAAAGGGGGGAAAAAAATCCTCCTACACCTCATTAAGATCTGAAGTTTGTCCTTAATGTGTGCATGAACTCAGAATGAGTGTCTAAATGGAGACGTTTTTTCCTGCTACAGGGTAAAGTGATTATAAATGTCTCTGTGCAAAAGCTTAGTGGTATTTTATGCAGCTGGCACTGCAGAGTTTGAAACAAATCCAAGAAAACAGATTGTATCTTTAAGGTTAGAAATCAAAYTTTCCCTTGCTGGAGTGCACATTTGCTGGTAAGGGGCTGGGCTCTGACACCAGCAGCTATGCARACAGGAGCTCTGCCACTTCCAAGTGTGTTGCTGTCTGTATTCCCTGTGGCCTCTTCATCTATTCATTCCACTCCCCAACCATCATTAAATGGACATTATCAAGTCATTTTTTGTAGTTTTCTGCTTTGGGTACTTACCATTTTTTCCCCTCTAATACCCATTCAGGAGTGTGCCAGACATCTTTTCCTTAAGCTTTTTAACCTACATTTCTCCCTCAGACCTGCAAACAGCATTGATGACTTTGTCAATCAGCAAAGGCAGCAGCTTCAATTTACAGGTAGAAATACCCCAAGCTGCTAAACATCAGTTACAATAAACCTCATGCAAGAATAGAGATAGCCTCATGCACAGGCTGCAATTCTTCCCAGACTCTGGAGGTATTTCAATGCCAAGCACACATTTTGCATATGTTCTTTCAAGACGACTGAATTGACTCTCAAAAGCTTAAGAAATCCTATATAACCATATAATGACATCCCTCTTTGCCTGCACTGCTAAACTGTGCTCTCCCCCAGTGAGATGGGGCTGCTCTGCAGGGCTGCTGGGAACAGCAGGAGCTGCTGGATTCCTGGGACAGAGCAGCCCCAGGAGCACGGGGATTGCTCTCCACCCCTCCAGCACTCTGTGCTCAAGCCCTCTGGAGATGTGTAGGTTAAAAACAGCCTCTCAAGGTGCATTTGACTCCCCTGCAGTGGTGGGAGCCACAAATTGGCTCATGCTCTGCATGATGAACTACCCAACGAGTGGCAGTTGTGTTCTAATTTAGCTCCTGACCAGTCCTAATGAATAACCTCATGTACAGGCTGGGCAGAAAGGATTTGTCTCCTGTTCCTAGCTAGAGGCAGATGAGGAAAAATCCTATTTTTGGCTACAATTGCCGTTTGATCTTGCACAAGCAGCCCTGCTTCTAATAAAACTCCACTCAGCTGCACTCAGTGGGGACACTGTGGCAAAGAGTGGAGGGCAGGGAAGATGCAGGCTCGGAGAATGGCAAATGAGTCTGTGAACCAGCTGGATTTATGACCCACAGTTTGAKCCAAAGTGGTCTGTGGCCAGCAATTCCTGCAGATACTGCACAGGGCTGGCTTTCAGTTCACTCTGTGCTGTTCCTGCAGATGAGGGGAACCTGCTCTTTCCAATATTTCTGATTGCTGCTGAGAAACTCTGGTTGTGCTGTCAGCTCACCTCTAGAACTTGCTCAGATGYATCCAGCACGGGTACAAAGCAGGGAGACATTGCCCTCTTGCAGCACACTGCTATTAGYATTCCTTACATATTTGTAAATGTCTGGGTTCAGGGAGTGTGYCAGGTTAATCCACAGCTCTGTGATTGGAGCCTGACTCAGCACAGGGACAGAACCCATGGGATGCCCTCATGGGAACATCCCTGTGGAGTGCTGGCCTCTGTGCATCACCTACTCCAACAGAAAACCAGTTCCATACATTTAAGGTTCCCTGGAACTCACTAAGGTGAGAAACAAGCAGATTATCCTGGAAGGCTGTGAAAAATAGCAGAGTACCCACTTGGCCTGCGACCTGGGGAAGGTGAGAGCAAATATACTGTATTTCTGTATCTCTGTATCTCCCCACTGGCATCATTCAGACCTGSTCAAACACGACCTTGACTCAGTTCCTGGCAGCTCTGTGGCACTAATAACTGATAGACAAACAGGCATATTTACTTGATGTTTAACTTTCTCTTTACCTCCCCTGCCCAGGCTGATGCTCAGAACCAGGCTCCCCGATCAGTTCTGCTCACTGCAGTAACCCTGTGGCCCTCATTAAAGAGAAGCTTGTGGAGAAACTGTAYCCATCCCATTTTCTGTCATCAGTTCTTTGTGAAAACTGGATTGAAAGTACCTTGGTGGTAAATCTACCTCTCCCAGAGGTAAAATGCAATGAGCAGAGAATGATGCTCACCAGTGGAGAGAGAAAGTGATTAAAGGACAGAGCAGGAGAAGACAGAATGAAATGCTGGCTCTAAYAGCAGATGTTGAAGATAAATGTTAAAACTCTTCATTTTCAAAGAAGTCTCTTTGTTTTGTTTTCTGCTTCAAGGAAACCTWGATTATTAGTCCCAAAAGCCACAGCATGAATTAGCCTGATGTCACTTGGCAATCAAAGACAGCATCCTACTTACTGATGGTGGGAACTGCACTGATCCTCCAAATACATTTCAAATATCTGGATCTTCCTGTCATATTTACTATTTGCATAAAATGATGTTCTCCTTAAAAAAAAAAAAAAAAAAAGGAAAGAGTTGTGGGGGGTAGCAAAGATTAAAGGCAGTCTGTCAGTCTGCCTCTGCCTGGTTTGTATTCTCACTCGAGTGYATAAGTAATGCCTTTGATTGCTTCCACGATGGGGCTGGTGTCACCATGGCATTTGAATCACAGCACTTTCTCTTTGTATTGCTTCTGTCAGTCAGGAACAATAAAGAACTTTTTTGTTAAAGCCTTTAATTTCACGTAGTAATTACCTATTTGATCAGACAAAAGGTGCTGTGAATGAAAGTCATTTACTTGTTTGATGTGACTGAGACTGAGTGTCACTACAGCTGTGAGACTGTCAGAGAAAACACTGGTGGCTGATTAGATAAGCAGGCCTGGAAAAAAAGGGGGGAAATGGAACRGGGGAAGAAAAGTCATGTTTTACCTCATTTAAATACAAGGAAAATGAGAAATCCCTCCGAATAKAATTAATGCAATTATTGCAAGATACAACTTCTCTACAGCTTCACTGAGGTCAACTTTCCAGCTAAAGGGTTAAACACCCTCCTGGCTCCCTCCTGTCTCCCTGCACTCCATCAGCCAAGGCCAATTCACAAAGAAACCAAGGATGAGCTTGGCACTTGCTGAGCACCTGCTGCTGCTCACGTGCACGTTCACACTGCAGCAGAAATGGTGCTGGGAGGACATGAAGAAGCATCATCTGCTCGTGCCAAAATACTACTGTTGAGATGAAGTTTTTGTATTTAAAATCTGACATGTTGTCACCTGGCCAAGAGGAGCCTTTAGGCACCTTCTGGGGCACAGAAGGAGTTCCAGGACACGGTGGGGATGGCTTCAGCTCGTGGGGTCCTGCTGCATTCCCACAATTAATTATAATAAAAATGTGAAAATCTGGACACTTAACTCAKCCAGACCACAGCCCTGAGAACCTCCCTCACAGTTTTCAGTTCTGGCTCCAGCACAGACCCAGCCACAGATGGGAGAAGGACCCAGACCTTGCCTTCATACCCCAACCAAAGTCATTTGCCTCCCAGGGTCCATGCTGGGCTTGGGTCTCATCTCTCTGCACAATGATCAGGATTTTATGGAGAGAAGGACATTTTCTGGATGTGAAACTGATGAAATAGAACCTGCAGGATGAATCCACTCTTCTGATCATCTCGACTTCATGCCAGCAAAATATTCATYGCACGGCAGCTGAATCATCTCTTTCCCTTTTGCACACAGAAATATGCACGAGGCAGGTGGCTCCAGCTCCCAAAAAGCTTCTCCTTGCCTCCCCTTTCTTTTTCTCATCCTCCATGAAAGCAGCAAACAAGGGGACTGCGATTTCCAGCAGTTCCTTGCCAGTAAGTGTGATGCAGGAGCAGGCTGAAATGCAGGCTCTCATCTCTGCTCACTGCTGGCCTCTCTGCACTTGCTGGTTAGAGCTGCACATGTTTAAAACATTAACTGGAAATATTTTATTCCGTTGGATAACGTATCAAACAACATTGCAATGAAACTTTCAAGGGCTTCGAAACTGTGCCTGGAGGTACTTGAGAGGTCTTGTGGACTCCTTCAGCAGCACAGCCCAAAAAAGCCCAGAATGGGTTTTTTCCTCCACAAGTGACTCAAGATGAGTGACTCATGTAGCACGGAGGCTGAATGCCTTAATTTGTCTTTCTACTCTCTCAGACAAGKCAGAAGGTAGAAGATAAAAGGGAAAGCCTCAGCTGGCTGGTAATTTAGTGCATCCTCAACGTGCAAGGCTGCTGGAGTGCCACGCTGTGGGAAGGCTGGAGCCACTCTGGAGCAGCCCTGGTGGGACRTGTCCTCAGCTCCACTCACACAAAGAGAGAACCCTGTGCCTGCCCTGCCTCTGGCCAGCACTGCTCGAAGAACTCATCTGTGTGGGGTGCTCTGAGCTGTCCCTGCCTTGTCCCCACGCCTCACTCAGGGGGCAGTGGCTCCTGCACAGGGGTTCCTGTTCCTCCTCAGAGCACACATTCCCAGCCATGGCTGGAATTGCTTCTGAGCAGCTGCTGCTGCACCATCTCCCTTGGARTGGCTCTAGCACTACAGACACTCTCACAAWGCCAAAGCCAACACCACAGGGGCAACAGTTCCCTAAAAAAGCAAACAGATTATTTCCCTTTACWGGCTGCTCTCAAAATCTAATTTCACAGCATGATCAGTCACTGCACTGGAATGACTTGCTTTCTTATTCAAATAAAATGAACATATTAACAAATAATACTCATAAAATTCACTGGACAACACAATGGAAGGAATTACAATGCATGAAGAAGTAGGTTACAGMAGCTACATCACTGCTTGAGTTAGATGCAATATGTATTAACCCAGAGAGTCTGTATATAGAATTAAAGAAATCATCTAATTTTAAAGTAATATTTTATTCAATGCATCCCTCAGTGCGTGTAACTGCTAAATGAAATGCACTGCATGCTCTACAAACACATCATCACCTTGTAAATGAAATACTCATGATATTAAAACTAATATAACATTTATTAAAACCATCATGCAAAGAACAAGGTTGGGTAGTTGAAGTGCTGAAGGCAAGTGCGGGCTCTGACCTYGCAGACATGCACACACTGAGCAGCCTGTGGCTCTGAAACACTCATCAGAGATGTCTTTTCTAAAGGTGAGAGTTCACTCAGACAGAAGGAAATCCCCATCTTGCCTGAGAAGAGTAAGGAAATGTGCTGGAGTCTTTGGCAGAGCCATGCAGGATGTGAGGGGCCGTGGGCTTTAGGGGAAGTGTCACTGCCCCAGCACAGGGCACCAAGGTGTCTGCTCTGTTCCACAGGAGGTCACTGTAAGAGCACGTTAAACCCTCCACAAAGCTCAGCTGCTTGGTTTGGTATTGTTTCTTCCTTCTGGACTAACAGCAAAGTTCACCAGTAACACGCTTTGGGATCAGATCACGAGCTGTTTTCTCAGGGTGGCAGAGGTTGGAGCACAGGGAGGATTTGGTATCTCACCCTTACAGATCAGCTGGGGTGGCCAAAGGATGCTACAACCCCCAGACTGAAAGCAAAGCAGTGACTGATTTGAGAGTCCCAAAGTGGGTGTGGAGGGGCAGAGCAGAGGCTGTGTGCCAAAGAGAACCATGCCAAACCCAACAGGGTGATGCTACCTTCTCCCCACTGCATGTGTGTGTGTCTCTGGACATCCTTCTGCTCCCTTGCTGAGTGTTCTTGCTGCTGATTCTCTCCATGCATTCTCAAGACATTTGACAAGTTTTTCAATGCAGCCACCTTTACCATCTTCTCCTTTTCAAAATCAAGCATTGTACTTACTAATTAATCTGTAGGGGATAGGTCTGACTGCTTTAAAAGCACAGCTCTATTGTGAATACTTGAAGCATATTTTTCAAAGAAAATCTCAGAAATTTACTTTATGCTATTACTTCATTCTAGCCTATGACATTTTTAGCTTTGCACAAAGGATGCCTCTCTGCAGAACCCTGGCAGTTCAGCCGAGTTACACATTATAAAATCCCTCTATTTGTCACTGCCTTCAAGCCTCTTCAAAATGAATCCTGGTTAGGATATGTGAATGCAAAATGCTCTTGTTTCCTACTGAAACACTTTGAAACGCGCTGTAGGAGAAGCTTGATTTTASCCTTCCACAGGCACAAAGAGGAGTTCTTGCCTTTAAATGTTCTCTCCTGAAAGAAGAATTCACACAAACCACATGGAGCTCGGGCTGCCAAAAAGGGAAATACAAACTCTTCGCCATCCCTTTCAACAAATCTCAGCACAGAACAGAATGAAATGAAGCACACATTCAGCAAAAAGGGATTAAGGGAAAGATGAGGGGAAAATCCTTTTAAATACTAATATTCACTGAAATTAATCTCCAATCACATCACAACAGAGACAGGCCTTTGAAAAAAAAGAAAGGAAAAACCTAACTAAATATACTCCATGATGGCAGCCCTGCATCTTTCTCCAACCAATGTCACAGGAATCTATATGTACAAACCTATACAAACTTMTTTCCAGAACCCCAGTGTAAGCTGCATTTTGCTACATAGGTACCATCTGCTGTGCTCCACATCTGGGGATGGTAATCCTGGTGTCTCCACATTTATGATAAACTGGTTAGGGATCTAACAGGGCTGGAGTCTGGGCTAGTTTTTTATTTCTAAACATGACTGAGCAACAGAATTAAAACATCTCATTTGAGAACGCAAGTTTAAACTTATGCACTGCATGCAAGAAAGTATTAATTTCTTTTTGACTTTCAAATATTTGAGCATTTGGAAATTACACTGTAGAAGATGTGCCTGGACTGACTTTTTTACCAGCACCATCATTAAGTGCTTACTTTCATGAGTCACACACAATGCCCTGAAATGAGGGGGACTTTCTGGTCAGGCATTTCTAATCACATCAAGAGAAGACTTTGACATTTCATATGGCAACAACACCCATAAAAGCTCTCCAGCACTTCATTATGTAAACAGGTATAGCTGCTAATTAATGAATTACAGTGGAGAAAGGAACTGTTGGCAAGGATGGAAACTTGGCCCAAAATCTCCTCAGAGTAATGCTCAATCAAGTGAACTCAGCCCTGTTAGTGCTCGATAGCAGGTGCAGCTTTAGCACCTGCCAAAGGAAGCGGATTTTTTGCAATATTCACAGTTTTTTCCTCTTCCCCTYTCCCACTTACTGAGAATCCTCAAGACAGCTTTGCTTTGCCACGCAGCCAATATCATTCCATACATACAACAGCTCCCCACATCAGSCATGGAAACAAGGAGAGGGTCAAACCTCTCCTCTCTGAAAGGGACACACGGTGCCACCTTCCTGTCACCTCCTGCCACCTGCACACAGCTCCAAACACAGCCACAAAGCCAGCAGGCTGCTCACACATGGCCTGGCTGCACAGGAKTCCTGGGGAAATTAGGAACTGTTGGAATTCTTGCTGAGTTTTTGCCGTTTCCGTGCAGGAGGGAGTGGGACAGATTTAGGAGGCCGCAGGGAAATCTTAGGAGGGTGGCAGGGAATACGTGTGTCTGAGCAGTGGTGAAGTGTTGGAAAGCAAAGCATGAAAACTGAAACCATGCTGGTCTGAATGAGGAAAGATTACTGTCTCTTAATCATACTCCAGGCTGCCTGGTTTTTATGGGATGCTGTTCCCATTGAGTTTAGTGGGACTGTTTTTACACATGATGAGGATTTCAGAAGTGCAATTAAAGCTTTATCGTCAACATAAAACCCAGCACAGTTTGCCCAGTACTAGACTTAAAAAACACTAAGTACTGTATTCTAAGCAAGAGGAAAGTGGTTGTATTTTCACTACGTATAGCTTGGAAAGCTGGGSTTGAATGAATGTGGGAATTACAAACCAACATTCCAGAGGCACCACTGAACTGTATTCCAAACAAAAGCTATTTAGAAAGTGTTTTTTTTTCTCTTTATCTGCAGAAATTAATGAAGAAAAAAACCTACACGAATATTAGAATCTTAATTTTGCCAAAATACAGTCACATTTTGAAAACTAGGGCCTTTGCTGATTATGAGAAGTATAATACTACTGATAACATTATGGAATGGGAACACTCAAAATAAGTTTCAGTTTGGCTGGATGTTATTTCTAAAACTAAATTTTGTAGAAATATCTATCAGCTCAAGTCACCACCAGCAACATCTTAACAACCCCAGAGCAAATGCAAAAAAACCTAAGGTGGAGGGATTACTTGGGGGATTTAGGAGAGTCTGCTCAGTTCTCAGATATACCCTGGATTTCCTTTCTGACTTTTGCAGAGTCATTTGGGCTCCCCTGGCATCAGCAGCATTTGTGCCTGCAATTYAGCTGAGAGCACGTGCTATGAAATATCTGAGGAGAAAACCCAGGTAGCTAAAGCTGTAGATTCAGCCACAATTCCATYTGTAAGTGAGAAATGGAGCCAGAGGAAGAGAGGCTGGACCTTAACCTTGTTGGGTAATTTACTGCTTAATTTCTATCAGTTTCTTTCAGGTTTTACCAGGTGTCAGGAATAATTGGTTTTGTGTACTTGTGGTAGGAATATGCCCTGCACCTTTTACTCTCCACGTGCAGTTAACAGCAGCTTGGATTCCTCCAGCATTTTCACATATCTAGCTRAAGCAGATAACTCAGCAGGACAGCCAGCCAACCTATCCATTACAAAATAAATAAACCAGTTCTAAGTTCAGGCTTCAAAAGGGAAATGGTGGATGCTCCATGAAAATCTCTGTGGGCTGAGGTTTCCACAGAGCAGGAGCTGAGCAGCTCCACGGCTGCATCCTTGGGCAACACATCATGGTCCTTGCCCAGCACAGATTAATGAACAGCAGGAATGGAAATGCTAATAATTAAGAAAAGGTTAAAATGTTCACACTGTGTGAGAATGATGCATAAAAGAATACAACCACTAAAATTCACTGCAGCGATGAAGGATTTTTTTTTTTTTTTTTTCAGAAAGTAAATTCCAACTGGGAATATATTAAGAACAAGAAGAAAGAAATTCTCAGGGTGAAAAAAACAATGCAAAACAGCCAGGCAGTTCTGTGGAATGGAGGCACTATCCACACTACAAACTAAAGCTCCAAAAGCCATTTGAAAAATAAATTTGGGGAAACATCAAGATAAGACAAATCCCAAAATTACTATAAAAATCAGACATATTTCCATRTGAACATTTTGTGTTCAAAGCAGCATTTGTCTCTTAAAACTCTGCTAATGTAGCTGCAATTCAAATAAGAAACTGATCCAAAATTTCCAGGCAGGTGTTCAGTCCCAATAATGACTGCAATGAATCCTCAGGCAGAGCCTGTGCCACCCTCTGCCTCCCAGAGATTCCTCCCACGAGATCTGTGGACCAGTCCCATCCTCTCTGGGCACACCAGATGTCTGATTTACACACACCATTAGTCCTAATCTATCACATATATAAAAATACACATGTAGATTGGTAGGCGTGGGATTTGTTTTAACTCTAAATTCAGTACACACTGGCACACTGAGGGACACCACTGCCTGTGAATTGTACCAGACTTCCCTTCTCCACATCACTTCATCCTCCAACATTTGGCAGGCACATCCTGCTATCCACRAACTGCTTTTAGCAACAAAATTTGAGGGAGCAACTTCCTATAACGAGTGGGAAAGTAGCACAAGGAAGAGTGATGGCCCTTCTCCAGACAGGGACACTGAGATTTTACCATTATCTTTTGCTGACTTTCATACAAACTTGTCTGAGATTACAAGCTTAGCCCAAGATTTTATTTTTACACACAGACTCAATTTCCACTTGCATAACAATTATTATTTGCAAACCACCAGCCCTGAACACAGAAAACAGCATATAAAGATTTTTCCTTAAAGATAATATAAGCATTGTACCAGAGGAAACCTAAAAAGAGAGCAGGGCCTGTAGAACGTGGGTTATCCCCACCTGTCCAAGAGATGCTGTCAGCAACTGGTTTCCTAATCACCACAGATTCATTTTCCACTTGCTTGCTGCAATTATGCTATTGAAACCTGCAGGTCTGGGTTTTTTTTTTTCCTCCTTTCCCTTACTCTAAACAGAATTCATTTTTAATGTCTATTGCAGAAGGCCAATATGATATAAAAACCCCAACATTTCACTACTCATGCACTCTTATTCATAATATCACATCAAATTGCTGAAGTAGTACCATATGGTGCTTGAGCACCAAGCCAGAACAAGTTGTTCAGCTTGTCATAATCTCAAAAGCTGCATAAAACTTAAATAATTTCTCTATGAAGTGGAAGATCTTTGGGTTTAATATAACTCATCAGAAATGGATTCTGAATTTTCCTCCTATTATTTCCCATGTTTTCTCTGATTCACATTCCATTTTCCAGTGCAAGCTATCAGCATAAGTGGCTACAACTATGGGGCTGAAAGGCTTTAAAAGCATCCTGTCCATCCTTTCTTCTTGATCATTCATCACTGAATGGATAAATAGCTTTCTCAATCAGACAGACATATAATTACAAATAAAAAAAACTCAATCAGAAAAACTGAATGGGAGAGATTAATGAAACCTCCCACACTTTGATTCAGCCCTTAAAGCAACACCCTTGGTTGTGAAATGTCCACACTTCCACCCACACTGTCCTGTAGGGAAACACAAGAAAACTGGAGTGGTGACATTTAACTAGTACATAAATCCATGGAGAGACAACAGTGGGAWTGCTCCAGGTTTCATCACAGATTGTCCTGTATTTACATTCTCAATTTCTGGAGACACCACAAGTCTAGGTGTTTGTGGTTTATTTTTTTTTTTTAATATTTCCAACTGAGAAGAAAGGTTTGGAACTGATGGTATAAGAACTAGAGACAGCCAAGASTTCAGCCAGCCTCTCAGTTTTCAGGGATTGTGGCTGACTCCTGATCCTGAATGTCTCAGGGATCACCTGAGACAGAGAAAACACGTGGAAAGATCTCCCTGGGAACACAGAACAACAAAGCTGTGAAAGCAAGATCTGAAAGGGTGGGACAGGAGTCAACAACTGGAAATGGGAAGACATGAAGGGAGGGCATTGTGGAACTCCTCCAATGGAAGGCTTATTTTAGCAGCTGCTTAATCAATTGAAGAATAAAAAGGAGAGCACCAAAYCAAGCAGAATTTCCTAACCCTTCCCAGCATATATGTTCCCATATGGGATTAGGAGAGGCAGGATCTGCAGGCTGGCACACAGGCAGTACAGAGACAGCAATTACACAGCCTTTTGCTTAAAAATAAGAGAGAATGGGGACATGTCTTCTGGAGAKATGGATTGGGAGTTTCCAGAAAAACATTTCTGTAATGGTTACATATGTGATTGTTCTTTTTTTTTCCCTTAGCTATATGGAGGAAAAAAAATGACTTGTCACCAGCCCAAAGGGAAAAGCACTTGGCTGCATGGAGGGAGACAGGATGTGTTGCATCTGTGGCTTCACAGAAGGAAAGGAACAGCTCCTCAAGGAAGGCAAGAAGCACAGAGAATTGCTAAGATCAATAAATGAATCAGTCCCACTTCTCTGGTGAAGGGATGATGTCACAGCTCCCAAACTCTCCACACTGCACAGGCAGTGTCAGCTCAGAGGGGGCAGCAGCAGCTTGGTGTCCCTGCCCTGGTGTCCCTGCCCTGGTGGCCCTGCCCTGGTGGCCCTGGGCATGTGGCAGGATCTGCTCAGGGTGTCCTTCAGACCTTGAGGGAACCTGCATCACCAAGGACTAGTTCTCTGCTGTTCCTGATCACCCTCTGCACACTGCCTCAGGAAGAAATGGAGCTCCTCCAAGAATTAACAGTATTTTGGGTACAAAAAGGGTAAACCCAAGGGAACAGACTAAAATATGGAATATTCACTGCTTTGACGTGACTTGGTGGAGGTCTTTGATCAGCAGAGCCCTCAGGGAATATTCCAGGCAGTCCATGGGAACAGAGAGACAGCCTTGCTGAGGGGCTGACTGGCACCAAGAGCTCAGGCAACACAACACTTTGGGTTACTTTAAATGTTGTGTTGAAAGCACCTTACCCCAGAGAAGAAAGAAAGAGGAAATGCAAAAGCTGTGGTGAGGAATTAGCATCTCCTTTCCAACAACACCAACTTTCTGCCAACAGTTAGTTTCTTGAAGGATTCGGATGTTGCCAAGGCAGGCAGGAATTGAGAGCAGGAGGATGAGAGAGAAGGTGACCTGTGWGTGACAGCACCCAYCAACCTGGGCCAGGAAACTTCCCCATCAGCCTTAACTCCCCAAATGCTGGAGCAGAGTTACAGCACAGCTGCAAAGGGAACCTCAGGCTTTCCTTAGTTCAGGATCACACCATTCAGCATCTACTCCCTCTCTGCAGCATCCACACTCACTGCTCAGTACTTACGAACACCCTCTATCCAATTAATACCCCATTATGCTGCCCTCCCACAGTGACTTTATCCTCAGACCACTGCAGGGCAGCTTTTAACTCCATAATACCCCGGCATTATTTCCATATCAGACTACAAGGGTTTGATCCAGAGCTCATGGAGGTTAATGAGGGCTCATTAAACTTTGAATTGAGCCCTGAGTGCTCAGCAAACACGGAGTGAAGTGGAACAGTACGTGTCAGATGAGATGACAGAGGGTGTAGTAAACTTTAAGGGGAAATATTGAATGCTGCTGGTGACAAAGGCAGGGAATGTGTGAGAAAGCAGCCGTGGGAGAGAATTATGATTGTGTTACACTCGGTATCAAGCAGGACAGATTTGTGCCTATATAAATAGATATGCCTGGTCTGACTCTGATGTGATTTTTGTCATCATATGGTTAGACAGAGCATAATATTGACACCATGGCTTCCCTTCAGATTTTAGTTTTGAATTTCAGCTGGAGAGTATGATACTAAAGACTTGAAATCAGTATGACTCCTTCCCTAATTACTGATTAATCAAGAGCTAAGGTTGCCTACATAAAGATTCATGGGGAGAAGGAGGAAGTCTCATTAAGAACAAGAGGTTAAAAAAAAAAGGAAGGGAGGGGGACATTTAACAACTGAATGGTACAGAAGGAGGAGGAAGAGAGCTGATTTCCTAATAGCACATTATACCCRAATTTTGTATTTTGTGTTCATGTCTAATAAAAAAAACTAAAAGGAAATGTTTTAATGCTTGCAGATGCTATGGGTTATGGTTCAAAAGGAAGTACAGAAAGTTCTTGGATTGTTTCTTTCCAATTACTYCAGAAATACATATATGTTGTGCCATTCTGTCCCTTAGGTGCTCAAAAGACACAGCAGCTGTTTCATAAATTCTGAATTGCCTTTTCCTTTAGCATACAAAAACCTGTGCCATAAACATAACACTGTCTGAAAAATACTCGGTAAGCCCAGACAGTTGCTGGAAATGCTTCCTCCAGTATTTAAATTCCTCTCCTAACAGGAGTTTCCCTGCAAAAACAGATGCTAACGAATAGTGCTTCTGCCATTGAGCTGAATGGGAACACTTGGGTGTAGCATTTTCCTTTTTTCCATGGAGACATTACAGGGTGCATTTCCCATGACTGAAAGAAAACTGCCACCTTGCTTCTCCATTCTTTGCTTTCAAATAATAAATAACTGCTGTAATCTTCCATCACAGATTTATGCTCTGATGATGTCTGATTCTTCTACTGTAATTTCTTTTTGTTAGAGGCAGTTGAATGCCACTTATTGGTAAGTAAATTGTGTCATCACTTCACTGCAAACCACACCACTGAAAATGTAAGCTGGCCAAACATTTATTTTTGTTTTCCAACTCACACAAATCCCTTCTGAGGCCTTGGATTAACTAGCAACACTTTTTAGTGCAGATCCTTAATCTTAGTTTCCTTCCCTCTCTCTACTAATAYGCTCCTTTCCAGAGATGTTACTTCAGAAATAACTCCAGATAGCTCACAGTGTGGTCAGAAACTCAGCCTTTTACAGTGACTTGGRAATATGGAAAATTGGCCATTCCCAATGAATTTTTCATAGCCCTGCACTAATGGGGGCACTGCAGCTCTGCCTTTTCCACAGAGGAGTTTAACTRGCACAGGGGCTCATGCACTGCAAGYTCCCCTAAAGGTTCAGACCATGGGATCCATGGCCAATCTCCTCACAACTCAACGCATGTCTTTCATTTCTTAGACAGAAAAAWAAAAGCCCACACAGCTTTTCTTCTTCTTTAAACTGTCCCTCTTTTAACAGCAAGAAAAATTAGGTTCTTTGCCTAAAATAAATGTTACAGCTCACAAAAGCCTCAAAGCACAAATCAAACAAATAAGTCAACTGCAAAACAGCCCAAAAGGGCTACAAACCCAAGCACAGATGAAAAACCCTTGTCAGGCCACGATGCYTTGATTAAAATAAGCAGAGATCATGAGTGGAAGGAGGAGTCAGGAATGGGAATCTCCTGGCAATGCCACCAGCACTGTGGCATTTAGGGGTCTGTTAATGTCTCCATGAGAAACTTAAAGGTTGAGGAGTTTACAACTCAAGTCCTAGAGGATTAGTCCTGCTTTCCAAAACCTGATTCCTCAAGGAGAATTCCTCAGGTGAAACTCTGCGAGGGGAGGGCAGGGCCAGGTGGTTTGTTATGACTAGGATGAGTGTGTGGAAGGTTCCAGCAGCTGCAGGGGCTCTTAGGGGATGCATGAGTTGGTTCATGGAGGGAAAAGAATTCAGGTCTCTTCACCAGTACCAAAAAAATGCAACCCCAGTCTACTGGGTGGCTTTATAAGGCAGGTTCTGGTGTCTATTAGGAAAAAAGGGACACAAGCAAAGGCTGATGTGTGCTCTCTGTATACCACCAGCACACTCAGAGAAGTGTAATTAAAACTGGGACTCTAATAAAAACTATAAACATGGACAAAGAGGTTTGTACTGCACARTGCTGGATGCATTAATCCAGTTAGGCATTATTCATGTCCCTGAGTTTCCAGTCAACAAATAAACTCTGAAGAGCCACCAGAGTTACTTAAAGGCTCAAATTTAGGCACATTCTTAAAATCTCTGCTGAACAAGGGCCAAAATGTTCAGTGCCACCATCTGCAGATATCCAAATTGCCTCGGGCAAAATGTTTCCCTTAATATAATCCAAGGTTTTGTTTGTTTGCTTTTTAAGTTGTCTGACTCTTCGGATAGGAGGAAAATGTCCTTTAAATTAAGGAAATTAGCAACAAATACGAATGCTATCATAAATATGGTAATTATTAAAAAATATGGTGAGAATTATGGGAAAGGACAAACTTGCAAGGAAATGGGGCCTTTAACAAAACTGGTAAACTACTGCATATCTACTCTTTGGTGCCCCATCCTGCAGCCATGGCTTACATCTTTCATCAGCCTGCATTAGAGACAGCTAAGAAAGGATCTGGATGGTGACACCTTTATCATTGAAAATCTCAGCTGTTATTAAAAAAACCCAAACCATTTACCACAGCAGTGAGAACTTAAAATTAGCCCAAGAGTAAATTCTCTAATATTTTAAAAGCTGGCATCTGAAATTCCAGGGTGCTGTATGCAATTCTTCATTTGTGCAGACTATCAAGAACAGATGCAATAGTAAGGAAATAAAAAATGTAGATTTTTTTTTTTCCTATCTCATCCCAGCCTGCTACAGTGAATTTCAGCAGCAGCCTAGCTGTCAAGGTTCTATCTGCASCATCATTCTGCAAATCCAAACTCACACCCACACAGCTCCACTCTGTCTTTGGGACTCCATTTCAACCCATCAAGGAAGCCAAGTCCCACAGTCACCTAATGTGGGTGACGAGTGTTRAAGAATGAGCTCCTGCAGCAAAGAGGCAGATTGTGAGTTCTTTGTTCTGTCTCAGCTTTTTTTTTTTCATTATTACTGTTTTACTTTGGCAAAGGCAGGAGCAAAACCAAAAGCTCTTTTCTAAGCAAATTAACCCACTGTTTTTTTGTGTACACTGTCTTTACAGATTTTCAATRGCTTTCATGAGCTGTGTGCATTAGCCCTGACTGTGCCTTTGCCTGTACACGTAATGACAGCCAGCCCGAGTGGCTATTACAGTTATCTCACTTTCTGGAGAGGATGGGAGSTAATGATATGTTGCAATATGTGCAACGGGGTATTATAGCTAAATACTCTTTGGAGTGACTGATGAACTCCTTTGCAGTGAGCCTGTGATGACAATTTGAGGGGTAGTTATCCTTCTGTGCTGCCTGAATCTCTTGCTGCTGATGTGAAGCTGGAGCTCCAAGGTGTGGGCTGGATGGGGGTGGTGGTGGTGGAGGAACTGGTGGAGAGCCAGCAGAGAGCAGAGAAGCACCTTTGCATGGCTATGGAAACAGCCCTGTGTGTAACAGACCTGGTGCACAGGTGTAGCAGTGGACTCAGACATGGAATAATGTGAATAATGTGAATAATGTGAATAATGTGAATAATGTGAATATAACCATCAGCAGAAGATTCTGACCACTCCATTAAAATCCAGGTCCATTCACTGAGATTCTTCAAATAACCCAAGGACAGGCCCTGATGCTGATAATCAGAGAATGCTGCCCAGGCCCATGGCAACAGCTCTGTGGTATCAAACAAAACCACTCAGCCTCAGCTTCTTATCTGTGAGAGAAAGACCATCCTCAGTGATGCAAACAGGCTGAAAAAGCCAGATCCTGCATGGAAGAATACCTAAGCAAAGGTTGTATGGATCACAGCTGGACTTGAGGATCTTAAAGGTCCTACCCAACATACACAATTTCTGTCATTCCATGTCTCTCACTTAYAATTTGTATTTAACCAGTAGTCATTGGTTGTAGGGTCACAAATCCCTGCCAGTATCTCCCACCCCACTGCCTCAGGGGATGCTGAATTAACTGCCACACAGTTTGAAACATCAACCACAAGGCCAGGCCACAGGTCTGTTATCCCAATCTCCTCCCAGTCTGACTTGCTGTACCCCAAATTAAGGACTTGAAGTGAATCATAAATATTATCAATGATTTTTGAGACTTCTGAAATGTCATGTTGATACTTCCCAATCAGTGGGAGCACTCTCACTGCTTCCAGTGGCTTCTCAGAATCTCAGTTTTTACGTTGTGGGAGAAATTAAAAATGGTTCCATTTCCTTCATGCAACTGGGATGCTACATTCAAAGGAGATTTATCACTTCCAAACCAAATGGCATTTTGTGATTTAGTGGGTTTTTATGATTTAGTGGGGCATTTTCCCACTCACGTTCCTATTCCCAAAGCATCCTGGAACATGGCAAAAACTCAAGGGCAGCTTTTTTAGCTGAAYTGGGCAATAGGAGTCCTTGATATCTGTCTGCAAAGTGTCAATCACCTTTAAATCCCAACCTCACTTACGACAGCTCTCCTTGAGTAAGTGACAAGGCCAGTCTGGCAAAATGAAATTCTTCAGTAATACACTGACAAACTCAGAACCACAGAGCACCAAATTCCCCCTCAGTCTGGATTTGAATGCATAAATAAATAAGGCTCTTGCATTTATTTCTGCCAGAAGATTGTATTATTCCTCTCTGCAATTATGGAAAAATGCAGAGCACAGGCAAGATTTAGTGTCTGAGTTTTTGCTGCAAGACTTATGTCAGTAGAAAGGCATTTGTGCTCTTGGGAATCAAAGTGAGATTCACCCATTTGTGGCAGGTGTTTTAAGCACTCAGCCTAACAATCTACCCACGCATGGCACTACAGCAATTCAACGACTAAATTAAATCTCTGAATATTAAATTAATGATGGAAATCTAAAATATTAATATATTCTAATTGAATATTCTCCGATAAATTATCTAGGCATTCTCAGCAATTTGATTTTACTTTCATTTCTTAAGGAACTTTCAGCTGCATAAATACAGCTATTAAAGCAATTCAAAAAGGGAACATTTTCTGCTCAGACAAGAAACTCTAAACACAAAGAATCTAAAAATTTCTTTCATATGATTGATTAAATCATAGAGCCCAAGACAGCTGAATCATTAAATGACTGCTTTCCTTCAGTCCCTCTGGCTTTAGCAAGGACAATATAAATTCCCTATGGGTCTGAATACAAGGAAATACAATATGTATAATTACAGTATAGGCTTGAATGCTGTTGTAAGAGAATTTTAAATGGAGCATTTATGCTGTAGCTGCACTTTTCAATCCATAATGCTGGAWGTGTGCGTGCATGGAAAGCCCATAAAGCACTGGGCATCTGCTTCCTTCGACCCAGATTCCCAAATGGCACACACTGGGGTRGCCCCASCAGCTCTGGCAGAGATGGGAGATTYACATCAGGSAATGATTTACACCCTTCTCCTYYKGTGAATGCTGGAAWCTGAGAATGGCATCATCAGGGAGAATGCAAACAAAGGGATGCCCTTTGAGCAGTACACACAGCGTGGAACATGTGTAGGAACTTGCTTCAGACTGTAGGATTTAAAGGAATTTCAAATGGACACATGAAGGAAGCAGTACTGTGTCATATTTCACTTTCTCCATTCGTTCTGTGAGTCATATGTGAGTCCTGGTTTGGTAACACACACACACACACACAGACGAGAGATCAATACCAGAGCCAAGAGCATGGCAAGATGAACATTTAATGCATCATTTTCCTGCTCATCTTTCCCTCTTTGGTGTCAGGTTGGTTTGTGGTGTGAAATTGCAGTCGAGCCAAGAGCTGTCTCAATCCACATCCTCGAACCAGCTTTCAAAGAAAGGCTGTGACTCYCCAGAGCACCACAGCCCACACAATGTCCCATTTCCTCTCCACCCTCTGAGCTTGCTCCTTCCTATCTTGGTCTGAGTGTTTCATTAAAGACCAAATCCCCTCCTTTCTGAATTTCAGCTGATGATGCTCTCAGGGCATCACAAAGGTGAGGTGCACTGAGAGACAGAAATAGCCATTTTTTTTTTTTTCTCTGAGTGTTTGTGTGGCTGGTAAGGCAAAAGAAACACCTGTTCCTGTGGAGAACAAGGAAGATCTAGGTCTATTTGTAATCAAGGCTGTCTGCATCTCTCTCAGGAAAAGTAAGGTCTGATGTCCTTTGGGAAGCATTTGCAAGGCCTTTTCTCAACAAACCTTCTCTCACCACAGACAGATGCCATCTGTCTTGCAGCTGGGAGCTAATGGATTCTGCACTGCCAATTTCACAGCACTGAGCAACGCTGTGATAGAGGAGGCAAGAGGGATTTCCTACAATAAAACTATTTAAAACATTGCAAAGGCACACGCTGCAACAGCCACGAGGAGCAAAGGGGATGGCAGCATTGAGGGCTGATGGTCCAAGCTGGCAGGGATTTCACAGCTCAGCGTGCCTTGTGTGTCTCCAGCAGCAGGATTTGGGAGAGCTGTCTCACCCATCTCCTGTGCCAGAGTGGGCTGTGCCTCACAAACAGGCTGCTGAGCTGGAGAGTGGGCTATCAGCTTTTTAAATATTAAATATTCAATGTCACAGGATAGCTTAAAATGTGCTAAACCCACCCATGAGTCCACCACRGGGTTTTGCAGCGTGCCAAGAGCAGCTCTCTGCTCCCTTAATGTGCCTCGTGCTGGAAACCCAACCCGACACCGACACCTCTGCTAAGCAACAACACAAGAGCCTTCAGGTATATTGTATTCTGCCAACTTTCCAAGCCACTTCAGGACTTTCTGATTAAATTTACATAAAATGCATCCTTCCCTGTTGCACACATCAGGTTATTTGTAGTGTTCTTGTGGCTGAGATCACCAGTGCTCAGCCACGGGAGCCCACGCTGTGCCTGCAGCATGCAATCAAGGCAGTGTGTGAGAGCACCGAGATCCTGCCTTGGTCATCCTCAGGGGATTTTCATGCTGGTGTAATGAGAATGAACAAGTTGTTTATCATGAGAGATCTAACAGGAAAATAATACATTTTTCAGTTTCATGTTTAATGAAGGCAAGTTGGAAATATTAGGGTCTGTGAAGTGCAAGATGGGAGGCTCTGAGAGCTCTGCAAAGGTCCTGGAGATGAACTGRAAGTTTGGAGCCCTCACAAAGCAGAGCAGAGTTGCAGTGATTGACAGAAGAGCCCATAATCTAAGCATCAAAGATGACCAAAGGCCAGTTCAGCACAAGACTTGSTTTCTTAAATGAATTATTTTCACGTAGCCCATTGAGGTGGACCAAGACTTGCCTTGAAAATGAGTCAAGATTCCCATTAGAAGMAGCTGGAGAYTGGCTKGTGGAGCMAAAACTGAGATTCTTTTTGAAGTTCAAAAGAGGATGAAATACAAGATAAGCTAATAGATAATTAGATAATAGATAATTAAGAATTAGCTACGCGTGTAGCTAAAAAGGATGAGTCAGTGAGAAAATAGAGCTCAGCAAGGGTGAAACTATTTAATATATTATCTTAGCTGATCAGTGTGCCTGCATGAGTCATTTGCTTGGAGAAGGAGGGGGATTTCATATTGTTTTTGTATTTTTAATAGGCATTTTTATGGACTTCAGTTATAATAATGAGAGTACCTGACAATTAGTAATGAAATTAGCCTCACTACAGTGAAATATTTCACAGCATGTACAATATTATTCCTAGTACAAAGGTGGAAGTGAAGCAGAAGGAAATTAAACCCAAGATTTTCATAAATATTTCCAAAATAAATAAGCATATATCAATAAATTTTGATAACTGCCTTCTCAGCTCAAAGACAAAAGCAGAATTTACAAAACATTTTTTCATACTAACAAATTATTTTTAGCTTATAAATGTCAGATGTTMATTTAAACTCTTCAAAGAGTAAGTAAATCTTTTCAGCAGCCAAAATTAATTAGAAATTCCCATTATTATTTTTTCAGCCATTATTTTTCTGAAACACATTTCCTAGTTAGTGTGGTTGATGTATATGAACAGATATGGATGCTCCCCTGAAACAAAAAAACCTCTGTAATTAACAGAAGGGGGGTTTTTTGGCAGGGATAATGTTCCTTTTTTCTTTTTTTTTCCCTAAAAACTTTTTCATTTAACGTATTTTATCAGAATGAAATGGTTTAATGAGCAGAGAATTACAGTTGTTCCCAGCTGAACCAGATAGGGCTGCCTTTCGAGGGATGTGGCTCCCATCAAGCTGCATTCACCTTTGCTATGATTTAAACTTCATTCAGGCACAGCCTTGCTAAAAATACTGACAAGTAACTAATCAACTTCCATAAAATGGAATTTTTACCTTCACAATAGGAAGCAGGAGTAGGAGGGAACCTGAAAGATTTGCCTATGCATTTCAAATTAGTCTGACCTATAAAAACGCAAACAGCAAGTGGTTCTGTGCAAWTGTACTTCTGGTAAAGCTTTCTGGTTTTCTAGTGATGAGATTTTTTTTCATGCCATCCCTTCTTCTTGGAGGAAGCCAGAACCAAAGACAGCCCTATGGAGGGACTGGTTTCCATTAGTTATACCTACAAAATGCAAGCTCAGRCAGGTCTTCCTGGACCAAAAAAAGGTTCAGTGTCCAAGAACCAGCAGTGGGCTTGAATGTTTCCTATAAAATAGCAGAGAAAATGGTGACAGACCTGCTTCTGTACAAATGAGATCTGAGCTGCAACTTCATATGCGCACTTCTGGTTCCAGTTTGTGAGCAGATGGACACAAAAATATTCAGTGCCCAGCGAGCAAAAGCATGGGAAATCAGATCAAAACTCCTACCTAGATCTAGGAGACAGCAAAATGCTCCAGGGCAATCTGAAGATTATGTGGATGGAARTAATCAGATAGTGCTGGTCTTTGAAGATGTTGATTTGCCCTATTCTGGATAATTAAAGAGCAAAGTCTAACRGAGGGAGCTGTAACTCCAGATAAGAATCACCCAGGCTTCACATTCAGGCACTGGCGAAAGGGCCAGATGCTGCAGAGGAGCAGGAACTCAACCCAAGCCTGAAACACCACGAGTCTCATGCTTAATCAAGTTGCACTCTTTGTATGGTCTTCCCTGTCATTATGATGCTTTCTGTATGTCAGGTGAAGAGGAAAACAGCCCTTTGTAAGCCAGTTTGGTTTTTTTTATTTCCCACCTCAGTTTTATTTCATTTTCAATGTTTCCTCTAATATCTGTATTCAAAAACTGCAATAGAATATATTGCTGAAAATCTGGGAGTTCTGTATTTCCATAAGCCAGGTTATCTTTCCAAGGTTACCAGCAGTCTAAGTGATGAATATAAATTCTTCTGTACCTATACAAAATTTATTATTTGTCATTTCCATTAATACTAGAATTTTGCAGTTGAGCCCTTCTGTTTCATCTCCAGACTGTAGGGTAAAAAGTGCCCCAGAGATTTCAGTCCTTATAAATCAACAAATTTGCCATGGTAAGCTGGTACCAAGTTGTCCTCCTCCTGTCTAGTCAAAACTCAAAAGAAATCAGTAGGGAATGGAAGAGAGCACAAGTTCACACAGCAAGTACTACCCTTTACTTTTCACAGGAAYTCAAGATTTAATCTTAATTATTAATCTAGAAAGGCATTTTTGACACATCAGGTTATTCTCCTCTTGAAACATTTCTTCAGCTTAGCAGGACAACACATTAATGGGTCATTCCATATCACACACCACTGACCACACAAACACTCCCTGGCTTCCCTCCTTGGTTCTCCAGGACAGGTTTAAGAACATTTGCCACCTGGTAGTTTTTAGTACTCCCTAAATGCACAGAGAAATGACACCAACAGTCCAAGCTTATCCAACCCCTGATTGAATTGGGAACGTGTCCCTTCCTCCCAGACACAGAAACAGGTAATGATGCAACTCTTGTCAATCCAGGCACTGCTTCAAAAGGACTAAATGAACTTCCTGAGAAGGGATGCCAATGACACTGCTACTCAAAATAACTTCTGAAATTTTATAATTGTTGCCATTTTCTTCCAAGGGAAGAGCTGCAAATGTCTGCCAAGGAGTTCTACTTTTTCTTTCTTTCCTTTTTTTTTTTTTTTTTTTAACAGCTAATCATTCGACTGCTCCAAAAAATCTGAAACCAGCACCCACAGGAGGAACAGCAACACGTATTTGTGTTTCGCTARCGCTTATCAACACCAACAATAAATCAACCAAATGTCCCCGCAAAACACTCCTTCTCCCTTCCTTTCCCTTCCCTGTCATCCCACAACCATCACAGAAAACCACATGGGTAAACCCGATCTCAGAGATTATCCTTGTGAAGAGAGAAAGTAGCAAGGCAGGGGAGGCAGCCGGATCCATCTGCAGCGGCGGCAGGCAGCCAACCTCCCCCGGGCCGCCGCGCATCTGCACCGGGGTGGGGAGGGAAGGGGAGGGAAGGATGCAGCACCCTCCTCGCTGGGTGCCACCGAGCCCAGCTTTTACACCTGCAGCTGCTTTTTTGGATGAGAGCGTGGGCAAAGCGCCATCCTGGCAGCAGCGCCGGCGTCTCRGGAGGGACTGGCTGGAAGGAGGCGATTAGGCTGCCGTCAGCTGGGGAGGGAAACTGGGGCGAGGAGCTTTGGAGCAGCATGGAAAAGGCAACTATTCCTGCAGGAGGGAGGGAGGGAGGGCAGAGAGCTTGTGCTTTCAGCCTTCCCACGCCTACTGCTTCACCAGAGCCATTACAAGATCACCATTATCTATCTATCTATCTATCTATCTATCTATCTATCTATCTATCTATCTATCTATCTATCTATCTCATCTATCTCATCTATCTCATCTATCTCATCTATCACTACTATCACCATTTTGTGGTTTAACTCACCCGAACCAGCTGCTGTGGGAAGGGCCCTCTGGAGTTTTCTGGCACGTTGATGGGGGGGATGACCCAGTCCCGCTTCTGCCGCCGCAGCCCGTTGGCGCTCTGGTGCTGCCGCCACGGCAGCAGSGTGTCACTCTGCTGCTGCACCAGCTCCCCAGGCAGTGCCTTCCTCCCTTTGGGCTGTTTTGGAAACAAGAAAGCACAGCCAGTTAGCTTCTTGCTCGCTTCTCAGGACCTGTCCCAACAGCGGCGCAAACGGCCACAAGGAATGAAGACACAAAGCTCTGCCGCCACTTTGTTTTCACAGAAACACTGAACCAGAGAATCAGCCAGGTTGGAAAAGAGCTTGGAGATCATCAAGGCCAACCTATGACCTAAGACCACCTCATCAACCAAACCATTCACAAATATATGGAGCTGTCACTCCAAAGATACCTCCCAGAATGCATCGTCCTCATCACACCAGCTGCAAGGAGATGCAGCGGAGCACTGGAGTAAAGAAGGTGCTGCCAATTTCCCATAAGTAMAATCTACCAGAACACAAAAAATGGGAGAGAACTCCTTTACAGTCCATGCCATGGGTCCAGCTTTATGGTCTGGTGTTAAGCATAAGGAGTCTGTGGTTCTGCAAAAGTATTCTGCCACATGAACTCAACCCCAGCCAGAGGGAGAGCCAGCCCCATGGCTGAACAGGTGCATTAGTTCAGATTCTTAGTGCTTCATAACAAATKATCTTTATATGAGAGCTGGGTATTCAACACTAATCCCAAAATACACACCCCACATTGCCAGGGAAGTGTAATACATCTCAGGCACAGTAAATTTTCATTATTTGGTGTGACTTTGAGTCCTTCTTTGTGATTTTTTTTTTTAAACTATGGATTCTCTGCATGGTATACTTTGGTTTTAGAAATGTTTCAGTGCTATGGTTAAAAATGGAAATGGTGGGACCATGGTTTTGACTTAGAGAGACTGGCTCACTACTAGAAAATTTATGCCTTATAGAATGATGAATCAATGAAATGTAGATTTGGGAAGGCTCTTCAGAGGTTATGCAGTCCCAAAACTTAAATACTCTGTGGTCTTCTAGGATTCCAGCAATTACTTCTGAAAGTCTGCAGRAAAGATAACTAGCAAGGACTTGTGTTACCATATGGTGACCTGCACTCCCACCAGAAAATGTTTAAACTTTCATAAATCACAAAGACTGCAAGTCACATTCTTTTCGTTTGAGGTAAGATCCAGTGGGAATACTGTTCTCTGAATGTTACARTTTTCAGCTGTTTTTCTCAAAAAGAAACCCCAACAGAACAACCAACTCACCCCAAACCCAATGCCCCAATACACAAGAACAGTGCAGGAAAAGCTATCAAAGCATTTTCTGAGGCTCCTACCATTCTAAGCTTACATTCACTTTTTGTCTTACTCCAAACATAAACATAAAAACATAAAAACCCAAACACCCTCCAAGCAGTTATCTGTAGGCACTGATTTCAGTAGGAATCATTGCTTCAGGCCTTCTAATTTGATGGAAATCCATCTATTAGCACATTTCAATTCCTGATTGGGAGGTAAAGAAACAGGCAGTCACCTTAAGACTATACAGTATATGAAAAGTAAACAGTATATGAAAATTAAACTGAGATGTGGCTCCAGAGCTGTGTGGACCTTCTCCAGAAAGGCAGGAGACACTGAGAGCTGGGCACAGCAGCAAGGAGCCCATTCTCACAGCTTCCATGGCCCTGATCTCTGTTACGTGTGGAGGGCASACATTCACTGGCTACAAGGATTGGAAGCATTTGTGCCAAAATGCAGCTRTTTTTACTGCAAACCTTAAAAACAAGCCTGTTCCAGAGCTGAATTTTCACAGAACAGACAAATATGGTCTTTTCAGTCACACACAGAGGCAGGTTCTGCAGGCCCTGTCTCACACTCGTGATGTGGGCTGTGTTCACCTAAGTGCTGTTTACACAGCTTCAAGAAAAATCAAAGCATCATGTTCAATATTTGGTGTTGCTCCTAGAATGCCTACTGAAGTGTGCCACAAACAAAGCAACAGAACCATGGTGTGGCAGTGGGAGACTTCCTTGGGATAGTCAGGATGCTGGTAGGCACTGCTGACCTCCTCCTTCCCATGGGATGCAATGCYACATCCAAAAGAGGCTTCATTTAAAAAGGATTTGGTTGCCAGAAAGGCATCTTTTCTCCACTCTGATGAAAACAATGTTATCTAAAGAAGACACCCAGAAATGCAGGACAACATGAAGCAGGACTATGAGACATGAGCCACAGAATAGTGGATATCCCCTATTTTTTTTAATTGGCTTGTGATTCCCAATAGGGAATCCTTTGRGAGCAGGTATTTGGATCAGTTTATATAATTGGCAAGTGAGCATGGGGATAGATTATGAAAGGATGGTCAAATAATTTGTGCTCTGCTGAGTTTACACAGTGGAATGAGTCTGAACTAAAGACAGACTTGAGAATTAACACGAGTCCCAAAGCTCTGTGTATACTGAAATAATTAGTGTCAGCTCAGCAAGGCAATACCAGCCTTTTTAGTCTGTATGAAATATTTGCTGGCAGGTGACTAGACAGTGACTAGCTTGCTTGTCACTCTTGATGATGTTTTCCTATATTAGAATAAATCATCAACATGACTCTGAATTTGATATGTAGAATTTCAAAAGCATCTTGCAACAACAATTTTTTTTTCTTTTTTTAAACAACAGCTCTTTTTTATCTTCATTTGTTGACAATGCATTCTCATGACCTTAATTTCTCTGGTGTTGTTTAAATATGTTGTACATGTTTTCTGCTGTTTAAAAGCTGTGAGACAAATGCAGTAACAAAGTCTGGTGAGTATAAATGCCAGAACTATTCAGATCTCTGACTGCAACATCCCAGAACATATATGGAATAACAGCACTGTGGAACTGTGAGCCCCAGAAAACTCTCCAGTGCTTTTTGAGTTTGCAAGAATCTAAAGTTCAACTCAAAAGCAGAATGTGACACCAAATTAAATTAATTCTAAAATACAGCTTCCAATTCTGGTTTTGCTGAATAACAGTTTTTTACTGAGATGACAACTCCTTCTCCTCTCATGGCCTCACTGGCCACATGCTTTATGGCATCTCAGAGACATTTTCAAAAGATAAAATATTCCTCTACTTTTTGTAGAGCCACCAGAACACAAACTGTCCACAGCCCTTCACAAAATCAAGTCAAGCACTTCCAGTGCTGCTGCTCTGGGGTGGTTTCCCTCCCATTGTTTTTGTGACCTTCTTGTGTATGGCACGAGGGTGAGGGTGTGCAGCACCTGGGAAGGCAATCCATGAAACACCTGCCAGGGGAAAGTAAAATCCACTCTGCATTCCAAAAATGTTTACACAGTGACATTCATGACTCCTCACAACAGGATCAAACTCTCAACATGGAACATGTGAGCACGGTCTTTGGGAATACAAAGACAATTACAGGAGGTTATGAAATAGTCAGATAATTCAGTAATTATGCCTGTCTATCATTTTAGGACACTGATAAGTTAGAGAAATACAGCAGAGCCAAAACAGATGAAAACCTTCAAGATCAAGGGAAAAAGGTAATTACAAAGTGTGGGATGAAGAAAAACAACAGGAGAAGAGCCCATGCTGGGATGTAAACTTGTTAWGAGAGTTTGGATTCAGTAGGATCTAATACCTTACTATTAGAATCTTTCAGAGCTGCTGATGAAGCTGGCCACTCTTGTGCTGGTTGTATTATTTAAAGCCCAAATTCTGCAAGCCTGGGAYTGACACTTGGCTCTGAGTTATCCCATGCCTCTTCCAGTGGGCTTCTGGCCCAAAACTGTGACACACATGGACAATGCCATTGCTGGCAAGTCATAGCACAGCCCTTGCATCTTCTGCTGAAAAATGTTTCTTTCTCTGGAATGGGCAACTCTAATATTTGTTATGAACAGGTGCAGGGCAGAGAAGGAGCCTCTTGGAGACCATCCTCCTCCCARTGTTTGACAAGGCAGCTGAAGAGCTGAGGATCAACTGCAGCTCAGAGTGGCAGAATCTGCCCTACAATTCCCCTTGTCCCCTTTTGGTTCGGGGCTTTTTTTTTGGTTATTAGTTGAAATCAATTAAAAACATAGAGAAATCAATCAGAAACCTTTCACTGAGATCAAACTTTCAGAAAGCAATGYGGGATTGGAGGAGGTGCAGCCTCAATCAAAATCCTAATTTTTCACMATCTGTATGGATTGTGAAATGAACTTTCTCCTCCCAGGCTGCTTCACAGAAGGTGTAGGGGTATCTTGGAGCAGCTTGGCCTCTCACAGAGGTCATTTCTAGTCCCTTTACAGTCTAGAATTGCCTTTAAGGATGGTGAACACAACCTGCTGCATTCAGAAGAGGACACAGAGCTAAATCCCATAGGGACTGYCAGACTTCCAAACCCAACAGCTTCAGGAAACCTTACTCCAAACTGCTGAGGCTGAAGGGTGCTTCAGCTAACTCCATTTACACCACAGGGACATTCCTTGTCTGCACCTGGCACTGGGCATAAAGGATAAATTGGAAAAGCCATTTAGTGAGCCTGTAATCTCCTGCCAGAGTTGGTCTGTGGCTTTCATTTATCGGGAGCCTCAGACTGCACCCAACCCCTACTYGTAAAAGAGGTCGAAAAGCAACCCCCTGACAAAACAACTGTGGGAGCCCAGCACCYGCTGGTGACAAAGCAGCTATGGGAAGCTGACTTTTCACCAGGCCAYGGATGGAACCAGTGAGTGTGAAGGAACACCAGCTCCCACCTTCCGCTACACTGAGCAGTYGCCGGCCCCGCCAGCTGGCTCGTCTCCCCTCCCAGCCAAACCTGCCTCTGAGATCCGTCAGCCTCTGGCTACGGAGACATCTGGAAGTTATTATCCAGCAGAGCGTATCACAAACCCATTTACATAATATAATATCATATTTCGTGCTCCTGCTTAGCTGAACGTTTTGGATCACTCGAATGTTTGGGTAAATAAGCCGCCATTCCCTGCATATAAATAACAAGACTTAGGGTAAGTTGGATGGAGATTAATAATTTCATAGGGCTCAACCCGAAGGGTGAAATGCTCCAGAATTCAGGATTCAGATTCGGATTCCAATAAATTATATTGTACTTGCMATAAAAAGTACCTGCAATTGGAGGRAAGGAAATAAGGTCTTTATTTCCTAGGTATCAAAACAATTTATTATTTACCCTGTTTTATTTAAATGCCAGTCTTATTATTTTTGTAGGATCTTTAACACCTSACACTAGACATTTTTCAGGAAAGAAATAATACTTGGGTTGCTTTGTTCCTAGTGTCACTCATAGGGTTGAACTGAGGCAACGTGTTTTTAATATATTTTTGTCAATACAAGGGGATGCAAAGCCACCTTTAGTCCATTGCTCAAACATATTTCCCTTCATCTCCTATATCAATATACATTTTGAAAGCTGGTACAGTTTCCTACCAGGGAAAAAAAGAATCTATTTAAAAATATTTAATCTGAAGCATTTCTGCTTGTTTCCATGGTAGCTGCAGAAAGGACAGGAGAAAATGRTATTTACCAAACAGAAAATAAGACAATGAAAATAGAGCTTAGTTCTTTAACAAAGGGAACATGAGAGTGCTGCAAAATAAACATCTGCATGAATTCTGTTCTAAGGAAACAACGCTTTGCTGACATCAGTGGAGGATGACTGAACCCTTTTTTCCCAAAATGCACCATTTCTCCAGTTTTTGATCTTTCAGTATAGAAAGATATTCCATTTTGTGTTCTCATACAGCAGAATGAAAGGGTTGCAGAACAAACAGCAAATTTATTTATTTTACGGTAATTGATTCCTTTTTTATTTAGGTCATTGCTGAATTTGCTGAAGTTGGAGACAGGAAAAAAAAAGTAGTTTTAAACAGATCAGACTTTTTATTTTAGAATTTAATTTATTATAGTTGTGCTGTGTGAAGCTATTATTTAAGAACTGCACAGGTAAGGAATCCATAATCTGTTTTTCTCCTTACCCACCCTCCAGAACTCTGCAATGACTGTCTGTATTAGCTTTATTTACTAATAGTAGTTAGCTGTGGCAAATTTAATCAAAGATAGCTTCATGTCACATCCCATTACCATCACAGCAYAAATTGCCATTCATGAATGATTTGTGTCAAAGAGCTCTGAAAACTATTGTTTTAGCAGCAAGATGTTCCAACATGCACAGCCCTTCAGCAGGGGCATCGAATTAATGTGTTTGCAGAGAAGCCTCTAATTGACAATGAGATGGGATTTTGGCAGTACACTTCCCACTTTAAAGATAATGAACAGTGTTCAAACACAGACAAGAACCCCCTCTGCTCCTAAAACTATACTAATAATTTCTGGTGCAAACAGGAATAGAGGGAACCAATCCTGACAGGATATTTCCAGTACCCAAGCAAGCTGTTTGATCATCACGACTTCCAAAAGCAAACAGTGGAATTGCAGCGTTGGTGACCTTTATCAAATCTGGCTCCGTACAGTCAGGAATGTTATGTTTGGTTAGGAACTCATTAAACAAAATTACCTCTCCATTTATAGAAACCATACAAGTACAGTATAAAACATTTTAATTAAATCAGCTAGTTAAGCAAAAATTCATTACTTTGTGTTTTTTATCAGCTAGCAGTGGGGCTGCATGGAGCAGTTCGCATTAGAGTCAATTAGTAAGAAAAATTGTCAGATTTGGCAAGTGCATGAGCTTCCAGAACACATCAGCTGACAGGGAAGGAAAAGTTTGACTAAAAGCTAACCAAGTTACTGCCCTCAGAGGAGGAGAATGAGCCACGCAACACACACAAATGCATCAGCCATGCCAAAAACCCCTCGTTCCTGAGGAGTCAGTGTCAAAGCTCTACATGCCCYGTTCCTTGAGAGCTGAAAAATGAGGCATGCATGCAAATTTAAGGTTGTTAGGGATCTGGCTGGCTTTGCAGGCTTTTGAAAATTGTTGCCGATTGAACTAGCAAAATGTGATCAGCGTGACCGAGGTGTCAAAACGTTCCTTGGTGTTGCAGGGCTGCAAAGCAAGAAAAAAGCTGAAGAAGAGTAACAGGTAAAACCAGGGRATTTTTAAACAGGGAAAACACAATACACTGGCTTGTGAGGCAGGCAGGAGAAGATCCTTTCTTTGCAAAAGGGCCTTTTTGTGGGTTAAGGTAATTAAATGCTGAGTTAAGTCTGGAGCCAGAGAAGAGATGCACCAGCTCTGGGCATAACCTATGTGGTTACCACAGAAGGCTCTGATTTAAAAAACCCCAAATACATGTTACTGTGTTTGATCAGAAAGCCTGACAAGGTTGGTGATGGCCCCATGGACACAGGCTGCAGCCAATGCCCCCAGGGGCTTTTCRGGTGCCTGCTGACCAGGCTGGGACAGCAGGGGTTGATTTCCCACTAGAATTTAACTGAAATCAGCAATCTCCTGAACTCACCCACACTTTCTGTTGGGTAAGTCATCACCAGTTGAAGCTGAGTCACCAGAGCACTTCAATGGGCTTTGCTGTTGTGCTGCAGAGTCAGGACGGGCGCGGGCAGCACGCTCACTTCGTTACTGAGCAGACACAAAATGCCCAAAGGACCTCTAAGGGATGGGAGTTTCAGCTGGGAAGGAGAGGCAGAGCTGTGCTCAGACTTATTCTCTGGTACCACACAGATGATTAGAGGCACCTCCTGGTCAGTGCAMTCTCTCAGGTTTTCAAGTGATCTTCCTCTTCCATTCTCTGGAATAATCAGGTACCAAAGCAGGTATGTTAGAAATCCACCTGCCTTTGGTGGAACCTTTTATGGTTCCCACAGGTTTCCAGCATCTGTGATACTTTTCTTGTCATTGTCAGGCTTTGAATATTGCACGAGCCTTCAGAGGACWGAAGATGACATCACCCCCAAAGCACAGCTCTGGATGTACTTTTCCTCCTCATTTTCAGGCTTGAACACATCCCAACAAGAAAAGTTCTTGATGAAGTTGTTTCCTTGCAAAGCTCCCCACATCAACTTGACCTTTTCACACTCCTTTTGTAAGATCTAATCTCACAGTGCTYCTCAGGTAGGATTGTTTAAGAAACATCTAAATTACTGTTGTACTCTACTTTCTAGTGTTTGCGAAGAGACACTTCTRTCTTCAAGTTAATGTCATTCTCATAATTGGGAGAAGCCATACACAATGGCTTCAGAAGTACAAGTACTTCTCAAGAGCAGGGCTATTAAATCACAAAATACTCATASTCATTRCCTGTAGGTTGGGAATAAAGGTGGYAGACATTGTCACATACTAYACAGTGACAACCTCTCCTGCAGCYTGGAATTACCTCTCTCATCCTGCACCTGATCTTGAGAAAAACRTCTCAAATATCTGGGCTAGCAATCTGAGTTCTTCCTCCCCACTAAAACTTCTAACAAATAATCGAAAACATGGTTCCAAAACACATTTCTTCCTAAAACTCAGACTACTACAAGTGCTCTTCATCACAGAAAGAAGCAGGAGCAAGTCTACCCCTTAAAAGCCTGTGAAAAATTGTAATCTCATTTTATTTTTCTAAAGYCGTGAGGTTCAAAAAGATACATGAATTAAAATAATCATAATGAATTAAATGTAACAATACTCCTCCTCTTCATAATGTTTGCAAGTAAAAAGATCACAAGAGATTTAAAAGATCACAGGCGCTGCTGCTACTTTAGCACAAAGCAAAGTAATTCAGTCTGGTACTTCTCCTCAGTGCTAGTGTGAGAATTTGCCCTTTCAAGTTATCCTTTGGTTATTTCAAGAGGCTCTTGAGAAAAGACTGCTCTTCTTTTTTTTTTTTCCCCTCCAATTCCAGAGTGCACCTAAGAAATGTTCAAATTTGACCGTGAGGACACATTCAATTTATCTAAATTTGCAAGATGAAAATTCAAGCCTGAGTTGAGAGTTGAAATGTTTTGCTGGGTGGGGACAGTGTTTGACATCCCAAACCCTCCTTCACACTGAGCTTGCACCTACCAATCTGCCTCAGCTTGCTGGACCTAGGGAAACATCCTGGACACTCAGAACCCCTAAAAAAAGTTTATTTTTATGGATGTACCTGTAAGAAGCAGCTTTTGGCTGTACTCAAACTCGTGTTTACAAGCTGTCATCAGATTATCACAGCAATGAAGGTATTTTTAGGATATCCAGTCCAAAATWTTTTTTTTTTGAAGTGGCAGTCAGACTTCAGCAGTTACCAACAAAGAACATGAAAAGGGAGGTCAAAAGCTTTGATCTGGCAAGGGCAAGGAACACATCACAGGCAGGAGCACACAGCAGTCCAAGGGGTTTGTTCTATCAGAAAAAAACCCTATTTCCGTGCAGGCAGTTCAATCCTCAGGACTTCTTTTTGTTTGAAGGAAGCCAGATCTGGAGTGAATTYCGCTTACAGATGGGCTTTGGAGCGTGGCTTTGAGCCTGACCCTTGCTATGATGCTGACTGCTTCASAACTGAAGGCAGCAAGTGCAGGGCTTGCAAACTTCCCACAGTGGGCTGATTTTCCAAGGCAGTGAGCACCTCTGTGTCACGTCTTATCTTGGCTTCAGCACGAGGCARTGGCACTGAGCACACCTGAAAACCAGGCCAGGGAAGTTCACGTGCTTCCACAAACACCACTCTGTCCTCCTGCAGTGCTTACATGTGACACCTTCCAATTCACTTAAGCACAGGGTCAGGCAAGTTCAGAGGCTGCASCTTCATTAGACTTGCACAATTACCATGAGCAGCCTCACTGGTAACAATTCTATGATACTAATAAATTAGTCTTCCTCTTTCTCACCTTTTTCACTGATCTGATTTGTTAAAATCCCAAACAATGTCCCTCAAGTTATCTGAAGGGAACAGGAATCTCTGTAGGTACCCTCCCTGACAGATAAATCCAGGTCTTGCTTCAGTGATGAGAAACAGAAATAAAAATTATTCCAGCTGCCATTTAGCTGGGTTTGGATCCCTGCAGAGGCAGTGAAAGAGGACAGTGCCAGTGTAATGACCCAGTGCTTAAAATATGCACCAGTATCGTCAGAAAAAGGCAGGATGGCAACTAAAACTTTACTTTTTCAACCCTTCTCTAACGATAAAAGAGTTTGATGGGGCAAACTCGCATCATCCTGATGCTGCAGATAACATCTCACCACAGTGCAGGGAAAAGAAGGAAGAAAGTGAACACATTTTCTTTTGTTTCCTTCCCGTGCACCTGCTCAGGAGTGTCAGGGAGACCAGAGGCACTGGAAGCACAGATCCCACTAAAACTCTGATTTTCCTCCCTCAAGGGAGGGCTCCCCAGCCTGGTTCAGAGCATCCTGAGCACAATAACCCAGGTCATCCACGAGAGCAGTGCTGAATAAGCCTTTCCTTGCCCAGTGACCTTTGTGCTTGTGATCAGCAATAAAAGGCTGCACTTGGAATTTAAAACCTCAGCCAGGTAAAATACCACAGATGATTATTTAAAGGCTTTAAATAAAAAAACAAAACAAAACAAACCAACAAAGCCTGTCTGTAAGAATCAGCTTTTCACATTCTCACCGTATGGCTGTGGACTCATAGCTGGGTTATGAAAGCAGCCCAAAATAAGATGAGACATAATAAAACACAAGCTGGGCTTAAGCAAGAATTGATTTCTGACAGCAGCTCTCAGTGCTTTAAACACTAGCTGCAGACCTYACAGATTTCCAAATTTAATTGCACAATTCCCAGTGATTTAACATTGCAAAAATTGACATATTTCCAYGCTCAGAATTTGAAAAGCTCACACAACAAGAAATTTGGGTTGACATAAACACAGCTCAAAGAAAACAGTTTTTTTTTTTACCAAACTAAGCCACTGGCAGCAGATGACTGACATCTTACATGTGCTGAATATATCCTGTACCTCTAAGCTCTTTTGCTGTGAATTCCTTTCTATGCTGTATTCCCACAATCTGGATTTTTAACTTGTGAGGGGAGAACTACAGAAAAATAAGACAGCTAAATAAATAYAGAAGAAAATTTGCCAGATGTGCCTCAGACATATTAAAGGATTGAAAAGTAAAGAAAACAATCATTRYAAGTGAGAAGGTGAGAACTTCAGAYGGGATGAGGCAGCACAGAGGGTGGAGGAAATTCACTTTCAAGGAATGATGAGGAGGAGCTGGGGCTGGTGGACACAGAGGGCAGGTGTGGGATGTGAAGGACAAATGGCACARTATTTCTACTCATAATTGGGAAAATTTGAGTTTCTCCAACTGAAAAACAGGACACTCTGAAGACTGCAGTCCTCAGCAATGCCACTGTTCACAAACGTAATCTTCATTTTTACAGTTTTGGTTGAATCAATATCCAATTTTTCAAAATAATAGCAMCCACTCTTAGAAAAGAAGACATTACACTGCTAATTCCAGATAAGCAAAGCCCAGCTTTACTTTGTTTYCTTCTGGAGCATTATCCCACTCAAGTTCATCTTTCACAAATGCTGACACAAGCCACAAAGACTTTAAATTATTTCATAAAATAGCAGCTTTTATATTTTCCTTTTCTCCTGTATTTTCTTCTTTCTTTTCTTTTCTTTTTCCTTCCTCCCAAACTACACCCACAGCCCTGACTGATACTTTCAATTGGAACAACAGGCAGCCAGACAAGAACAGTCAAAGAAACTTTATCTTAAGTATTTATTGCTATGCTGGAATATCACTCASTTTCCTCTGGGGTAATTCAGCACTCTTGTGGGAAATGTTTGACCTCATTTGCATTTTCTAATTGAATTGCTATCAGGTTTCCTGCAAGACTGAACAAAAAAAGTTCCTTGAGTTACTAACATCACTTGTATTAACCAGAAAAAAAAAAGTTTACATTCAAGTGTTTGCTGGGGAGGAGAGTAAATGTATGCTTTGTGTATCATAAAATACATTTTWAAAGTATTTGCCTTCTTTTCTATCATTTCACTCTACCAGCATGACACTTTAATGCAGTAGTTAGAACTCTTTCATTGCAGAGGTTTTCACTGAAAACTGGCAGGCCAGTCAGTCATCCAAAGCAATCAGCACATTTAGAAGACCAGCACTGTGAGAGAGGGGAAATTGTCACTGTGCTGGGTCCCTCCCCATTAAAATGCCAGGTTGTCAAGAGGAAAGCTCAGCTGGGGATCTGGGGTGCAGGTTTGGACACCAAACCCTCTGACCTTGCAGAGGAAGCTCCCAAGGGCAGGGCTGTCCCAACAAGGAGTGATCTCCTGCCTTGGGAGCCCTTGGCCACCACCAAAGTGCTCCCAGGCTGTCACACAGCATTTCAGTCACACACACTGTGACAAGAAAGGGTCACAGATCCAAAGATTATTTATTGATGGACTGATCCTCTGTGTTCTCCTGGAAAGCAGCCCCCTGTCCGCCACTCCTGGCACCCCAAAATCTCAGCCAATACCCCAAAAACACTGATTTCTCCTATAATATTCATTCTGTATTATAACCTCCACAATAAACCAAATATATAATAATGGCCCTTCAAGGAGGGCTGCTTTTGATGCAGCTTTAATCCCTGGAYAATCACCAACTAAATTCTGATTTATCCTTTCAGAGGGGGCTCTGAGGGGCACCAAGCCCCCTGTCACGAGGGGCTGTCCTTGCTGTGCTCATGGAGCTGAGGAGGAGCAAGGTAAAAGGCCTTTTTTTGTGCTGTAGGTGCCAACAAACAGTGATCAGCAGGTGCAGTAACCRAATTTCATGCCAATTATTTATAATGTCTGGGAACTGTTCTGCATTTTTGCAAAATCAAGTCACAAATTTACAAAGTAAAATGGAAATAAATGGATGCACCAGAAGAAAACTGCTCTCCCTCCCTCTCTCAGGTCACCTCCTCCTTTCTCTCCCACATTTGCTGTCTCTATATTCTGAGTATAACAAAACAGTCTGAAATGTCTTTTTAAAAAAACAAAATATATATAGTTCTGCTTGAGTCATATTATTCTACACAAAAATTCTATACAAATGTGAAATCTGCCTCTAGTAAAAGCCACAAAACACATAAGGGTCATGGCCTGAAACACATTGAACTGGATATTGTAACGTTTGGGGTTCTCTTTYCTGCATGAACACTATTATTTTTTAAAATAATCTCATAATCATATTTATTTCTGTAGTAAACAAAGGATTATTTTGCTTGCAAAAACCACAGGCATTTAAATAAAACACAACTCAGATGCCTGCTATAGGGACCCACAATAAAACTGCTTATGACCTTGTCATTACTCTTGTTTTCCGTATTTTTCCAGCCTCAAACTACACACTAATAAGGCTTTTAGAAAGGAGGGATATGAATTTTAAGAAGCTTAGCTCTCTCTGTTTTCAACCAGAGTTCAGATTACATTAACATTAGATGAATTTCCAACCAAATATTCTACTAAAACAGAAATGTGTGGTTATTCAGTTTTTTTTTTTCTGCTACACTGAGAAGAAATTTAAAGCAGTATATAAGACATCTTACTTTGTCCCTTCAATATTTAATTACTTTTAGAAGGAAGCAGTATTTCTTTGGTTAGAAATAGCAAATAGAGTTCACAATAACAAACTGGGCTTAATTRTATCTTGCACAAGCCCAAGCCTTACTGAACAGCAGCAGGAGTGCATTCATATGACCCTAAACCCTGCAAAACCTYAGGGCTCAGCCCACTGGGCAAGAGAGAGGTTAAAGTCTGTCCAAGTCTTTCCCTTTTTGTCTCACATGTGGCAAAAATGGCACAAAGTTACATGGTGAAATTCCAACAACTTGAAACAGAAAGTCTCTCCTCCTTTCCCCATCCTGCCCTGCACTCTCTGCCCAAGCACTACAGGAAGGATGACAGCAGAGGCCAGTCCTGCTGTCTGGACCCTTACTGTGGTGGTAATTTGGATTRATCCAAATTACAGCCATGGCCAAGAGACCCCACCTGTCTCTGAAGGAGCCATGGCTGCTCCCAGGACACACACCTTCATCCTTACCCTGCARGTCTTCAAGATCCAGCAATAAATGAGGCTCTTGAAGCAATTCCCTGCCAAATCCTGCTCAAATGTCAGCACCCAAGCAGYCCAGCATTGTGTTGTTTGAGCCAGCAGCAGAGAAGATAACTGCATTTACTCCGTGTAGTRAAGGATTTTCAACCCAGACTAGCACTGAAAACGAAAAGGTGAACTGCTGCTGCCAAAAACTATATGGGAGAGGTGGGGAAGTGCCAGCTTCTCCAGGGGCAGAGCAGCAGAACTGTGTCTGCATGGAGCAGCCCCCAACTGCAGCGGCTCTGTGCAGCCCACCACCACATTCCACTGAAGGAACTGCCCCCAGACTGCTGCTTTTCAGCTGTGTGTACGGAACAAAAGCAGAAAGAAACCATCTGTACCCTTCTGACTGAAGGGCTGGCTCTGGTTTCCTCTGTCGGGGTGGTGAGGGAGGATGCTGGCACTGAGCATTGGGGACGTTTGGCACGGCCGTGCCGCGCTCTGCGCCGCTGCCTGCCCCCCGTGTCAGCACGTGTCCCTTATCAGGCAGCAGCAAYGCTCCCTGTCCTTGCAAGGCAAGGAACAAGCCCAAATCTCCCCTCTGGAAGCTGCAGGGCCRTGCAGATTGCTCGCAAGAGTAACTCTGGAAATGAGGAGATGAGGAGCAGGGCAGAGCTGCCAGTGTGCAGCTCCAGCCTGCGCTGTCACAAGAGAGATCTGAACTTACAGCCATCAAGAAGAAGGCTGACTTTGAGTCTTCACCCTTCATCTGCTGGTTTGACTTGGAGTCAAGAGAGATTATCAGCAGTGAGGTGCAAACACGATGTGCATGCCCTGCAGTGTATGACAGAGACAAGTGGTCGCTTAAAAATACAGAAGTATGAACTTAGAGAACAATTCCCTCACTGGAGACCTTAAATAATTTCCGTCAGAGAGGTTCAAGGATCATTTGCAAGGAATTTGATGCTGCTCATGGTATCTCCTACTTGGACACTCCCTTATGAAGCACAGACAACACAAACACTTAGGGGCAAAGGAAGAACAAAGCACGAAAAACAGCTTTGGAAACAACTCTGACCTTGTGTCCGTTGTGCTGGGACTTCTCTGCCACCAGGAACCTGACCATGGCCTCCCATCTGCCCAGGGTCTGGGGGTCCCAGGCGGTCACCAGCAGGATGAGCTGCTTGGAGGGCACCTGCAGGTGGTGGGCAGCGTACAGGGTCCCGTCCGCCCTCACCTTGAAGTCCAGGCTGTTGGTTTCGTACCGCACGCCCTTGTTACCGGCACAGTTATTAAATTTTACTAGAACAGAGAGCAAGAGATGGGAGAAATGTGTGAGACTGGAGTGATAAGGAAAGCAATCAAATACAAGTTTCAGACATTTAATTTTCACTGATGTCTTCTATATCTCTAATAACCATCAAGGAAATGATTTAACTGTTTCTTCGACCTTTCAGGAGTGCTCTTGTGCTTTATCTCTGCTCCCCAGGGAAGAAGTTGTAAGCCATTTTTAAAGTATTTGATACAGTTTCATTAGATCTCAAACACAGCTGTTCCCCATTTCTACAAGTGGATTTCTCCCTTGTCGCCATTATCTTTTAAATTCAACTGGAGTCTATTACCCACGCTGTGGGTATTTTTTTTCAGGAAATGTTCTCCATTTCCCTAACCCTTCAATAACCTACTTACCAGATAGCCTATTTGCACATTCTTAACTGAAATTCAAAAGCCCATAACAATTCCATTATCAGAAATATAAAAACAACAAAAAAAATTTAATACAGAAATAAAAGTTGAAACCATTTTGGAGCATGCATCTGCTGCTGGAACTGGAGGCCCCCACCCTGAGCTGCATTCCCACCTTGGCCAACCCCTTACATGTTACAGCTACTGCTAAAARGAACTGTAAAACTGTGTTTCATAAACCATAATGTGTCATTTGAAAGCCTGCTTTGTCAGATCAAAGCTCCCCAGTCGCTGATATTTCTATTTTCACCTTTTTTTTTTTGGTCAAAGTCGTTCCCAGTCTAGTTTGAAAACTATTTTTATTGGCATTATGAAACATGTCACATACATCAGACCAGGAAAAAAACCCAGCTCTATTATATGACAGAATTGACAAATCTGATAGAAATTGAACCTGCAGCTAATAGCACAGGAAACAAAACACTTCCTGCCATTTGAGCAATCCACGGGGTGGAACACACATGTGGGGAAGGAAAACATATCGTGCCTGTAAAAACATCCCAAGTGAGTGAGGATGGATGCTCAGTGCTMCAGCYCAGATCTTTAGATGGGCTCTCATGCTGAGATGCTCCAGCCTGCCTCCAGATGAGGAGAACCTGCTGGGCCAGCTCTGGAGGGCTTCAGCAGGCACTGAACTCCTGCAGAAGAARGGCTGGGTCAGATGGATCCAGCCCAGGTTGGCTGTGGGGGGAGAAGGGATGCAGGGCACTCAGGGTGAGGGGAGTTTCTGGGACAGTTTTACCCCAGCTGTTCCTTTGCCCCTGTGCCAACCACAGCTCTGCAGGGCTGCTCTGAGCTGAATCAAGGACTAATTGGGATTTAAATTAAAAAAAACCCAAAAAAACCCAACAAAAAACCAAAAAACAACCATGGCACAGGTGAAAGAAAAAAGCAGCCTGGAAATGGCTCAACCCATCTGGCTGTCAAAGCCCCTGGCCACATCCAAGTATGGAAAACTGAGGAGCAGACTGTGGCAGAGGAGGGGAAATTCTTCCCCACCTACACCAAACTGCACCCCTCAACAACTGGGGTGCTGTGATGGTGTCATAACTGCACATCTACAAAGGCTCTGTGTGCTGTGTGTTTATTTAGACCACACTGGCACAGTTTTCTGTGTGTGGTGGGAAGTGTTACCAAACGCCGCAGCAACTGCTGGGCACAGGCAGCGAATGTCACACATTGATTTATAAAAGAAAATAAGATGGATAAAGTTATCTAGTACATAAAAACGACCTGAAAGGCCTGGATGAGGGTAAGCACACACACAGTTTGCTGGGACAATCTCAGAGAGCTGTGAGGGGAGATACCCTGGACCTCTGGGACCACCCTGCTGGGACACTGCCTTCATCTCCCTGGAATTTCTGCAAATCTCCCCTGCATTCACAGCTACAATAAATACGTGTGAACATACCAAGTGATTCTTCACTTCTAAATGTTATTTATTTTCAGCTCAAGACCACGGTCACTGTTAGAAGCCTGGCACATCAGGTGCTTGTATTGCTGCACCCCTCTGCTGTGCAATGGTCACATAAAACTCAAGCTCCATCCCCGCTCCCCAAGCACCCACGTATCATACACTGGGAGATATTTAAAGAAGAAAGAAAGGAGTGATAATGACTGCACATTAAAAAACATTTCAGAGCTTACTTTGATTTTATTAAGATTAAAAGAAGGCCCTACAGTGTACCAGTAGTCTGAGCAAAAAGAAAAAAAAAAAAAAACCAAAACCAAAAAAAACCCAACAAAAACCAAAGCCTTTCTATATGTGCATGTAGTGATTTCAGTATTCAAAGTACTTAAACATCTGCTTAAGACCCAGCTCGAGGCTCCAAGATGCTGCTCTGGTGTCATATGTCACTGTGTCGACTTTTATGCTCCATTATCTAAAAATGGCTACCTCGTAGACAGAGTCCCTCTGTGACTTGCTAATTACTTCCATTAGTTTAAAACAAACTTGACTAGAGATGGAGAAAATCCTGAGAGAAATCGTCTGATTTTTTTTTTTTATTTTTCTTTTTTTAAACAAGCACTGTCTCTGTCCCACATTGCTCCTCTCAGGCAGGTGAATACTCAGCCAGGGATGAGCACAGCCAGCTCCTCTCCTCAGAGCCTTTAGGAACTGCAAGAAAGGCTTCAAGGACACAAAGATCCCAGAGTTTTCAGCCACTCTGCACAGCAGCACCGGGCCCTGGCTCAGCTGGGCAGCTCTGCAGGAGATTCCAGCCCCACAGGGATGACCCTGCTCAGCTCTGTCAGGCAGGGGAGCAGCTCTGGCTCCAGGCACTGCTCATGCACAGCACAGGAAACACTCTGGAAATGCAGGAGAGCTGAGCTGCTCCAAAATCCATCACAGGGAAGGGCACAGCTCAGTGCTGGGCTTGGCAGTGCTGGGTGCACAGTCAGGACCAATGGTCCTGGAGGTGGTTTCTAACCCAAATGATTCTGTGGTCAGAAATCCTAAATCATCCTCTTTGCTGCCCTTTGAAAAKGAGTCCTTGGGATGTTACAAGGCTACTGAGCTGCACTGTTTTATATCTATACATACACACACACAGATTCACATAATCTATACATATCATTTAGATCTATTTCTATATACTTTTCCCAAATATATGTGTATGGGCTTAGGAAAAAAATCAAGCTATTGTTCTATAATAAATAGCGTGGCTCAAGGAAATGAAATCTCATCCATATTTTCAAATTCTACCTCTTAGCCCTACTCTTTGCTCTTCTGGAGACAGAAATTAAAATTTTCATTCAATGGCATACAACTTTGGCCTTTTTTCCCCTCTTTTTCTCCTTTAGAAATCTCTATGTAATTTGCAGTTGATGCAACTCTTGACTTTCAAATAATGCAATAAATAAATAAACAAACATTGGCTGTGTTTACTAGACTTAGAACTCTTTGTGGACACAAATCAATCTTTCTTTGGCCAGTCTGAAGCCTAAAGAACACTGCACAAATTTAACATTCAAAAGCTGCAGCATCAGTAATTAGGATTTTGGAATAAACAGCAGAGTCACACATCTATCATTTTTACAGGATGGCAGAAAACCCCCAACTTTTTAAAAAATMCGCTGGAAAAATGTTCAGTGAAGCTTATCGAAAGCTTATGCTGAAAACAGCATCTAATGCCTGATGAAAGGAAAACCAAGAAGGCACCCTCATTAGCAAGCTTTTAGGTTTAACCCTTTACCCTCATCATTTTTAATTGCTTCTCTATGAAAGAAGGAAGTACAACAGTTTGATAAGCTGAAGCAGGTACTGAGCGATGGGCAGAGAAGCTGCAGGAGTCTGCAGCAAGCTGCTGGGCATCTGAGAAAAAAAAATGGTATTTTACTTCAAAAAAGACACAGTGGAAAAAAAATTCAACAAGTTTTGCATTGTTCCCTTTTATTATTTAGCTTGTTAAGCTGGCTGGACAGAGTCAAATGATCAAGCCAGGATCTTGAAAGATGTACGAATACACTGAACTTCTTGCCCCCCAAATGTCTGAGAGAAATACTGAATTTAATAGGACTATAAATGGTATAAACCAAAGAATTCGCTTTCAGCCTTATCCTTCTGGATTTTCCTTTGACTTCTCCTAGTCCATTAAAAAGTGCCCCCTCTGGCAAGCAGCACAGGGCTGGAGGAGCAGGAGGGATAATACTCGTTTATTAGGATAAACCCCCTGGCAGGACATCATCCCACAGTTCAGGATATGGGTCCCTTCAGGCCTCTGCTTTTCACCATGGTTTTGAGGATTATCTCTGCAAAAGATGTTTCTTTCCTGATGAACTTTAAAGCACCAAACACACTGCACTATTTCCAGCAGGATCCTTCTGCTTTTCAAGCTGTGTCTCTTGACCAGCTCCCTTGCACTGTGATAAAATCCCAGCTGCCAAATCCACCCCTCACACCCCTYCTGTGAACATCATTAAGGTGAGCATGGCTTAGCTGCAACCTTTGGGAATTTCAGATGTCTGGGTAACCTGCAGAGTCCTCAGCCTGCACGGAAATGTCCCTCCTGTGTGATCATGAKCAAATCCTGCCCTGGCACTTCTGGCCCAACGCTCCCAAATGTCTGCACTCATCCACCTCCTCTGCCTTCTGCAGGGGGTTCAGTCCTGGCCAGCATTCCCTGAGTGCCACCACACCAGAAATCAAAAAAATCCCAAACATGTCCTGTGTGGAGGGGCTCCTGTTGCCTAAGAATAGGCATGAAACCAYTCAGTTAACCACAAAAATGCAAGGGCACATGGCAGTGATTTCTCCATTAAGTGCTAATGTGAAGCAGAGCGTGCTGTGCCTCGTTGGGAAGCTGCATTTATTTGGCAAAGTAAATACGGAGCATAAAATTTTACACAGCCACATTTTCGAGGCATCCTTCTTTATGCTCGTGCAATCCCTCTGTGATTGTGTGAGAAAACTGTTTTATAGCAGTGGGAACCAGCTGCAGCTGAGAGAATTCCCCATGGCCACGATGGAAACCTGGAGCAAAGCTGGGATCTGAGTCCTGSAATTCAAASAGCCASCAAACTGCCTCCATCACACAGATAWAAGTGAACAAGACAGAAAAATTAGAAAGATGGACTTTCAAAAAGTAAACAGAGGCAGRTCCTTCTCCCTACAAACTGCTGGGCATTTCCAAATTAGTGCAGGGTGAAAAATTTAAGGGATGTCACACAAATTATTCCAACTGTTGTGTGAAATGGAGTCCCASGAGCACATGTAAATACATGGTGGAATTATTCTGTGACTGAAATATCTTGTCTACAAAAAGTAAATGCTGAAATGGAGGCAAGAGGATTTTAACAGACTTACAGAGTCATGAAGGTTGGAAGAGATCACAGAGCCCAGCCTTTAACCCAACCCTGCCAAGTCCAGCCCTAAACAATGTCCCCAAGTGCCACATCTGTGTTATTTGAGCACTTCCAGGGATGGTGATTCCATCACTTCCCTGSATTACTGCTTTACAACCCTTTCAATGAAGAAATTTTTTCTCRTATCTAACCTAACCCTCCCCTGGTGCAATTTGATTCCCTCTTGTCCTATCTTGTCCTATTTTGTTTCTCTGTGTTAAAAGGATGGATGTATCCAGGTACCACAAGGCATTCTGACCACGCTGGAACAACTCAGAGAGGGTTTCTCAGTGTTTTGTGGAAATTAMAACTGACTTGAGCCGTCACACTTACACACAATGCCACATCTAAGCCTGGACTCYTGTTTCTATCCCTCTCCTGCTTACAGTAAATCCCACACTATCATACAACACACAGCCAGATTTGCTTCCTGCAGTTCATTAAATGCTCAGAGCCCTTCTCCCTCTACAAGAAAAACAACACATAAATAAGAAAAAAATGATGGCTGTAAAACCTGATGGAGACAATGTGTAATTTTCATCCTCTCATTACTAATTTTATGGGTTACATTTTCCAYGATGTCCCCATAAAGGCTATCACACTAATAAACTCTTAGAGTCTTTATTTAATATTTATAGCACTGTGGGAGAACCAAATTCTTCTGGTAAAAGGTAAAAACAGCAATTCAAAGAGCTGCTTCAAAGACTAATAAACACGTCCCTAGTGATTGAGTTTAAGAGTAYACAGTTTAAAAAATGCTTTGATACAAAAAACTGTAAGAAATAAATGGATGCATGTTGGTTGGTATGTGACTGTATATAAAAATGTGCATGCTCCCACCCTCAGCTTCACAAAGCATTGATTATTCATTAAGTGTTCTTGGAGTAAAAAACAAATATAATGAATGAGTTTGGAGAACTAATGAACTATCCCACAGTCTATCACCTGCTGAAAACATTTAGCATGATTTAGCCTGYTCCTAATGTTATTTTCTTGCAATTAATAGCACAGAAATTTGCTGCAATTCTACCAGTTCCCCAAATCTCAGGTCAGTGTGAAACATTACATCCAATTTTCCAGTGCATTATTTATGATCTCTGAGCTATGACTGCTAATATTTGCATTACTGGAACAAYAGCAAATTACCATCACAATTTACCATATGTAATTATGTTAAACAAAATCCTTCTTTATTTATCTTCTTGTAATCTTCAGTTACAGCAAACCCTCCTAATTCAGGATATGCAATAACACAACACTCACGGCATCCCCAACCTGTTCCATGCTTGTTGGGAATGACTCCACTCAACTGGTGACACCTTGGAGTCAGCACACGAGCAGCAATCTGCCTCCAGCACAAACTCAGATCTCAAAAGGGACACAGAAGCATTTTATGTTTGAAGGCACATTTTTGAATTTGCCCTCTTTAAGTTCCAAAGCTCAGCCCCCCTCCAGGATCACATCATCCATGTGGGTTTTAGGCACACACCACTGCATTCCTGACTGCCTCGTGCTCATCTGCAGCTGCTTTGCTTCCACAAAGGCAGCACTGCAGGTTTTATGGGGGAAATGGCAAGGCTTTTTTTGTGCACAAGTCATTTATTTTAAAMATATAAAATACTTCTGTGGGCTTGATGGAACTCCATGGAAAAGKCATCTTTTCATTTCCACAGCCACCTAAATGCTTTCAACACCTTTTCCAGCTTTATATTCACTTTTATCAGCTCTTGCTTACACAGAATTTCTGTTTCCATGGCCAGAGAAAAGGAACAATACATTTCAACAGACAAATGGGGATCCTTTAAAAAGTCACTCTGTCACGTGTGCAGTCAGCCAGGAGCAATGAGGAGTTAAGGGTACATTAAAAAAAAAATCTAAATCCCATTCAAACAAAACAAAAATCTAAATCTCAGACACTGAGTGCCTCCTTCATATTCCCACCTGTGCCATTTTTCATTTACTGGAAGCCAATTCAACTAAAATACATGTTTTTAAGGAAGGRAAAAATGAAGAAGTGTATTTCACTTTTGGTTTGCAATTGGAGGGGAGTACAGACCCCTGGGGAGAAGGACTATAGAACATGATAGAAAAGATGAATCACTCTGGCAACAGCCAGCCAGCCATTAATTTTCAGCAAGCCAGGAGTTGGTCCAATTAAGGCAGGCTCCTTTCTCTACATTAACATGCTTTACTCAGGTTTTTTTTCTGAAGCTAAAACACCAGCTCGAGACCCCAAAGGCTTTTCTATTTAGGATCAATCAATCTACCTTGCTGCACTGTAAAACATACACTGTCAGCTCCCAGGCAAGCTCAAAAAAAGAGCAGTGGTAGAAAAATTTGATAAATCGACATGTTCTGGCAGTTAGTGGAGGGATTCTTCCTACACTGTCACTTATTTTTATCTGATTAGAAACAAGTATTAGTAAAGGGAATATTCCTTTCTATTCTCTTTCTGGTATTAAGCATTGGTTTAAGAGGAGTCTTTTTATCCCCGGTTTCCTGCATTCAATCCAGCAGATTCCTGCCAAAAAGGCACAGAGATCCTACCCAGATTTCAAAGGGCAGAGAGTTTGGATTGGATTTGCAGGATGTGGATTCACATTCAAGCATTTTCTTTAGCACAGAAACATGAACCTGMATCTGTTGGTGCTCCTGTTAAAGACCTTTTCCACTGCTTTCCACATTTTCATGCTCAGGGCTTTGCTGTGAGTACACAAGCTCACCTCTGGGTTGCCAGCCCCTGCTTTGGCAAGGATTGCTTTATTTGGGACATCACTGCCCATCTGAGATCCACTCACTCTCCCTTGGCCTTAATGAGGCRTCTCAGGAATGGTTAATTAATCCATGAGCCAGGGCCTGATGACAGAGGTAAGAAGGGCACTTTACAAGGTCTGAAGTTCCTTGGTAAWCACCTCAGTAACTCTGCTCTTGGTTTCCATGTTGTTCTCAGCATTTATCTTTGGATAAAAAACCCTTTCCTAGCAGTTTCAGCATGACAGTCCTCCTCTGTTTTTAACAGCAATGCAGACAGAAAGCCACTGGGGTGTTCAGATGATGTTCCAGCTCCAGATTAAAAGGCTAATAGAGAGAAGCCTGGTTTGGGTAATCCTGTCCATGCCAACTGCACCACACTTTGTGGCAGATGCTGAGTTTTTACAGGCAACCATTTTTGTTCTGTGCTCTTTAAATTCCACATGTCTGCAGGATAGTACTGAGATTCACTGTGGCACTAATGAGATCATTTYGCAATTAAAGGCTAAGTAGAAACAAACCTCTAACCACTCTACAGGAGAGTCTGGGTTCTCTGATTAAGCAGCAGTAAATAAACCTGCCTCACTCTTGGTCCTGGTACACACCAGAGATTAACTCTCCAAACAGGRTGGACTGATTGACCCCATGGATTAATCAATGAGTTTCCCAGCTTCAGAGCAAAGTGCAAGTTGTGGGAGTTACCTGCAATAGGATATGCCCTAATTATTATTACCAGCACAGAGTACACAAATCCCAGGGTGCTTTATTTGGAGGTTTTACTCTTAGCACTAATGATCTCCACAACACTCTCGTGTTTGTCAAACCACCTATGTGGGAACAGACTTTAAACACCACTATGCATTTCTTGAGGAAGTTTTATGGAAGTTTGGTGTGATAATTATAAAGGGTGGAGTCTGTGTAATGGTAAGGCAATCTCTAGGATGGAACAGCTGTGGATTGGGCAGGAGATCCCTGCAAGGAGCTCTTGGGAGGCTGGGGCTGTACTGGAGACAATCCCCATGTGAGGCTTGGAGCCCTCCTGGGCAGAGCAGAGAGCCCAGCCCTGCTGGAACAGGAACACCCCAGCACTGGGAGCAGTGGTGGGAAGTGGGCAAGGACACAGAGCTCCTGCACAGCCACAGCCACCCCTGCCCCACTGACAGCCACCTGCTGCCCTTGGGGGGGTTTTCCTCTCTGTCACACATCTCTTTTCAACTTGCCAGCAGTGTGTTAGGAAGGCAYCGTGAGCTGCAGGAAGATTTTTAGTGAGGAAAACAAACCGAGTGAACAGAAGCCATTTGCAGCCTAGGAAAAGAAGTTGAAAGAGATGCTCCAACTGCAGCCGTGTCAGACAGCCTCGGGCTTGTCTCTCCTCACACTCTTCAAACAAACAAACAAACTCTCAACACCTAGAAACAGAGGCTGCACATGTCAGGGGGGAAAGAAAATCAGACACAGCAGTAAAGACACTGAACTCCTGAGGGACTCGACTTGTGTGTAAACACTGACAACTTTGGGGTTGAGTGTTCTCATCTTCCTCAGCCTGGCTCGAGTGTGAACACATGCTGATGCAGGCAGTCAGATCCCAATGCAGTAAATGAATAGATGTTTCAGGCAAGAGTATTAGAAATGGAAGACTTTGTTACCTGGAAGAGTCAAGGCAGGGTAGCTATATTTAACTTGCAGCTGCTGTGCACCTCTGCTCTTCTGCCAGCACAAAAAGCAGCAGCAGTCCTTTACCTTCAGCTACAACCTACACAAGTCTGCAGGTTTCAAGAAAAATTAATATTATGTAGAATAAAACACTGTTTGGTTCCTGGTGGGCTCAAGTGCTTTGACATTTGGACAAATTCAGCGAGTTTTATTTACAGATGGAGGCTCTGGGTTCTGTGTCTGGCACTTGATCAGAGGCAGCAGGAGGAGAACAAGTGGCCTTSATGCCCAAACTGCACTTGTGGGGGTAACAAACACTGGCCAAAGKCAGATCTGCCAGGCTGCAGAGAGCCAGAGCATCCTGCCCTAGGGCTGGGCTCCAGTGTCCACTGACTCCACAGCAAATTCACCTGCAGAGGAGGAAATGGACTGGAAAAGCAAAACCACAATAAACCCCAGATCCAGGCAGTCTGGTGGTGGTCATCAGTGACCCAAACAGAACCTCCTGGCCTCTGCAGCCACCCTGGAACGTGTCCTAAACACAGCATCCCCACAGCCACAGAGTTTGGCTGCTGCTGCTGCCACCGATGGAGTCACAGAAATGAAGTTTACTGAACCTTCCCCTTTCCTCTTTTACATTCATCCCCTCTGGCCCTTCTCACTACTGTGGTGTCCAAAAGAAAGGCTGAAGAACAACTTCAAGATTAAACTGGCAACCTTAAATTTCACGGAGCACTTTTGCAGGGCTCAGTCCCTTCAATTAAAACCGAGAGAGACTGAAGGCAGTAAATGAGAGAACGTGACAAATGCTGCACAAAGCRCTGAAGATCCCAGAAGGTATCGAATTTAGTGCTAAAGCAAAGAAACAATRGGGAAGTCCAAGACATTTCAGAGACTAGTGAATCAAATTAAATTGCCTGAAATTCCACATGGAATACATTTGACAAATTTCTTTCCCCCTCTTCAGCTTTCTGTTTGAGATGAACTGTCGTCTGGCAGCTTCAAACGTCTGGCACAGCTTCAGCTTCAGTTTGCTGGGGCTGAATCCAAACACGAACCTGAACTTTACCAGTTCTGCTCTTTTTGTAAACATACTTGCTGTGGCTGCCAAATGCTTTCCAAAAGCACACAAAACCCAGAACCCAAAAGGAAAATATTGTCTTGCCACAATGAAATCTGCATTTTGGCACCTCTGGGCAGCAGCCCGCGTGCGGAGCCCACCTCGCCCTGCATTCCTCCCAGATCCTGAGAGGGAATGGTGAGCTGGGAGCTGATGTGGCAGGGATGAGTCTCCCAAGCACCCACAACAAGCCCAACCTCAGCCCCAGCAGTGCCAGAGCCACTTCTCCCCCTGCTATTTGCAGGGGAGTAAATAACAATAACAATAATAACAATAACAACAATAATAACAATAATAATACAACAATTAGCAGTAGCATTCCTCAGATGTGCTGGGTAAGACAAGCAGTAAAATGTCATTAAGAACGTGTCACTGATAGCAAAGGCTGGTTTAGATTCCCCCAGTGAGTAGTCTCAGAACAAATTCATTTTAAGGCAGGGAACTTCAGCAGCAGAAGAGAGGGATRTAAAGAGAGTCAGGAACAAATTGCTCCTGAGAGCAGATAGCATCAGCCTGGATAKATCAGATTTTTTTTTACCATTTTCCTTTTAAAACATATTTGGTTTTGCAGAATGCTTACAACACACATGCTGCTTTGATGCAGGATGTGGTTCTTCAGCAGCTTCCACTACCTGCATGGATTCCCTCTTAAAAACTCCTTCTTTCTCCATTTTAAACCTCCTAAAACCCAAGCTCCACAAGCTATCCAGCTGCAGACAGCTGAACCGAGCCCACCTTTAGGCTGGAGAGCAGCAAATGACAGAAGTGTCTGAGTTCTGGCACACAACACAAAGGCAAACAGCTGCTGCTAGAAAAGCACATTTTACTGTCCACAAAGTCCACAAAGTCTCAGCCTCACCCCTGAAGCCACAYGAAGTTCCAGCACTGCCCAAAACAGACAACATCTGGTTCATACAAACACTGATTTATTGCTTGTCTTCACTCCCCTTGGGTTTTAATTATGAGTAGAGCTTGTAACTATTACATTTGTATTTGTTTTATCCATCTAGATATTTTTCTACRCTATTAACTACAAACTGAAAGCTCTTTCTAAAAATAGTACAAAAGCAKACTTAAAATATGCATATGGCCTTTATTAAGGAAAACCCTATAATGAATTTTTAGATGAAGTAAAAGCACCACTGAAACCACTGATTAGCACCTGCACCTGATTTCATGAGCAGTATGAGATTAAAAAGTTTCTTTTTATAACAATAAACTAATAAAAAAAAAAAATAAAGAGCACAAAACTGGCTGCTGCTCTTAATGCAAACCAGTGTGGTGAGAGGTAAAAATCCCTCATTACTGCACCCCTCTCACCACCCCCAGGGGCTCCTTGGGGGTGTTGAGCCAGTTCCAGTGGTCAGATGTCCTCATTTTAAAGCACCTCCATGGGGTGGCACTTCCCCAGCAGATGGGACAGATCCCTGCTGCACCTGAAGAATAAAACACTGTTCCTCCCCTGGGKAMGAGTRACACAGTCTGGAATGCAATTGTTCMTACTCAGGCTTTTTTTGGCTAAATTTTCAGTTGTTTTGGTTTGTTGGTTTTTTTTTTTTTTYCTGATAAAATCCTTGATCTTTCTGGGAATAAGYTGAWTCAGAAATTACTTTAATTTCTACRGTTGAAYAACTAGCACCACAACACAGAGTGCAATAAATAAATGAATAAATACCACTTGCAAACTTCAGCTTTCTCTGCCTCCACATCACCCATGAAAAACTAATTCTGTAAAGAAAAATTTTAAAATGATGTGACAAACTCGACCAACCCCTCTCCCCAAATTAAAAAAAGGCTGGAAACTATTTCTGGAAATGTCCTAATGTTTCTACTGAATGACTGAGGCTTCTGAAAATGTTTAGTGGTCCTACASAGGCCCTCCAGGAGGACCAGCAGATCTCATCTCTGCCAGCCCAAAACTGGGCAGCTCAGGTCCAAGCATTTTGGCAGAATCCTGTTCCTACTCATGGCACAGAAGTTTTGGGAACATGATGAAAAACAGAAACTGCCCCAGATGTCTGAACTGCTGAAATTGGAAGGCAGAGAGGGCTGAAAGCTGTGTTTTCCCTCCCCCAGTGTCAGCACTCGTGTGCTGAACCATCTGCAGACAAACAGCCCCTCCAGGTAGAGCAATAGGAATGCAAGAAATATCTTGGCTCCATATCTGTTTTTTAATTAAAAAGTTTTGCATGTAAACAGATACCTTCTCTCCTTCCAAATCCACACTGACATCCACTACTTATCATTCTGAGGTGACTGCTGGGGGGAATGGTGATTGAAAAATACCATATTCCATGGGAGTGATCTCAGAACTGCCCTCATCAGGCTGTGTGCCCCCCTTTCACACCAGCTCAGCTGGGAGAGCTTTGAGCTGGAAACAAAAAAAAATCAGGCCATTTGATGAGATAGAAGTCAGTTACAAGGGCTGTAATTTTATTTTTTATTTATTGACTGATGGGTTGRAAAAGGAACTGGTTGGCATCTTTTAAAGGTTAAACAAAAGCAATAAATGGTATCAAAGGAAGTCCTACCAAACCTTGATCCCCACTTTTATGACATACACAGATAGCAGGGCTGGATTGGATGGGGTTTTTTTGAGCAAGCTGGGAGGTGTCTCTGCTCAGGGCAGTGGAATTAGAATGAGGTGCCAATCCCTGTGCAGATGTGAAGGGCACAGCTGGCACCGAGCCCACGAGGACACAGCACTGGCTCTTGTGTCACCAACACAGGGAGCAGCACCTCCACACTCTGCAGCCTCACATTTGCACTTTTTTCCAGAGCAGTAAGGACTGTCAGCTAGCACTGCCAGTGATGTCTGGCTCAGTGTAAACACTTCGTTAGGAGAGTGATGAAATTACACCCTCAGGTTTATCCRAAATACTGAGATAAGTCTTGGCACAGAGGAAGTGTGCACTCATTTGTACTGCACTGCTACGACCACAAGTTTTAATTTTTRCTATTCAATTATTCATCCTGGATCAGGTCTCAAGTTAATATGCAAAGATGAGGGAGAATGGGCACTTGTTTATCTCAGTTTTTTTCCAATTAATTCARGTTGTTCAGTAATCACATTACTATTCTGCAATGTGATAAGGAGGAAAAAAACGACCAGCAACAATCCAAAGAACARAAAAAGATTCCCTTTATATAAAAAGTAGGATATTCTACAAAATTTACTTGCATGAATAGACTCCAATAAACCAATTAAAATACTTGTTTATAGGGATGGCTCATATTATTGACTCAGCCTACAAAGGAGATTTTTCTTCTTTTTTGCCTTTAATGTCTACAGTATTACCAGTGAAGTGACCTCATAAGAGACTTTATGATGGAGACTGGCACAGGTTTCMTGAAACTGTCCATGAAATATGAAATTGTCCTTAATTTCCCTCTTGTTCCATGTGGGCAGTGGCAATAAATGGAACATCAAACAGCAATTTCATGTCTATGAACTGGTGCTATACCTGAATGAATSAAAACCAAAGCTTCCAACCCCCCAAATGTCTGCTAAAATTAGCCATCTACTATTTTTTTTTCAACAGAAAACTTGGGCAAAGTTGAAGTAAGAAACACAAAAATATTATTCAGTCCGTAATTCATAGTTTTAATGGTATTTCTGACCTTTAAAGCAAAAAGCATGAACAGCTCACCCAGGCCATTGGGCAAATAGAAGAAGTAACAAGAGAAACTACCCAYGAGGAATCCTCTGCAGCTCCAATATGACAACATAAAAATAAAATGCCATCAAAACTTTACCAGCTGCTCTCAACCCATCTCACAGTCAGGTCATTACACAGAAGAGRGGACAGACACTGAGCTCCACTGAACCCCAACCAGCCACACCAATCCTGACCTGCATCTGTTACCTTCATGTTTTCCTCAATGTCTATAAAAGAATCTATATGAGCAAACCTTCTTGTTGAACCTGCCTGCCACAGGCAGATCCTTTGTCTCTGCAGGACTCTCCCAGTGGATGCACCTCCCAAAGCACCGTGGACATTGATCCCACGTGGGGAAGATGAGGTGCTGGCAGTGCCTCCAGCACAGCCCAGGGAGGGAGGCTGGGATGGGTACAGGGCTGTCACACTCCTTCTGTGTGCACAGGGCCAGGACACCTGCCTGGCACCCACCTGCAGCTCCCTTGGCTTGGAAACCCCTCCTTTCCTCCAGCACCCAAGAGACTGCTGCTGTGAAATGGGAAGGTACAGGGGGGCAATGCAGCCATGTGGGCAAGATCCACCCAACCAGCAGCTTCAGAATGAAAAACACAGGCTGGCTTGTTCAAAACTTCAGAATGAAAAACACAGGCTGGCTTGTTCAAAACTTCAGAATGAAAAACACAGGCTGGCTTGTTCAAAACCCTGTCCTGTGCTCAGGCAGCCCTTTGGGTACCTGTGCCACACAACGCCCCTGTGCAGGGGGGTATTATATTCACTGCCCACCCTGGTATTTCTGGATGCTTAAGGAGCAAAGCAGCAATATCCTGTTCATCTCTGCTCAGTTGGTACAGGAGGAATCAGTGAGTGATGGCTCTGCCACTCCTCATCCTCATGTGGCACCGCTGCTCTTTGGCAGTGATTGATGACTTGCACCAAGCCCCTGTTACCAGGAACCAAATGGGTTTTTCCTCATGAGCTGCCCGTTATCACACAAACTTTATGAGCTTTAAGGGTAGAAGGCTTATCCTCTGGAACAGACTTCCCTGTCTAAAACACCTCCTCCTTTCTCCTGTGATTTACTGTTCATTTATCTTTACTRGAAAGCTGGTGCACGAGCTGGAGACATCTGAGGCTCTCATTYCTGGAAAAGCCAGCCATGGAAACCCAAAAAATGAAAAGCCAACACTCCCACCAGCATATTACTGGTTTAAGACCATAGTTAATGGCTTGTAAATCATACATAATTTCACATTACATTTCATTTACATTTAAGTCTCAGTGACCAAGCAGTGGTGTTTATATATCCATCAATAATTACCAGCCTCTGTTCACCCCATGGAAATGTTTTCCAAATCTAGATTGACATCCACCAGGCAGACTGGCTCTTCAGACAGCATTTCCACAGAAACTAATTCACACCTGAAACTCAGCACASACAGCCATTCCTTCAGTGACAGTTTAGTTCCTTTCCAAAAGTCACCTCTCTATTWCTGGGCACAGGAAAAACACTCCAGTTTTGATTTGAAAGGGAGCTTCCAAATGAGCAGTGCCAAGTACCTCCAACAAGGCAGGAAATCAGCCAAAGGATTAATGACTTTTAGTCACCCACTACTCAGCACCCCACAGACCAGCCACAGAAAGTGCTTGTGCCCTCTCCAGCTTCTCATCCCAATGCTTGCTTGTGACTGCCTTGAAAATCTTGGTTCCATTTGGMATTATCCACTGTCTGGAATGAAAGGCCAGGTCCTGGGCTGGCCTAAATCATACTTGTTATGGACTCACATCACTTGGCAAGCAAAGCATCACTTCATCTTCTGAAACCCTATCTCTGGTCTAGCAGAAAACAGAGAAGAGCCAACTCAGCCCTGACTGATTCAGGACCACTCTAAACCATGAGSATCCAGAGGACTCACAGGCAACTCCACTGCAGCCTCCTAAGTAGGGTTTATCTCCTTTAGTTTGGAATWTGGACCATTTTTCTGGGACTTTCATGTGGCAAATGAGGGCCAAARGATGATCAAGTCTGCAAAGAGTACTCCATGGTAAGCAAAGGACAAAGAGATAACCCTGTTGTACCATCCTGCTTGTTCCAAGGCTTTACACTGAAGCTACACAGTATTTAGTGATTTATTCTGCTTACTTCTAGCTAGATTACTAAAACATTCCCTTCTGTTTTAGCAGCAAGGCAGGGTGTGGGTACACAAGGTCAAGTCATGCCTGTTTACGACACCTTTTAATTTAGCTGGTTTGAACTGAAAGGTTTGCTCTAGAGATGAATTACTCCTTAAGAGCTTTCTTCACAGCAATGAATTTTAAAAAATCTTGAAAAGCTTAAGGCCTCCTAATACATGTGACTACTTTGCTGTGCTTCTGCCCTGGAAAAAAAATAATTATTGAAGCAACAAAACTCTGTTTCTTCTAGTAATGAACAGCAAAAGCTTGTCTGGAGGAAAAACCAGTGATTAGATTGTGAACGCGTGCTACTTCCAAATGTAAAGCCATTTTGCTTGAGACAATATTAAGATGCTAAGATGCAATGTTTGATCATTAATTTTGCCTAACACCACACATTAGTGTTGCTGCAGTCCTGGATTTTTTTTTCCTCTCCCCTGGTTTTAGACAGCCTTAATCATGCTTACAGCCCATCCTAATTGCTGAATCCTGTCACTCCCCACCTTCTCCACAACGCTCGGGGCAGGAGGAACGGCGGAGATTAACGACRGACGCGTAATTAGGAGAGAATCTAAAAGATCTCGTGTTAATCATTCAGAAATAATTTGATAAATATGAAATCCTGAAGAGCTCACGGAGTAARAAAGATGATGGAGGGGGGTGCTGTGGCACAGAGCTGAGCACATTTGTACGTGCCACGCTGGAGGGAGGGAGCTCACGCCCGGGCGTGYGGGAATGCAAGGGAGGCTTCAGGAGCGTAATGGGATTCAGCATGGAGGACCATCTGTTTTAATTGAGCCAGCTTACTCGTGCAATGCTCTGCTCCACTAATCTTGTTTAGATTAATGTTAATGTTCTATTAAAAGGTAGTTTATCATGCCACAATGCTGCGTTGAAACCGTCCCACCCATAGCAATGTTCTGGGCTCTGGTGGAGGCTCGGAGCTCGCTCATTACCAGGCTATTGATCATTTACAGCACAGCTACGAGGCTGGGAACCTCGCTTGGAAATAACCAAAGGTCTTCAGTCCAGTGAGGGTACAGGCACAGATAAACAGCTTTGCTTCAATTAATTCAAAATACCAAAGGCCACAGTCCGAGAAATAATTCTCAATTATGCTTTCGTGTAACTACAGCAATGAAACTTTGGCTAAAAGCACCTTTCAGGCTGTAACAAAGGAGTGTCAAACTGGGTTTCTCTCAGTTTCTTTTCTTCCTGTGACACGTCTTCTCCCCATAACCCTTGGTCTGTCCTTGGTGTTTGCTTTTAATGAGAAAGCAGGAAGCTGAGTGCTAGCTGGAAGCACACCTATCATTAAAAATGCAGACACAGGGCAAGACAAAAATGCGTAGCAAAGCACCTTTTGTGTATGGATCTAAAAATCCCAAGCTGTAGGAAACATTATTATATCCTGAAGTTTTGTTGGTTGTTTATTTCAAATATGGCAGAATCTGAAAATGAGCTCTTGTATCCTCCATGCTWGGAGAATAATACACCTAAATGTTTTGGTTATTATTTTAGAAGCCTTTTTTTTAAAAAAAACAGAAGCACATGCCAGCCAAGAAATGAATCATTTCATCATTGTTCTGGGGTTGGGTGCTGGAGCAGCAAAATGTATTACAATCTACTATATTTAAAATGTTTATTTTGTACAGCTCCTACTTCTCTGGTGTGTGTAACTGCAGCTGCACAACAGCACTGCAGCACAAATCAAGAAATAAAAGAAGCAACAACTGCAGCCCCYACCCCTCCTTCCCAAATTTCAAGTATGGCTTGAAAGAGTCCACTTAAAATTTTTATTTCCTAAGGGAACATTTTATAATTACATTTGGACATAAGAACAAGGAAGATGAAGGATACCAAGAGAAGATKAAATATATTTGAAGAAATTTTTCACATGCCATTCTAAAAACAATAATCTCACAAAGCAATAATTCAAAGGAGATTTCCTCCCTGAACACCCAAACATGTCAGTCATTAATTACAACTCAGAAAAGCTCTTCTGTGATACAAAAGCAGCACCATTCCTTCTCTGCAAAACTGGGAACCTGAGAAGGGGAAAAGTCTAATGGTTCATCCAAGAAAAAACAGCTGACAAACTGCACAAAAGCAGCACCAGATGCTTCCTCTCACACTGTGGGGATGTCAGCAGCTCCCCACTTCAGCCTGGGGTAGGTTTTAAGTTTCTCAGTAAAACCAAACCTGAAATTAGCCCAAGCACTGAAAATCCCACCTGAGCAGGCTCCCAAGTCCATGAATTATGTCAGACACAAAGGCAATGTCTCATTAAAAGAGCCCCACTCCGAGGTGAAGCCCTCTCTGMTTGGTGCTCTCCAGCAAAAACAGGGCTGGCTGAGGACACGTGCGCGAGCCACAATTYTTCATGGGACTGTTGGAAGAGGCTTAAATGAACCCCTTAATTTGCAGAGTGGAATTGTTAATGTTTCCCTTGGAAAGACAAGACGCATTTCTGCCTCTAACGAGCGACATCCATCCCCAGCTAACGAGCCTCAACCCTCCGCCAGCGCCGACAACCACACATGGGAGGCACACGAGCCAGACACTGCACTGGGAGAGCTGCTGGTGCTCAGGGCTGGAAATCACTGATTTCCTGAGCACTTGTCAAGCACCCATTCGATGCTCCAGGCTGTGTCCAACAGAAATTACAAGTGATAAATAAAATACCCAGACATCTCTGCCCCCATCTGTTTTTAATGGTTTTTTTTGTCCTTTCCAAACTTCTTTTGTTGAGCTCCATCTCCCCATCCTGGCTGTGCCCCACGGAACCATGCCTTTCACAGAACAACTCTGGACCAGGGATGCAAGGGGCTTGCCTCACTAGTGCCTTGTTTTTGGGGCATTTGCCACATTTTGGGGGCAGCTGCCCTGGAGTGGATTGGAGATCAGCTGGGATCTGCCTTGCACAAGGCCCTGCATACAGTTGTGAGGCTGCCTCCAAGCACTGACCCCAAGGGAAGGGAACTGGGAGAGGCAGCCAGGCACTGTGAGAAGGCTGAGGCAGAGTGAAATCGCATGGGAGGTGTGAAAAAGCAGCACTCAGAGTCACAGGCAGCAGACAATTCCATACTCTATTGAATTCCATCATCAGCTGTGCCCAGCACTGTTGTGCTCCATCAGTTTTATCTCGAGGCTGAAGTTACACTGTGCAGTGTTACCTGCCTGTCCTGCTGGGCTCTGTGGGAGAGCAGAAATCACACAGCCCATGTAAAACCTACCTCTGCAGCTTCCCTTTCATCTCCTGGCTGCTTCCCCCATTTCTGTGTACAGAGGGGAGGGRAAGATGCTCCACCAGCATCCTTTGGGGTCCCCCCTCTCCAGTGACAATGCTGAACGAGGTGCCTGTGGGTGGAGCAGAAGAGCGCCTGCACAGATATAAAAAGCACTTAAAAACCTCCTCTGGTCAATAATGCAAAGCAGAACATGACTGGCATTTTCTCCCCAAGAAACGTGTTCAGGAACCTGTGCCTAAGCTGCACGGGCTGCCAGCCAAGGCTCTGTATCTGCACATGACAAATTATGAATTCATCCATTGTTTGAAAGTTTTGGATTCACTGTTGGTGGTAAACTTTTTACTAGAACACACAGATGGTCCTGCCTGATCTTGTTAATGAAAAACTCTCACACAGCCACAAAAACAGACGTGATCATCTGTTTTTCAACATTCTGAAAAAAATCTACAGAGGTGTAAGGTGCTATACAAATGAGAATAATTAGCTTGTGCCATCTGTGGACATTAAAAAAACCCAGTGTGTCTGTATTCCTGTGTTTTATAATGATAAGCATTATGTCTTCAGCAAAGTACATACTTAATAACTTTTCAATTTATTGTGACCTTCTGGTCCAATTTACTTAAGGAACTATAATACTAGCTGTGCCTCACACCTTCTTCACCTTATAATTAGGAAGTAATAAAAAATGCTATTAAAAAGTAATAAGTCTGAAGCTCTCTGACAACTCACTGATTAATTCCTAAGATTTTGAAGTACGTTGGAACATRCTTAGCTAAAACATCAATTTTACCCAGTTTCCAGCCCTGCTAACGAGTGCTGGTGCATGACTGAGTCTCACAGCTCACACACAAGTGATGGCAGCAGGAATTGTACCCCTCAGTGTCACATCTGACAGGGTCACACTTCCCAGGCTTTTCTAAYCCAAATTTAGGGGTGAGCTGAGCTTTGTCCTTGCACATGCAGTGCTGCATGCCTGGCCTCTCTGGGGATGGATGCCCTCAGCATCCAGCAAGGAACAGCCAACACAGATTTCCTTTAGAGGGAAAACAGGAAAAATGATCAGCATCCAAGAGTGGATTTCACCTGATTTTGTATAACATCCCCTGGAGGGATTTAAACATGCTGAGGGTGCAGAACTTCTATCCCTCAGCCTCCATAAAAATGGGAAGTGACTAGGCAGGCTGGTCCTTGCTTGTTTTCTCAGCACTCCCATGGCACAGGGGGAAATTTGTCATTATTGCTGCAAAAGGGYSATTTGCACACAGAATGAAAAGCAGSTTAAACAGCACTGCTCAAGCTTGGGTTAGAAAGAGGAAACCCAGCCAGGAGGGCTGAGAGTGGAGCCCACATTACACAGGTATTTGCTGGACACCAGGACCAGAAACATTCAGAGAAGCTGCTTCCCCAAGTTCATTCCCAAATCTCCCACAGCAGCCCTGGTGTGAAATACCCTCCATGTGCCATCCAGCTCCTCTCTCTGAGGYCTGYACTCTTCTGTCAATGGGTTTYACTTCATATTMAGTGAAAGCAAAAGATGTTCAGGGGGAAACTGCTGGTTCCCTGGAGTGCTGAGAGCTGGAATGCTGTTACCTCAGTGCTGCCACTGCCATTTCCAGTGCCCTTCCACTCATGGACTGCTCCTGTATCACTCCCACAGACAAAATGCCAGCTTTCAGCCTCCCAGCTTYGAGGGAGACCTGGGACTTTTGTCAACAGCATTTTGTGCACAGAGCTCCAAAACAGACCTGAGCAGCAGGTCAGCAAACACTGTGCTTTGTTTATTATTTAATGGTTTATCATTACTTCGTTAGATGCTGGCAGCAGAGCCCAAGGTACAATGCAAGATCCAAGCTGTGCCCCGAACAGCCTGACACCYAGAGAAGATTAAAATACAGAACACATCCTGTGCTCACCTTGTAATCCTAGCATATAAACCTGCAGCTGCAAATACACAGATGCAGAGTCCTTAATCTCTTATCTGTTACATGTTCTAATACCTGCAAAACCCCTCTCTCTGCTCATACTGAAACCAGGACAGGTGAGTGAGGGAAGAGATAGCAGCAGCTGAAAGCATTTTCTAATCRAGTAGTCTCTGCTCACAACAAAACCTTGTGGTGTAACTCATTTAAAAAAATACACCCTGTACTTTCTAGGTTTTTTTATTTTTTATTTGTACTTTSTGATTTGAGCTGCTGCTATACTGACTCACCTACTGTCTTTAAAACTTTCATARATCTACCTAGTACAGATGGTTCTGATTAAAAGTGTGACTAGACCATCCTATAACACCAACTCTCTCTCATCCATTTTTTAACTTTCCTAGGGGCATGGGTCAGTCTTTGCTCTCAGTACAAGGACCTGGTGTTGTTTCAACTTTTAAATCTTGCTTCATTCAATTGACCCATTTCCATTTCCATTTCTGAAATACCTCCAACTTTCCCTCTTCTGATGCCATTTATTCATACAGCAATTATCTGCTGAAGATTGGAGAGTACCTGCCTTTACTTTTGCTGTTGTACTCATTTAAGCTGCAGCATCTCCTAGTTAATTTATTTTAAAATGCTTTTTTTCCAGACTTCTACTGGATAGCAAGCARCATGGCTCTACTCTGAGATGACTTGGAAGAGCCTGCATGCAMTGCCATCTCCTAAGTGCACTCTGAAGTCAAATCAATTCACAAAGTCATGTTCACAAAATGGGAAATGATAAGAAAAGAATGAGTTCTGTTCTACAAATTACCAGCAATTCAGTGCGATGCTTTAATGTCATTCCTGTTCTCCATGGATGTCACTGAATGCACCAGGCAAGYAAAATGCCCCTATGAAATTGAGACTACTGAAAGTAAATGTTTGCTCCCGTGTTGTAAAGAACCTCATAAACGTCAGAGGATTTTATTTCAGGCACACCACAGCTTGTAGAGACACAGGAAACATTTGGTTCTAATGGGAAACTGATGTTCCTTTCAGCACCGTGGTGCCCATTAGTACCTGTCTGAGCAATGTTCTGCTGCCAGTCTGAGCAGCCCCACACACCAGCTGACCAGGACAGCACACAGCCCTCACTTCTGTGCTGTTTCAAGTGCCAAGGGAAGAGAATTTCACTTACTCCTCAGAAACACTGTGCGTAAAGTCTCGTGATGCTGTCACTCCATCAGTCAGAGAAGCTCCTACTCACTGTATTCCCACAGACAGCCCCGAGTCCCCCAACTTCCTTCCCTCGCCCCCACATCCTTCATTTCATTCCTGTCTCCTCAACAGAAGTGTAACTTGGAATGCACAGACAGCTGGGAGGTGAGGAGAGATGGGAGACACATTTGGGGTACAGTGAATGACTGACTGCAAGTAGAAGAGAAAGAGGTGCTGAGGCCAATGATTCACTGTTCCTTCACTGCTCCACTCATTCCTAAAATTTTGGGGTGCACCAACTGCACTGAGACGAGCTTGGCAGAGTACAACTACCCTGTGCTCTGATTTAAGCTGGATACTGCCAGCATAACAAGGATGTGATAACATTTTCCAATATCTCCTGGTACCAAGCAATGCTGTAAAAGCCCAGTGCAAACACACTGGGCCAGACTGCCCAGAGAGACCAGCATGTCAGCAGTTCCTGCTAAACATGGGTTAAAAAACCCCTAAGGGCATGGTAGGAAGAGATGCTGCATTCCCATTACAGCACACACAGACAAATGGTCATCCCCCAGTGACTCAAACCCTGCCTTAAACCTGGTAACTCCACCAGGTGATTCTCCACCCTTAAAAATCTGGTTTCGGCTGTGAGGAGGCTACAACTGAGCAGCCAGCCCTGGTGCCTTTGGAAATGGAGGTTGATCCCTTCTCACAATCCAGGTATTATCCTGGGGAGGGAAGGATGGGAGAAGTGTTCTGGCAGGAGCTCAGCTTGCTCACAGGCAGGCTCTCCTCTGGAAGAGGGAGAAACRTGCTCAAGTGGGCTCCTTTTCAGTCTTGGAAATGCTAACAAGATTTTTGTGTTTGATTTTTGCCTTTACACCAGTCAAATCAAAATTCAGGGATTTCCATGTGTGATACTGAACACACACTTCTGCATTAGGGATTTGTGTTTTGTAAATTATACCCTTTAGCCATATCACTAGTCATTAACCTAATTTAAATTTCAATAAGGAGATTCTCCTTTTCTTTTTATCATTAAAATTAACCAGCTCCTCGCTGCGCAGCTACAATCAGGAGGGTGAGGTGAGAGGGTATCACCAAGCAGGTCTGATCAAACCCACTTTTTTATCCCGCAGCTCCTCGAGTTCCCCTGCGGCGACACAAAAGCACCTCCCAAGAGATGGAGAAGGTGTCGCAGTGTCCCTTTGCAGTGTCTCAAAGGCCACTCGGTGCCTGCTGTTCCCGCTCAGTGCAGTCTGCCATGCGCTGCCAGGTTGGTACCCACACTCACAAGTGCCTTTCTACACCGTGTTCAAACGCAGGAGAGGTCACTCCAGTGCCAGCAGCACAGGCAGTCCCTGGAACAGCCCTGCTGGCTCACTGTGTTAGGAATCTGTGCTCTGGAGCTCTGGGATGCTCAGAAATTTGCCATCAGAGCAGGCAGTGAGCTCCCCTGGCCGCTCGCTGCTCCCCCGGCGGTCAGGGATGCAGGTAAAGGAGGGGTTTTTTGGGGAAAAGACTTTATCTGCCAGGAGCCAGCGGGACAGGTCTTTGTGAAAAATCAGCGAAGGGATGCTGCCAGATTCAAAAGGAATGTGGAACAAGAAAATGCACACGTGTGGGAGGCAGAGGTGGGACTGGAGAGGGTCCAGAGGATGCCCAGACCCCATCAGCTCCCAGCAGTGGCACCAGGACATGGAATGTGCTGCAGCTGGGGAAGAACTGAGCATCACAAACCAGGACACAGAGAGCTCCAGCTCCCCGAACCACCTCTCTCCTGCATTTCCAGACCAACAGAAGCCAGGGGAATTCTTTTGCCTTGGAGCATATTTTATTCTTCTGCAATTCCTCCTTCCAGAAGCAGCTCCAGAGTCAGCAACGCCAGCCAGCTGTGACCAGCAAAGTGAGTGCTGAGGGCAAATACAAAGAATGCTTTTTCCCCTAAAAACTTCCTCTGTACTAAAGGACATGCAAAGAACTGAAGTGACTCAGATTTTATGGGTCCTGATGATGTAGTAGAAAATTAACAAGAYTGTGTATTTCACAGAAAACAGGTAAGRGAGGAGGCTGAAAAGAAATGTTATTTTAATTGGATTTTTTTGTTCTCTTGTTATCTTCAGCACCTCAACAATGCCTGCAGTACTTAAAATCTTCTGGGACTTGAGAAAGCTCCATTTCTTTGATTCCATTCTCATTTGAAACTTATATGAGCAATATTATTGGTATGTAGAAGAACCATATGCACAACAGTATGCAAAGAACACCCTGCACTAAGTGGTGTAGGGTAAACCCACAGCACACAACCAGCAACAGATGCAACCCAAGAATTCTAAATTCCAATCAAATGAATCTGAAGATTAATTGCAAAAATCCATTGAAGTACAGTGGGGAAAAATAGTAAACTCTACATAAACATTCAGGGACTTTTGCAAATTCCTTTAGCCTATAATTAGATTTAGTGAATGCCATCAAACCCGAGGCTCCAGTGCAAATATAGACAGTTTCTGTTGTTTTAAGATGCGTACACAGATACATGAAATGTGCCTAATTACCCACAGTTGTTTTCTTTCCCTGTTTAATTTCAGCAGCACAAATCCACTCAGAGTTTTGCGTACACTGGAATAAATAACTGCAAAATCGGAATGTCTACAAAGTTAATAAGTAAAAGACAAAAATGGAAAGAGTCTTAAGCACTTGATGAAGCTGTTTTGCCAACCAACTCAGGGTAGAGATTGTGGTGTCTACACCTCTCATATAATTCATATCCAGATTCATTAAGTTCTCATCTTTACTTTTCTCATCACAAAGAAATACAAACAAAAGCCCTCAATCCTGAAATTTCATCCAAGCTTGCACAGAGCCATTCCAGGTAGGCAGGCTGTGCACCTGCAGCAGGCTCCCTCAAGTCTGCAGAACCAAAACGGGTCATTTCCAGCCCCAGGATCTTTGTGTGTGAAGTATCACCAGCCTCCCTCAAATCCCCAAACCTCCTTCTGGAGGGAGAGATCTAAAGGAGATTTTTTGGCAAGCAAATTCACCTTCCCATATGCACCCACGTYGCACAAACAGGTTGCCTGAGTGACGAGGAGACAGCAGGGATGCTGCTGTGCAGATCACACCCTGTGCTCCACTCTGCTTCCCCATCAAAGGGGAATTCAGCTCCTCAGCATCTGCAAAACAGAYGCTGAATCCACACCCAGAGCTACAACAAGACAAGAATTCCTGCATCTCATATGCAGCCCATGTCTGCACCCATGTGCTGGGATAAATGCATTAGTACCTCTAATTAATGCACAATTATGCACCATTTTAAGACTGAAGTCACAGGGTGTTTAAATCCACACGGACTCAACAGACAATTTAGGAACGAAATTACAGATGACATTCTTCACCCTTAGCTGCTCTATGCAAAATATTTCCCAAATTTGAAGAAACAAGACACTAATCTGTTTGGTAGCTGAAATAATTTCAGAATTAAGCAGAACACTTTTTGTTATTGTYGGTACTTGCATGTTAATTTTAGAAGAGTAAATCACGTAATTGAAGCTTTGACATAAGAAGTGATTATGCTCAAATGCAGCCCTCCATGCTCTGAGGAAATACAGAGGGATGATTTCAGAGTTCTGTATTTAAATAAAATACCCAATGTGTTTTGGAATACTGTATACCAAAGAGATGTTGGGGCCATATCATGTAGCCTRAGATGCTCTCAAGCCCCAGAGCAACCCAGGACTGAAAAACTACAAATTACTTTGAGCCATAACAGCCATCATAAACTTCTTCCACACAAGACTTTGGTCYTCCAAAGGAACATGACTAAATCTCCCCTCTGTTGCTGAACAGGTCTAGCAGTCAGACAATTTCTGTTCCTTTTTCTTGCCCATCTTTTCCCCTTATTGAAAAGATTCAGCACTGCTGGGTTGAAGTAAACTGATAGCTACACAAGATAATTTTTCTATAAAACATTCATAATTTCATATGGCATTAATAGGCTTAACATAAATCTCTTAGACTTTGTTGGAAATTAGCCCCTMAGGGAATTAGAAGCCTAACTCACCTTGACTTTCCATTGTCTTTTGAGTCTAATTGGCTTAGCATCTTTTGAAAATTCTAGTTTTAATTATTGGTTACATCCATTTCTTAAAGTTACAGCTGAGCAACAAAGTGAATGAAATTCTGCTTATCCCACTTTCTAGGCAGGGTAACAACCTTGCTAGCCCATCACCTGATCCTCTTTTGGAGCAKCACTCCAGTTTCCCCAGGTTTCCAGAAGAATTTCACAACATTTCCCTCTCCCCAATTGCCTACAAACTTTCCTTTACAYGTGTGACTCCAGATTTGCCACCACCACACCCTTTCTGCCACACAAAAACCACTGCCATTTATTTATCCCTTACAGGACATCAGAATCAGGCTGTAATTCACTTTTATCCAATATTGATTTTCTACTCCTTCTCCTGACCATGGTTTCAAAAAGAATCAAAATGAGACTGGATCCCAAAGTAAGGTGTAGGCACATCATAAAAGGTTTTTTTTTTTTTAAAAATGGCTTGTGCTTTTTTTTTCCACAAGCAAAAAGCTCTGTGTTAAACCATTTCCAAACAGATGGGATGTAGGCTGAAAGACAGGAAAGGTTAGAAGTGGACATAGGATGTTAATGTGGCTCACACCTGATTTGTTCAACTAAACACTAAGGTGGGGATCAGGTTGCAAAAACTGGTACAGGGATAAAACATTTTCCTACTTTATCTGCCCAGTGAGAGCCAGGCTGGATCAGCAGGGGCTGAGAGCTGGTGCTGGGTGAGCCCCCTTTGATGGTGGCTGCCARTGTGGAATTACAGCTGGCTCCCACAGGCCAGGCTGGGCTGGAACTCATGGCAGCTTCACAGGCAGTGTCATTTGCTCATAACGTGCTCAGCAGAGGAATAATATGAATCAACTATACATAAATGAGATGGGTTTTAAGCAAAAAAAAAGAAGGAATAAAAGGAGGGATTCACTGAAAGGTGCCTGTGCCTTTGGGTTATTCCAGCAAACAGCCAGGGCACGTATCCATGAATGCAGCTGGAGTCTAATTCCAGTTGTGTTTTAAATAACAGCACATTCACAGATTCCACTGGCAAGGCTCCCAGTGCACATTCCAGCAAATTGTACCATCTCCATTCYCTGCCTCCCTCCAGGAGCAGAGGTACCACAGGTTTGGGGTTCCAAAAATCCCTGCAGAGGCTGCACTGCTGGGGTCAGTGCTGTCTCCACACCTGGGAACGTGGATGCTTGCCCAAAGCCCAGGCTGTGATCCCTATGATCCATAAATACCACAGCCCCAGGGCAGAGCTGCTCTCACACAGGGGAGCAGAGGAAAGGACACATTTGTCCCTAAAGCTGGCAATTTAAAGCAGTCTCTCTGTTGATAGATTGTCTCTCTTTTTGTACAAAACCAAGGAGAAAAGCATTTGGGGAAATGCTCGAGGATTGCCCATGTTAGGAACAATCTCTGTGGATAAATGATTGCTATTATTGTTAGCCTCTGAATTAGATTCCATCTCATGGCAGAGATGCCACCTTAATAAATCTGAAGATTATTTTAAAATGTAAACAGTTAGATGGAATATTCACCATTCAAAATCTTCCCTCAATTGCTGGAAATGTGTGAGCCAAGAAGAAAAGCAGAATGAATGTTCAAGCTGCAATGAAAGCAAGTTCACTTCCTGCCTCTTTCCAACCTTATGACTATCTATGGCACAACTATTAAYGTGTGTATTAACTATTAAAGTGTGTCCCACATGACCACATTTCAAACCAAAATCCAAATACCTCACTCTTACGTATTGCAATGGCCACATGCAAAATGTTGGTATAAATGCAATCATTYCCCAATATTCTGTGAAATGTAGAATCTTCTGGCCATACTTTCAGAGYATGATATTTTAAATAGCAATCCTACTTCCAGAAACATCTGATTTCCACACTCACTGAAATGARGCCTCTCACATTTGCATTTCCTATTAGCAATTTTCCCACTGGGTGCTTCTGTCACCAACTTGCAGGTAAAAAGGGAACATTACGTATTTAACTTGTTCTGGGTAACAATTTGAGGAGTTAAAATAAAGACTTTCTGTGTCAGAGAATTTCCCTTCAACTCTGTGCCAGAAACAAACAATTTCCTTTGTCCCCCTCTCACAGAGCACAGTCTGGGTGAGGGGAGCTCTTACCTGGGGGATGGCTCCAAGGTAGAGCAAAAGGTCAGCCCTGTCCTCCTGAGCACAAAATTAAGAGAACAGACTGCAGATGGGCAGAGATAGATGGGTAAGGGAAGAAGCTTGAAAAAGAGGATATATTTTATCTCCATGGCTTTTTTTTTTCCCCCTCTCCCTTACGACAATATGAAAGTGCTTTTTTTTCCACTCCTAAATTCTACATTTCCATGTTCTCTAGATTTTCATTGCATATTTATGTACTGCTTTCCATGTCTGCCTGGTTACTTTGCCTCTAAACTTACAATAGCACAGATCTCCTGAGAGAATAAATTGCATTGATCCTAAAATATACAGTTATGAATAYAGTTTTTAGCAATATTGGCATCAGAGAACATCTGTTTACTTTGAGTTAATCAAGATTAATATTTTATCTTCTGTCTGGCTASAACACCCACCTATGTGAAGCAATTTGCTTCAGCTGTAAGGATGACATCTTTAAGCAACGCAATATTRAGCATACACCAAATTTCTGACAGGGTTGTATCAGGGTAATAGATGATGAAGACTTGAGTGCTTTGCTTCACAGCCAACCCCATCCCAACATCCTGAAATAACTYGGAATCTCTGAAAGGCACACACAGCTACACAGGGGATGCTCACACAGACAGACAGCGTGGCTTCATGGACACCTTCCAGTGATGCAAAGCAAAGTTGAGTCATATTTGGAACTTTGTCCCAACTCTCTGTTTTAACWGTAAATATGGGAGCTGAGGACAGGAACCCTCATGGCCTCACTGACCTCTTTTCTCTCAAGCAGTCTCTGCCAGGCTTAAGGAGGATTCCATTGATTCCTCCAGGCAGGTACCCATCATTAACCTGGGCAATCTGGAGGTACGGTTTCCAAGCCTGAAATTCCTGCTCTCGGAAAACACGTCTGTTTTGATCTTTCCATGCAGCCAACCAGTAAAAAATGCTGCACATATTTTTCTGCACCTATCCAAAGAAATTTATCTTTCACACCCTACTTCATGCCATATGCTGGGAGCTGAAAGAATGAAGGATTTAGCTGTCAGTCTCTGAAGGCAGTACAGGCCCTCTTCCAACTGCACACGGCGTCAGATCTCAAAGTATGACATTTCACTTTAGCTTCTGTCAGCACTATCTGCAGTGTATCACTGGTGCACTGTTGAAAATATTCTTGATAGGCAGCTCATATGCGCTGGATAAAGTGCTCATTAATCTTGCCTTTAAAGAACTGAGGAGCTGGGTGGTAAATCCTTAAGGGGACGCGCCCGGCTCCGACGCTCCCGCCTGCATTCCCCAGCCAGCAAAGGGAGCATTCCAAAACCCTCTTCTGAAGCTGCTTCAGCTCTGTTTGTTTGCTTTAGGTACTTTGTTTTTTTCCCCCCATCAAAAACCTCCTTTCCTCCCCCAGTGGGTTTTGCGTTGCCGCCCCACCGAGCGCTGCCGCAGAGCGCCAGCCCCGCTGGGCACCAGCCCAGGGAAGTCTCTGCCACCCCCACGTCCCCCTGCAGTGGTGGCACCTGTGGCTGGCCACCAGCCTCGCGACACAGCCCTGTGTCACAGCAAACAGAGTTAATCCTCTCACTGGCACGGCGGAGGCGCATTTTGGAAGAACGCTGTTGAACCGCCTGGAGAAACGCGTGCAYGGGGTGATTGTACAACTCTTCCTGCCCTGCTTGAGCATTTTGGTGTGTAGCAGGAGCAGCTYGGCCTGCAAGAACCTGGTTCTCTGACAGGTATTTTTTTTTAAAAAACGCTTCCACAAAACAAGGACACTTCATTAAACATTTAATGGAAATATGGATTTTTGCTTGTTTTTAATCCCTTCCCTATTAATAAAAGATTGGGTTTTTTAAAGATTCACTATTTATTTTTCTCCCTCTGCAACCTAATACAGCAGAAGCAGGCAGTAGGTGAGGCATTTGCCAACAGCAACAGGAAAACAAYAAAATTAAACAGAATAATACCCTCCCCCCACCATTCCCACCAAGCCTCCCTGGGCAGAAAATGTATGATATGGAATTTATTTTGACAAGGGACTATCAATCACTTCCTCCAATTTGTTATTACTTCTAAACTATTTTATGCTTATATTGGCACCCATATGAGAGAATCTGGCTTCACAGTGCAACACAGTAAATAGCTGAAAAGCTGCAGTTCATAATAAAGGCAAGCCTATGTTTTGGATGAAATCTTCCAGTCTGCCAGCTTAATTCTGTCAGGAATAAAAAGCCAAAGAAGAAACCAAACTCTCAAAGAGACCAACCACTCTTCTCAAGACAGATTTATACTGTAAGTTATACCCATAATAATTGAATGCCACTTATTTCAGCCTYATTAAATCATTTTACTCTGCAAATATCCCTACTCTAGGTAGTTATGCTGCTTAAATCCTGGCTTGCCTACTCACCCACCATCACACTACACAGCCACATAAACCTGCAATGGTCAGCCACAGCAGAGCCTGCTGAAGCCTCCAAACATCCTCACGCCAAATCAGGCTGGTAGGAAAGTGGCTGCACCAACTCCAACTCCACCCGAGGTCTTGAAGGAGAGAAGCAGAGAGAGGCTCTGTGATTCATTCAGAGAGAAGCATGAATGAATCAAAGAACCTACCCTGAAATGCTCCTCAGACTCCATTTGTGCTTGTGGAACAGCAGCATCCCACTCTCACTAACGCCCCTGCCTTTTTTCCCCCATGATAAAGCAAGTTTTGGGTCTACATTTGACTCTTTGTGCTTATTAACATGCAAAAATATCTAAGCCATGATTTCACATGAATGTAAAACTCTACAGCACGTACACYGTACTAGGGGACCTCTCTCAGCAACAACATTCAGCCACAACCTCTCACAGCTTGGTGTTAACTCCCCTCTGCCAATACCTTACCACATGTACCCTTCACAACCCATCTGCTTTGGGGAAATCTGGCCGAGGAGAAGCTCTGGCAGCGAGCTGTGCCCTACAGCACACACAGGATATTGGGAATAAACCACGGATGGCAGGCTCACCAGCAAAAATGTCCCGTCCCCCTGTGCCAGCTGACTGACAGCTCAAGCCCTCTGGCTGTGCTGCAGCTCTACCTTAAGCAAAACCATCTCCAAGTGTTGGAAAACGCTCCACGTTCATTCCCTTCTTCCCTTCCTAGTTTCCAGGTCCCAGGAATAATCATTGGGCCACCAAAGTGTCAAAGGTGCACTAGGAAAAGGGGACACCACAAAAACCTCCCTTGGGAATCCCTCTGTGGGGAATTTGGTATTGAGCCACCAAGCCCCCAAACCTTTTGCTCACCATGAGCTTGAGAAAGAAGGCACACAAGGTCTGAAGGTGATCACCTTCAGCTCGGCCAAACTCTTCAGGATGGAGCTTTGCCATACTTTAKCAGCTGGCTGGGATCACAGGGAAGGAAGCACAACATTTCAGGAGTACCAACAGACAGGACCACGTCGGTTCAAAAGAACACTTAACGTGACAGAAAACATCTGCTAAATCTGTGTCCCATTATCACCCAATGACAATACTTGTGTATTCTGCCATGTCCAAGAGGCTCAGAGCAACCTGTGAGTGGAACATGAGAAGCAGAGTAAGACCTCACAGAACAGCTGCCTCCTGAGGTACCTCCTTGCTAAGTCCACAGAACATCTGGAACTGGAGTTTGGAACAAATGCCACTTGACTCAGCCCTGGAGAAGGTAGTAAGAAACTTGTGGAAAATATCTTTCAAGCAAAATCTGTTCAAGCCTCAGACCTCTCTATTAAATCTTCATGCACTCCATCTTACAAAGGTCAAACAACCAAGCAAGAATTTGACTGATGTATAAATTTAATGACAGATGCTCACATAGGCTGAGTTTGTGCCAGAATAACTCTTCTGGGCATCAGACTGCCATTTGCACACAGTGACTTCCAACTGCAAATTTGCACACACACACACACACCCCTTACAAAAAAGCAGAGCTTAAATAAAMGCCCTCAGCACATTGCCTGTGGTGTGTAGCTGTGTTTCTACCTCAACCAGACGGTTAAACAGAGAGGACAAAGCACCAGGAGATGATGGAGGAGTTTTCTGGAGAGGCACCTGTGTGGGATGTGCACACCAGGTGGGTCTAACGTGCCTGAGACCATTTAATTGTACCCCACAAACACGGAGCTCTGTGCCATGTTCCCGCGTGTTATCAGCGCCTGAGCCCTCTGCAGTGGAGCAGAACTGAAGTGTTTATGTGAAAGCTGCTTATGTGGCCAGCCACCCGAGAGTTCTCACTGTAAAGCACCATGAAACAGGCACGCTATTATGGGAATTAGGGACATTTCTCAACAGAGGCCAGCTGGCAATCACAGGCAAACCCAGCTGCATCTTCAGTGGGATTCTGCACGTTTCACCCGACTCACCACACCTGGATAAACCCAGGCTGTGCTGAAGGTTTGGCTCCAGAGGAACAGTGTCTGTGAAGACCATACAAGACTCCTGGCAGAGCCTTGGAGAGGAAGAACCCTGCAGGCAGGGATTTTGGAGCACTCTCTGGATGCTGGGGAATGTTTCATCAAGCTGCACTTGATCCTGTCTTATACTTTTGACTCACTACTCTTTTACTTAGCAGACACATTTGGAAGTGCTAGAGTTTCYTCTGTGAAATTTAACTTCTGACAGATCCCAAAGTCCAATCAAAAAGTTATCAAAAAGTTGCTGCCAGTGCCACACAGAGTTTCCTATTAACCTTCCAATGGCTGCCATCACAACATGTTACAGACAAGACTCAGCTAAAACTACACAAAGCCAGCCTGAAAAACTCTGAAAGAACCTGAAGAATAAATGTGTGACAAAGCTGCCACAAAACATTTKGACTTCATTAAAATAAAACCTTACAGAGGGAATATTTAAACATTTCCAGCTGAAATTTTTCAGACGTGCAATCACACAGGACATTTCTGGTCCTTTTCTGGGAGTAAAATCCCAAAATCTTGCTGACTGAAAAACAGTTTAAAAACACCTCAGTAACATCTCCACTAGCCCATGCCAGCAATTGTGAGAGTTTGGCCAGAGGCAATGGGGACCTTCAGCACAGGAGGCTGGGACATTTATCCCTCCCTAAATCTGCTGTGCTCCAACTCCAAGAGCAGCTCCAGCCTTATTTTCCACTGTGACTCACCACAGATTTAGCACTGAACACAGCACAGATCCACTATTTAGAATGTTTGGCATTATTTGTCATTTCTGTTGTGTTTCATAYGRATTTCCTCCCAGAATATGGTGGCTMTATTAATGATGGGGAAAGCTGTTTTAACAGCAACTCAGTATCACAATAACACTTTTGTTTCCAAGTATTTTCATCTCAAGACTACAATTTCAGGCAATTAAACATTTCACCATGCCTGGAAAACAACTAATTATTGTCACTTCCATCTAACAGACTGAGGATCTGGCAAAAACCAGTTGCTGACTAAACTGAACTGGGAATGGGATGTTGGGAGTTGCTGCGTGAGATCAAACCTGGCAGGAATCTCTCCCAGCAAGCTGCTCCTTACCTGAGGCAGAGGAAGACACAAAAACAGTGGGAAAAGTGGGGAATTCACCCTGACCCCAGGAACTGCTGAGCAGCTCAGCTCCAAGCAGTTYCAAGCTGTCTTTTATTTACCAAGTGTGGTGTTTGGAAGCTGTGAATGCTTCGCAGCCACTTCAATGCCATATTTCCCGTCGAAGATGCTCACTAAATTCTTAGTGTCAGTGACATCTTGTGGCAATGAACTCTTTGCTACAGCATATGGGAAATGCCAGCACGAGGGGGAGAGGCAGGAGCCCAGGGCCAGGCAGAATTCTGGGCTGGAATGTCCCCCTCACGTCCCTGTTTGTCCCAGGCAAAGCTCAACCCTGGGCAACCCAAGTTTCTTACCCTGCCCAGGCTGCAACCCTTTGTACAAAGGGCAATGCAAGTGAAGATGGCAGAAGGAATTATACCAAACCCTGCAAACAGACGTGATTTTTCACATTTCCTGTCCTTTGTGCCGCTTGAATGCTTGGGCTTCTGAAGTCCCTATGAATCGTTCCAAAAGCTTTCCAGCTCAGAATGCAAATTTGGCATAAAATACRTTTAAACAAATTGTYTGAGTTCATAAGGACTCMAATAATTTTGTTTTCTCTCCTTCTCATTCCTTCTTTTGTAGAATGAAAAGGGATTAGTGCATGTCCAGCTATCTAAACTGAGCTTTTTTTTTRGGGAAAAWTGTTGACAAAGGAGAATGTRTATTTTTATAGCTCTGAAATCCATGCAGAAAATAAGTACTTCTGAGATAAATACCGCAACTTCATAACTTCAAAAAGTATTTGATGAAACAGAATCAATTTTCTTTAGCCGCATTTCATTTCCCTCTGTTCTAATACTTTCTCTTTTAGACTTTCTTCTCTGACTTCGTGTTGTTGGTCTAGTGAGTCTGAAAAAACCCACTGAAAAGCCTATGGCTGCTCCACAGCCTGCTCAAGCAACTGGGAATCATCTTTACTCTCAGCAAATCTGAGGCCAAGCCCTTTGATAGCCTTAACCAGATGGGTTGTTTTTTATTTATTTATTTATTTTTTGCATTATGGTTGTTTCTCAAACATTCACAACGTTGAGCTAATTTACACATCTTTGCACATGTCAGCACTTTGCTGTCSGTGGGAATTCTGCAGCTCAGCACTGCTAACTTCCATCCAGGTTGCTTTCATGGGATTTTAGAAGATGAGGGAAGGAAGGATCCTGGCCAGAGAGAGGCAAGGGAAGCCCAGCAGACTGGAACAAGGTAATTAGGTGTGTTCAGATCACTAAAGGTCACAGTAAATGACTGGTCTCTGAAATAAGGGCGTGATTTCATCCTAGTGAATGCCCAGACAGGTGGTATAAATGTGCAAAAGACAGACAACAASCAGCCTTTTACAGCCTGATGAGGARAAGGGTAGGAGAGGAGGAAATTTCAACAGGCAAATGGCAGGGCTTTGGATAATTGAAAGTACCTCTCAGTGTCTTTCGTTTGGAAAATTGTCTGAGTGGTCTGGCTCAGTGTCTAACAGATTTTGGGCTCTGGAAATCCCACTGCTATGTGCTGCAGAGGAAGAGAGATGTTAATTTCTAACTGCAGGCTCCTCTCAAGAACACGGAATGTTCTGGAAAAAGCACTGGACTAAACCAAAAATTTCTGTCAATTACTATTGAAACATTTGTTCAGCCTCCTGCCTGCTCTCCTGACAATTGTTTCCCATTTAGACAAGTAATTAAAAGCAATTGTGCTATTTTACACATGTTACCACCAATTTACTTTTCTACTGCATATCTGAAAAACTGCAAAATGAAGGCACTTGAGCCTGGAACTCAGACACCCAAAATTCCACCTGAGTCTCCACACCTCCTGTTTCCAGTTAGAGAGGTGTTTTTGGCAATCCAGCAATCAGGAGCCAAAAAACCCCAAAGCCATCAGACTGTGGGCCCCTGTGCAAGCAACTTGTTCCAAAAACACAGAATCACAGMAGGGATTGAGCTGGAAGGGATCTTTTAAACACTTTTAATCTGTGAGAGCCTGGGTCAGCCAAAGGGTTCCTGAGCTGGGGCATCACTTCCATACATGGTTTCAGTCAACATTAGTTCACTGACTGGATTTAAAGTCAGGTTGCTGATGATTTATATCATAAACAGGGATAGCAACTTCCTAAAAATACATTTATCTATCYCTAATCTGATCCAGAACTTCCCTGTGGAATTCATAGTGCTCAGTCCTTTATCTGACTCAAAGAAGGTTTTACACTAAACAGCTGTAAATTATAGCTTTAGTAAAGTCTGTTTTTGAAAAAAAACCCTTAAAAATTGAACTTTGGCTATGAGGTGCAGATGTCTGAACTAGGTAAGGAAGGGTTTCTGTGTGCTGAGGGAAGTGTCTGATGTGCACTCATCAGAAAACATCAAGGACTGCAATCCAGCCCTGGAAGGGTTCCGAGCTCACCAAAGGCTGGAGATGAAATGTTGGTACCACAAATCTGGRGGTTCTGTGCCTTCAGAAAGCCAAAGCTCTGTGGATGCTTTTCACTAAGAACTGGGCTCATTTCCATGCCAGATCATGTCTGGTTTGGATGTGTTCATCCTTTAACCACCAGGGCAGCAGCTGGAAAAGCCTGACACCTCCAGAGAGAGAGGTTTGGGTGCCTGCACACAGCAGGCAGCTCCAGGGATGTGCCTGAGCCAGGAACCAGCACACACTGCCTGCCTGGAGAACACTGTGAACACCTCACCTGATCAACAGGGACACAAGCAGGGTGGCATTTCATCAGCCAAGTTTTGACCAGCGCATCAGTATCAAAGAGAAACGCAAGGCAAACATGTGACAAAGAGAAAAGCAGCATCATTTCCTGAAGAATGCCAAATCCTGTSAAGTCACTTGTGAAGCCTTTCAGGAACAACTCAGGTTCCTGAGTCAAGGCAAAGYGTGTTAGCCTGGCTCAGGCCTCCCAAAGAAGGCAAATCATTGTAATTCCTGTTCAAGGCAAAACAATTTCAAACYCGCTTTCTGTCAGGCACCTGAGCACAAGTGGTCTTATTTCCAACAGCAGCAAGCACCAAGGCTCTCAAAGAGATGAATGGGAGCTGTGATTGCTCACCAGTGCTGACAATCAGGTGGCTTGTAGTTAAGTGTCTACATCTGCAGAAGAAAACAGCTGGCTCACGGGCTTCATTTTCAGTGCAAGAGCAAGCTGGGGGGTTGGAGTGCAGACAACAGCCTCAACGCCTTCCTTGCAAAGTCTTGCAGCCTCCAGCAGAAAATACTAAAAGCCTTGCATGGGTAATGCTCCTATTTGCAATTTGCAGTTGTACCTTCCTAAATATTTTAAAGGTTTGACATCAGCTGTAGGCACAGGTACCCAAGGAAGGTGCAGGGTCCCASGGGATGCTGGCACCAGGCAGCTCTGCACTTGCACTGCAGGGAATGCTGCTGACTGAGGGCCATTTGGTGTGCAGGATGGAGAAGAAACCAAAAATTTCCTTAAATAAATTCTTTTAAGTTGGATCCATTAAGCTGGAGTTCACTCAGGCTGTGTATTTTTACTGTATTTGGGGTGGGGCAGTGAGCTGTACAGATAGGCTTAATAAATCTTTCCCCCCTCCCCACATTTAGTCCATTTRTTTTAAGAATGAGCTGCTCAGTAAAATACAGAGAAGGATCACTTCTCCCCAGGAAAACAGAATCAGCATTCCTTGCCCTGAGATCCTGTCCTTCACGCACAGAAAGAGTGCCCATAAATCCAGAATGGTGGATCTGAGGAGCTGAAATRGGATATATTTGGATGCCTTCCACACACTGCAGCTATATTTCATAACCACTTGCAGTGCTCACTATATTTTGACATGGCTGCTCTTGAAAACACACTTTTCATGGGGGGAATAATTAACTGTGCACCTTCTACCCACTCAAGAGGTATCAGGCTGAGTGCATTMCGAGCAAGATGTGAAGTCTGTTGCTACTGCACTGGAACTCTTATGGAAAGAGAGTTTAAAGTTCTAGGCATGAAGGCAATTCAGAAATATTCTAAAACAGAACCTGGACMCCTTCTTTGCATTCCCATCAAGATCTCAGTTGCCATGTTATCTCCCTGATCAGTGGCAATGTCTCTGCTTCTTAATCATTCAAATGAGGAAGAATTGTTCTGTGAATAGGAAACGTTGTGACATCTAAATCAAGTTAAAGAAGAAGGATATAAAAATTTCTCTTTTTAAAATCTTATTTTTGGGGGAAAAAAAATAATCATTTCATCACCTACAGCACAACACACTGGTTCAAAGCCTGACCTGAAGGAAAGTGAGAAAGAAGAAAGTGAATATAGAGAGGGGTGTCATCTGCTATACCTAGGAGAGAAGGGATSCAAGTAATGAAAGGAAATTGGGGCTGAACATTGAGATGGAGGAGAAATTCGTCAAAGGGGAGCTTCTTAATGCAGCACATCACTTCAATGCATGCTTTTTACCTTATGGAAAGATTTACAATCTCTGAATGTGTGTACTAGGTGCTTGACTTCCTCTGGCTTTTGGAAAGAATTGGATGCTCTGTCCTCTATGCCTTTGGAAGTTTTCTCCTTCAGACCCTTACTAATCCTTATTCACTTCACTTGGTCCATTTCCAGGCTGAAAATTAAGCACTCAAGTGCTTTGCATAGGATTATGGCAAGGCTGAAGTTCCACCATGTGAAACATTTCAAAGGACCAGCATATCCTGATAAAGGCACCAGGGTGCCCAGCCAATCCTGCTCTGCAGGGCAGCCTGGCAAGAGCAACCCAGCCCCTCTTCTCCATTTCTGCTTCTTCCAGCCCAAAATCCCAAACTGTTATGTAATGACAAACCCACAGTTTCAAAATAGGGCTGAGGCTCTCGTGAAAATTGAGGTTTTTCCTAAAGGGAGGATTTTTCTGGTTTAAGTACAATAGGCACTCTTGTAACCACGAGCCCCCATTTTAATTTTTCTTTTTGCCTCACCAAGTACTTACTGAGCAGAAGGTACTACCTGTGATAAATGCTACCTGTCAAGACTTTACTTTGATCACGCTTCAAGAAGGAAGGATTTCCAAATCATTTGCTGGGAAATTTTTAATTCTTAAGTGGGTTGTTTGTTTGCCTCAAAGGAAGCACTAACCTATTTTACATTGTCAAAAAATCTATTTTTAAACAAAATTTTCCTTTGTACTTTAAACATTCCCTAAAAATACTTCTTAGGCTCAATTAAAATGAAGTAGATGTTTAAACTACTGTCTGATTCAGCAGCTCTGTCACTGTGCTTATCCACTGCCTATGGAAGGATCAAATCTGGCCAGTGGCTCTGTTCACCTGAATTAGGCTGCTGAGTTAATACCGTCATTTGTCATGGCACTGAAGTCCCTCTCACTGTGYCAAATCACAAACAGGAGAGATTCCTGGGTCCTCCTGAAATTCTTTTTAGAAGCCACGAGCAGAGCACAATTATTACAGCCCTCTCACCAGCCCTTCCTGTGGTTTATATTCACTGTCAAAAATAAAAGTAGGAGGCTTGGTGTGGRAGGTGGTTTAAAAGGTCACCTCCATAGCTTATGGAAAGGATTTGCTGTGCTTCACTAAGCCCCAGACACYGCACTTCAATTCTCCCAGTTAAGTTTGACTTTGCAGGACTGGGTGGGATTTACACAGCGTGGTCAGCACAGGGAGCAGGTGATGCATCACAGGTGAGCAGWGCCAGCAGCAGCCCTGGGCCTGGCYCTGCAAGGGGGAAACACCACAGCAGCCTGCTTTGGTGCAGAACAAAAGGTTTGGAAGTGCAYTGATAACCCTGAGCTGCCCATGCTGTGTGACTGGGAGACTTTTTATGGAGTAAGGCAAAAAAAMAWAMYCAAAAAACAAACAGCCAGGATGCTGTTATAAACTAAACATCACCTGTGAACAGAGGGATCCCAGCACTGATACTGCACTAAGATTTTAATCAGCAGTAAAAGTAATGAAGACTTCACTTCTTGCATTTGGAGGATGTTCTTTCCCACTCCCTCMTCTCCTGTCTGAGGGAATTACAGGAAACACAAGAGCTGGACCCCTTTGTTTTGCACTTGCTGTTCTTAAACTCAAGGATTTCATTAAAATCCTTTCACGTTAAAGAACGGAAAATCTTTTGAGGAAGGGAAAAAAAATAAAGCTTTTCCCCCATTTTATTTACAGACACTGCTAAGCCTCCTTAAGCTACTTTTGCCTCGCTGTCTCATAGCCCGACAAAGCAGATGTGAAGAAGGCAGCTATATAACAGTACAGCACACACAGCAGGGCTGCCAACTGTCAATAAATTTATGAACAGTTTGGAGATCTACAGGAGTTTTCTGAAAATTCTTATTCTTTCAGTAAAATCTGGCAAGCTCTCCTTGATCTTGGCAAAGGAAAAGAAAAAAAAAATTACGATTTGGGAACATTCTGGTCTACTTACACCTGAAAAGAACCCTCACACAAAACATAATCCTGATGTTGCTGGATCAGATCAATTCTGCATGGAGATCTCTTTCAAATTCCTCTGATGTTGGAAGGGATAAGAGTTGCTGGTGTTTAAAAGCAATTGGCAAATAAATTCTGCAGGATACTGAAAAGTGAGCAACAGAACGTGAATGAAGTTTGTTCACCCATTAAAACAGAAATACTTTGTTTCTGAARTAACTTACTGACACTGGAGTTTTATAAATAACCACCTAGGATTACTTTTATGACTAATCCCATGGGATAGTTCCCTTTCTGCCCCAAAACTGGGTAGGTTGCTATTCAAATGCTAATCAGCACAAACAGCCACAAGCTTCATTTTCACTGATCAACTTGAACGTGCAAGATCTGTGCTTCCAAATGCACTGAAACTGTTCTGCATAACTGCCTTAAYATGCATGAAATTATAGGGGCATCCTACAAATCAGTCATGGTGTGCTTTGTACTTGCTCCTGTTCCTGTGTCTGCAACCTGCCAATGGCTGGGGTGGGTCCAGTGGGGAAAACCCCACACCTGGACACCCAAACCACCCAAACCTGGGGCAGAGATCATGATCCAAAGCCATTTAACACACCAGGCCCCAAATCCCACACTCAGGTTCAGCCCCTCTCCAGCTTTATGGATTGCCAAGGTTTTATTTGGGGAAGTGCAGCAAGAACGTTACTGCAGAGGAGCCTTGGCCACACATTTTTATTGTAATGGAGTTGAATTTATTCCAGCTGGCTTTCTGCAAGTGCAAACAGGGCAGCCAAAGATTCTACATTCAAGATTAAGCAGAATTTGAAAGGCAGAAAGTGTGTCTGCCTGCAACAGCATCTCATGAGGTTCCACATCTCTTGCTGTGGTTGAAAAAATAATGAAGAATCTACAAAATGTCCATTCTTCCCAGCAGCTTTCCTTGTCCTACAGCTAGAAGGAAAAGATTTTTCAGGCTGATGCTATCTGTCAGGCTTCATAACCATTCTGAACACTCAGTTAACWGTTAACCACATCTTATCCATGCTGTTTCTATCAGCTGCTTGAATCAGAAATAAGTGTTCAAAGCCAGGAGCATCCTGGTTTAGTGCAAGGTGTCCCTGCCCATGGCAGAGGGTTGGACTAAGTCCCTTCCAACCCAAAATATTTTATGATTCTATCATGGACTTAATAAAATCAAACTAAAGAACTGAGGCAGTGTCTTCATCTTCTTCCTCTTTTTTTTGGCAAACATGAGCCTTTAATAACTGTCTACTTGTATTATTTCTGAATTGTGTTTAAAACAGGTAAATTTGAGTAGAACAAGTAAAATAAATTGCAATATTTCCTAGAGTCTTGCATGTTCCCACCCTAGCTGGAGAAGGAAGCAGAGAGAGAAAGAGCAGACATACAAATCCAGACAATCATTCTAGTGGGGGAAAAAAATTGCCCTGTATAAAACTGAGATTAAGTGAATTTCTGCAATTGCTGAATGACTTGGGGAACTCTATTCACTTTAATGCACTATGAGCTGTCATTGCCATCTTTACACAAAGACACTCAGTTCCTCAAAAGCAGCTTGCAAAAGTATTCAACATTTTCTGTAATTTCTGTATGTGATTTTCTCCTGTAAAATGATACTGCTGCATGTTAGCAGGACTAACACAGACCTCCTGGATCCCCCCCTCTTTTCTGCTTGTRTGTGTTATTTATGGGGAGCACTGCCTCCAACCTTTGCATTTAGGCTAACACTTGCTGTTATAAAATATTATTGTGACCTTTTTTGAGCTCTTAACACTGTGGGGTTTTTTTTGCAAGCAAGGCTTGGAAACTCACGAAATGCCCTGAAGCCTTTTCCTTGGTCCATGAAATTTGTTTCAGATTTGAGGGGTAATGATTTGAAAATCTCCATTTTGTCCTCTCCCTTTGTCAGCAGCGTTTTGGCAGTCTCAGATAACATCTGGACACATGGAAGTGCTGTTCCATGGCAGCAGCATCCTTCACTGGCCTGCAAGGGCTTGCATGGCAGCTTGAATCCTGGCCAGCTGCATGGTCCTAGAGGGATGCTGGTGTTGGCACATCCCAAAGGGCTACAGCGTGCCCTGGCAGTGCTGAACCTGCTCTTCAGGCAGAKCCCTTTGAAGTCTGGACTTCCCAGTGCCACACTGGAGTGTTGTGGATGATCCCACACCACAGCCATGAGATGCTGGGGCCCTTTTGCCCCTCTGTGCACCTGAACAGCCACAGCACCCACAGCAGCTCCTCGTGCTGGGCAGTCCCCAAACCCCTGCCCTACTGATGCCTCAAGTTTTAGATTTCGTGTTTTTCAGATTCTGTGCTGCCTCTGGTGGAGTTTTAAACCTCACATTAAGTGTTAGTAAGCTCTTCACAGAGTAGGCAGACAAAACAAATCCTTTTCCTGCTGGAAACCAAGGACAGTGGTTACAAGTTTCTGGCCCAAAAGCACAAACAAGGGTGGACTGAAGGGGGAAACAAGAAGGATGAGACCTCACAGCCTGGAGCTGGAATTGGACAATTAAACCCCAATGTGCAAATGGACCAAAACTTATAAAAGTGTGAGACATTGTGGCTGGGGATCCATTTTGTGACCATTTTGGGTCCACCTTGGGTGTAGTAGCCCTGCTCAGGCTCTTGTCCTGCCCAAGGTGTACCCTAAAGGCCTTTCAATAARTATCTGCTTTATTCTCTCAGCCTTCCCAAGGCATCACTGCCACCAGCAGAGCATCCCCAGCTCTGGCCCTTCCTGGTGGGCTCAGSATGGAGCCCCAGCTCCATGTCCCAGGGGTGTCCCAGGGCCACCAGGGCCATCAGCAGCTCTGGAGCYRTTCTGCAGCCACCACAGSAACACCCACACACCACAGCTGTACCCACCACAGGAACACTTTCAGCTCCAGTACCTCTCTCACACTGCAGCAGGGACAAGATGACAAACCTGATTATATTAACATCCATTCTTTCACCCAGCTCTTTGKAATTTACAAGCTCACAGTGTGCTTTAATGGAAGAACAACCTGATTTAATTTTTTTTTTTTTAGGTAACTATTGTTTCAGTTTTAATGGATTCAGCCCTTCCATGCATGCAGTGCCATGTACACTGAGCAGTCAGCTCCTGTATATTCATGGACAGAACCCTCTTGGCAAAACCCTGAGCTCTGTGCCCAGTGTCAGCCAGGCAGCAGTTCAGGGATGTTTGCAAATGTGCCTCCCCACTTCAGGGGCATTTGGAGCCAAGTTTTTAAAGATGCTCAGATGTCTTTTTACTGATTGTGTCCAGTTAACATCAGAAGTCTATAAACATAAATAAACACAGGGAGGGGGACATTATATAGATATATATATATATACAGAGAGAGAGAGAGAGAGATAGCTTCTCTAATCTATTTTGCCACCTGCCAATTTAACTATAGTCCACTGCATCAGATTTCTAATTTATTACTATTATTATTTTAGAATTTCAGAGARGATGCATTATTCAGTTTGTCAGCAAGAGAAAATCCACACCAAGTGGCACTGTAAGTGATTTGTAGGTGACTCACATTAAATTGTATCTCCCATTCCACTGTGAGGTAAAGAACAAAAGATGTGCCAGCAAAAATGACAACAGAACACCTGCATGGAGGATGTGTGAGTGTGGGGCAACGAGGCACATCCTCCCAAAAAAGCACCTGTGGAAATGTGGGTGACCTAAATCCAGGGTGACCCTTTGACACCACTCATGTCAGTGGGACCTTGCCACCAACCAAGACAAAAGATTAATTACTGAATTTCTCTCAAAACTACACTAAATAAAAGTCAACAAAATACACTGGAAGGGTGRTGGAGTGATTTTTCTTACTTTATATTTTTAGGAGGGCAAAATCACAGATCTAGATAATTTTTTTTTCTCCTGGTGTGTGGGTGTCAGGACATTGCAGCTTCTTTTGCACCTCATGTAATTTGATTTTGTGTTTCTCTCATACTGTAACAAAAAGCAAAGAGGGAGCTATGGACTGGCTTCCAGAAGTGCAAACTCCCATTATATTTTGTATTGCAGTCAAATGTGGTCTGGAGCAAATGAAAGACTTTATTCTGCAGAAGGGATGGATTTTCACTCCTCAGCCTCAGCCTGCACACACCTGCACCTGTGTTCCCACATCCARTGACACCAACCTGTGGAAGATCCCCAAAATAAGCACAGCAAGCTGCAGAAACTCTGTGCTATATTAATACAGGAGGAAATTCTGGGCCATGTAGGTGTGAGGCTATTTAAAGGATTGCCAAAAACGTCAAAACATTCGCAGGTTTCTTCTTGCACCTGCAAARTGAGGGTTTGCAAACACCCAGTGGAGGCAGAGTCGAGGCACAGCCACACTCTGAGCTGGGGTAARCACTGACTTTTTGTGCCTCTCCTTCTATAAAGGCAGAAAAAGCAGAATGGTATCTTATGAGGAGGATTTTATAGAGACCCAAAGCACAGAAGAGAGAGAAGTAAATCCAGAGCAGCCCTCCCAGCACGAACAGCAAAGCCCTCAGCCAYTCCAGCAGATTCTCTCTGAGGAATATTTGGTCTAGAAAAGCAAACCAGAGACATCCACCCCCTCACAGGCACACTGGGGACTCTGCTGCACAGCAATCCCTGCCTCTCCCTGAATCCCTGGTGAGCAGGGGGAAGGAAGAGGGATCCCAGAGGGGAGCTGAGCAGGAATATTGCCATCAGCCCCCTCCCATCCCTGGCAGAGGAGAGCCCACGTGCCTGTGAGAGCTCAGCAATGCCCACTGCAGCCCCCAGCTGCAGCAGAGGGTTCCAGAAAAGCCCTGGGAGCACCATCASAGGAACAATCACTGCACTGGGGTTTGCTTTTTGAGATGTCTCTTTTCCWCACGCTGCTTCCATCAGATATAGAAAGATCAAATAAAGCCCCTAATTACAGTACGTGTGTACATGCTGCCTCACACTGAACTAATCCCCATATTAACAAGTGCAGGGTTTTAACATCTTAATTCCAAGAATTCCACTCTTTGGAGAGGTTTTCAAAAGCACCATCAGGGTGCCTGATGTTCTTCCTCCTGAGATTCTGKCACTTAGAAGATGGGTATAAAAATGCTCCTTCCCAAAGCAGGGCCCCAAATGAAATTTCTGCCCCTAAAATCATCCTTCATAATTTGCATGCAGTTAAACACTTGCCATTTTCTGTCAATTTAAATGTTATTTACAGTACAATGACGCCTGGTTTTAATTGAATATTTAAATAAATGCTTTTTAATATATGAATGCTCAGTGCCTGCAATAGGAGAGGTAACCTTGCTACAGATGATTGTGCCCTGCTTTGATTTGGAGTTTATTCCAATGATAAAATAACCAAAGGAATGTGTTTTAGCCATGTTTACTCACATATAACTAAGGGCTGTATCTAACTTGCATGGAAACTCATCAAATGAAACTCTTTAGGCAGGAACTAAATTGGTCTAAATGAAGTCTGCAAGCTGCATCCTGTTAAATAAAACCCCCTCCCTTTGCCAAATGAGCCCCTCTGTACCACTGCCCCACGTGTGCCACCTCTGACAGGTGGGCAGGGAGATTTTTGGATGGAGAAAAAGGTCAGCTCCTGTAAGACTGATCAGTAAAAGGAATGAATTTCCCCCATGCTCGAATATTAATTACTTATATGTGAATAWTAAACATGTCCCATGAGTCCAAATGATCCACTCATGTTTGTAAATGAGCCATCCACAGAGATTATTCCCTCAGAAACTTGTGAAGACCTAATCTTGCTGTTGCTGAAGTCAACAGCAACATCTCTATAAACCTCATTATGCTCTGAATTTGTCAGGCCAATAATAAAATATTACAGGCTCTTCATGGCAGGATAGCATTTCTCAAACTCCAAATTCACTGTCAAGTTTTTCTCCAAGCTCTGGATACCCAAATCCAGCCTTCCAGAAATGATGATTTCATCAGTTCCTTTCAAAGGAAAGACACACATACACACAAAAATGTTATCTAAAACAACTGATTTTGGAGGCTGCTCTATCCAAAACACCCTTGGCTAATCCATATGGATACATTTCCAAAACAGCAACCACTGCACAGGAGAATTTCCAGATTAATTCCTTGTAGGAAAATTCACAAAGGTGCTGTCTCCCTTAAACCACTGTGGCTGCAAAATGAMCAACATTTAAAACCTAAATGGTGCCACACATTCCCAAGTTCACCACTGCTCTTCTTGCTGGAGCTGTGTAGATAATTAAAAGCCACTCTGAGTTACATAAGAAGATTATTTTTTTTAGGAAACAGTACTTTAAAAGCTTCCCTTTGCTTCCCCAGCACTTAGCTATTTGTTTTGTTTCTTAGAAATGYTTTATTTTAATAAGTGCAGTTTTATATGGATTCTGCTGCTTTAATGYAAAACACATGAATATGAATGTGCAGTATTTACAGGAGATTCCCCCCCTGCATGCTGCTCTATTTTGTCATATTGTCTGCAGCAGATATGTGGTTTTTATTTTCCCTTTAGCAGTGAGGTAATTTGCCCATGTTATTTGCTCTGTGGGCATCCTCATAACACATTCTGMATTTATTTTGTGATGTCTCTTGAAAGCACTGTGAATCCAAGACATGCCGAATCAAACTAATGAAGTAATCCCTGCACTAACAAACCCTCCCTGTCTCAGCTCTGTTAGAAGCAAAAAAAGGACATGAGACTGATAGACAAATATTAAAGATATAATTCTTTTGGACTTGGTCCACATGCTCACAAGATAATGAGACCTTAACAAAGACACAGAGACTCATAGGGAATATTAGATCTGACATTTCATTTGAGGTGAAAATCGCCAGTCCTCCTAATGACATCTTTTCTTACCAGGTACAAGAAAAAAAAAAAAGGGCTGAACTGTAAAAACTTGCTTTTTACACAGCACTGATTTTGATCTTACCATGCCAATCTTCACTGAAGAATTTTAAAGTGAATACAGTGAAGAGCTGGCAAGAAAAAAAAAAGAAAAAGAAAGGAAGCTGCTGGTAGCTTACTAAGAATTCCTTTAATTTTAAGAGCCATGAAACAACCTCACTGATACCCCCATTATTCCCTAATTCGTGGCTGGCCCAGACCCCTAAGATTTAAAATGTTTTACAGGAAGCAGAGAGGTTGAATGCAGAGTGAAAAATGTGCCTTCTCCAAGTCAACGCTATTTATCTCGAAATACTGAGGGGGTTAAAACCAGTTTACATCAACCCAGACATTTCCATTCCTCAAGYTGCATCTCCAGCTCAGTCTGTGACCTTACAATGCGATGTGTCAAGAAGRAGAGGCATCTGAATCTTTTATTCCAGCTGTAGTATTGCATCCTGCATACATTTATCCATTTTGTTTATGCTCCGGTGTCACATCCCATTCCACRTTGGTCACTCAAACACAGCTGCCAAAAGTTATTTTCATTAAAGCCTTTCAATGTGTTGGGAGGGGAGGGAGGTCAGGTTCTGAGACGCCTCCTCTTTTTGTTTGCTTGCATTTTGCTGGGGTTTCTTTCAGAAGAGAAGAGGAAATATCAAGAATACTGAAGAAAGGGAAAGCTGCCCAGACAATACCTGGGAACAAGGGAATGCCGTGGCAGAGATTCACTCCAGGAAGATAAAAGAGACATTTAAGCAAAAAGTTCCATTTCACCTGTTTTTTTCTTAGCAAGAGATGGCAAGAGTTGTAAAGCAGTAATAATAGCAACTTCACTAACTCAGAAGCTTTATCCTAGTAAAAGCAAGGGTCCCCCACTGTAAATGGTGTAGAAAAAGGTGGTGAGATGTCCTCACAGCTGGATCTGTTCGCAATCCACAACCAGACTACAGCAATTAGCCCTCAGGGTCTCCACAGAGAACCACTCTTGAGGCTTCATCTCCAAAATCTCTGTGCACAGCCCAGCCACGGTGATAACAATGTGTTTAATTTTAGTCATTTAGTTAATAGATCTGCAATTATGGGCCATGTTCTTTCTTCTCCTCACCCTTTCAGGCAAATTTCAAAACCTGGGAAGGCTTATGAGAGAGCTGGAGAGGGACCCTGGACAAGGACATGTAGTGACAGGACAGGGGGGAACGGCTCTGAAAGGTCCAGATTCAATGTCAGGAGGAAATTCTTCCCTGTGAGGGTGCTGAGGCTCTGGAGCTGTTTGCCCAGAGAAGCTGTGACTGCCCAAATCCTGGAAGTGTCCAAGGCCAGGCTGGATGGGTATTGGGATAGAGGAAAGTGTCCTAGTCCTCATCACACTGACCCCCTGTCTACACCACCCTACCTGTTCAAATATAAAGCTCATTGTAAATTAGAATCATCCTGGAGGATGAATAGCAGGGGGCAAAGAAACAAAGAAAGGAAGAGATGGTGAAAGGGAAAAAAGAAAAAAAAAAAAGCAGCAGACAGCATCAGTTAAAAATACAATCTTTGCACACAGTGCAGCACAGCCTTAACATGACACACTCAAAGGTCTGGGACATGTTTGATGCCAAGTGACCCCAGTAAATCAGGAAGCAACCTTGCTCTTTGTGCCTGCACGAGCCCCATGAAAGATGAATAAACAGCAGCTGCTGTGCTATTGTGTTTGTGTGCTCAGAGTAATCTTGAGGTATTACTGTGAATCCTTCCAGACTGTCTAAGCCCCTACGAAGGGCATGTTATAAAAGGCATTCATCATCTGCTAAAGAAGCCACATCTGGGACATTCCAGCTCCTAGGTAGTCACTAAAACCATTTAACAGGGAGAAATGGCAATCAGGAAGATAATCAACTTGTACCACCCCAGAGAGAAATCACCCATTCCCTCTTTTGAACATTCATGTATTCTTAAAGAGATTAAAATCTCCAGTTGATTTTTAAGTAAAGCTACAGACAAAAGAGGGATAAAAATATTTTTTAATTCTGCCAGAATATTAAAACACAATCTGGAATGATGAATATCAATAAGAACCCAAAGCATTTTATTGGTTATGAAAAACTGGACTGTTAAACTSTGAATTGGGGAGGCTAAAAAACCCCAAATCAATGCTTATTTATGGCATCATTCCCTTGGTAGCTGTAAATAGCATCATTTCCACGGTTATAAAATGCACTGGCATGTGCTCTGCTTAATTCAGCACAGGTCACTAGATAGATCCATGACAGCAGATGAGCTTTAAAAAGGGTTTGTCTGATTCCCAAAACCTGGCCCCTATACACATTTACACCTTTTTTTTTGGTGTTTGAGTGTTTGAATAGCATCCTCTACTTCAGAAGAGAATGTCTTCTGTCCTGAGATAACTATAAATACACAGTYCTTGACAACTGTTGGTGATTCTTAATTATTACTGTTGCTGTTGACATGCTAGACATATTCCAATGAATTCCACAGTCTATAATGGGAGAACTGTTTATCCCAAGTTATAAAGTTTTATTGTGAACAGAAATATTGATCTGCCAGCAATAGTAATTTCATTTAGTCACTATCTGTAAGAAAAGGCTTGCAGAAGTCCTTTTAATTATTAAGTCTATGCTCAGTAGTTATTTGTTATGTACAAATTTTGCTTCTTTTGTTAATTTTAATMAAAATTAACTCCATGCCTGCTGTGCTCTTTTCCTACAAAGATATTTTAAAAGATTRGTCTTCATTATGGGTTTCAATATACAACATGGGAAGGAAAAAACCAACAAACACASCACCAATGATGGATGGACTGCATGCATGGCTTTCTGCTAATTTCTCAGCAGGCACAGCCCTGTGGCATTTAAAATACACATGAAATATGACTTCTAAAGTTACTGAGGGAAAACTACTGAAAAGCAAACTGTGCTGTGTCACAGGCTGAATCTTCAGGATTTCCTATAGCCATGTATTAGCTGGGGGTTTTGGGGGGTGGGTTTCAAAGAGCATTTTGCTGGTGCAAAGATTCCATCCCAGTGCCTTGCATGAGTGAATTCTGCACCTGAGCAGACTCATTTCACGGGGTGTTAAGGAGCCAACTGGTTTAAGCATTTAGCAAATCCCACCAGACACCTGGCTGCATCCTTGGGGAACTGAGTCCCTGCAGGCAGCTGGAGGAGCACTGGATGTGCCCACACAGCAGTGTCACTCACACAGGGACACGCACCCGYGCCCACGGTGGGGACAGAATGACAAACACAGCCCTGTCCTGGCTCTCACGTTTGAGCAGATCAGCAATTTGCCATCAGTGGGTCTTTTCACACTTCTGCAAGCTCATAACATTCATACTCAGAGGGAGGAGCAGCTACAAACATTAACAAAAGAGACAGGGCGAGGATGGAGCTACATAAACACTCCCTGCTTTGGGAAGTTTGTGCTGCTGCTGTGTCCTCACCACAGATGAGCACCTGCAGCTGCAGAACGTGACAGCTCAGGAAAGTGTCCTGCTGACAGCTCAGGAAAGCAGCTCACAGCCTGCCATGCCCAGCCCAGCTCATTTATGGGCCCCAGATGGACTTTCCCTCCCTGGGAGATGCTGCATTTCCCACTCCCCATGCCAAGTCCTCGGAGCCCAGCAGCCACCCTGCCTGCTGGAACTGAAAAATTCATCAGCCCCTCTCTGTTTGTCCAGGCTCTCAATGTGCTCATTCTTCTCTTCTCCTCTCTGCCCTTTTCCTCCAGTTTAGCTCAGTGTGAATTTCATTACAGCCTTTCTTCCCAGTGCCTCACTACAGCCACATCCATCCACATTAACTCCGAATGGCAAAGTCTCACTGTCTGTTGGGAATGCTGACAACAGATTGTTCCATAATTAATTGAAAGGCAAAACCTGGACATTCTCAATCAATGCTGATGGGAATTACTTTGTCCAGCTTCAGTGAATCAGCAGTGCATGGCACAGGGAAACCAATAATCCAGTTAAATACTAGTTATTTCCCTGAGAGCTAAACATACAATTTTAAATTTGTGCTTATTTTAAGAAACCTTTTAAAAGCACTGCTTCAATGGTGAGTAGTGTAGACATTTGGGGGTAGATTATATCTGGTTAAATTAGCTGATATTTGCCTGCAAGCCAAGATTACATAATATTATAGTTCCCACTTTCAAAGTCAATGTGGATGTGCAACAGGGATCAGACATCCGTGGTAYACAACTATCCTAGCAGAAACGTGGAAAAGGGGCTCTGCTTTTTACAGCACCTCTAAGAATTTGGAGACCAATTCAGAAGACATGTAATCACTGTGGTGCCCATGGCTGTGGCACTCAGGTGWGCAGGGTTTTGCACCCAAGCTGCTTTCCCACTGAGCATGGATGAGGCTCTGGTTTGGGCACAGTAACTCTGTATGAAGCTGTTCCACAGACACGTTCATGCAGTTTATTTTTGAGTGCATCACGTGAAATAGAAACAGCACTTTGGGATGAGGCCAATGGTCTAGAACCTCCTCCTGAGTTGCAATCCATCCCACAGCCTCTCAGCACTCAGCATGGGTGGTGTTAGCAGCACAAGGATGTTGCTCATTACCCCCTTAATTGGAGCTTGCTCCAAACAACAAAGGTTTAGAGTCTGTGCTAATCCACCCCTGGCCATCTTTCCTACCTAAGTAATCAGGGCTCTCACAAATCTTATCAAGCTTTATGTCCTGTAAGATTTAACACCTGGGATCAGATCAAAGGCCCTGATATGAATTACATCTTATCTTTGCCAACGGCCAGGATGTGATACTTGAGATGGATAATGCAAATTTACATAAATAAACATACATATCTTTAAATATCCATCCACCTGAGTGTGCCAGCACATACAACCAGAACCTGTATAATGCATGTGTATATAAACAAACTTTTAGAAAATGATCGATTTTAACTCCTTCAGTAATCCAACACACATGAAAAGGTGCCATCACACACACCTGCAGGGAAAAACAACTCAAAGCAGAACCTGAGCTAATGAACCCCCATGGTTTGCAGGCTGGGAGTTGCTGCTGTTCCCCTGWCTGGGCATGGCCAGGCTCCAGAGCCACGTGTGTCGAGGGGCAGGGAGCAAACAACTGCCAGGAATGGACAGAAAGRCCATGATGCCCTTTAGTATTTCTTTTCTTTTAGCAAGAAATTGGGAAGAAGGGATGTGYTACACAAAGAAATTCAGCACATTTTTACCATTCTGAGAAGCTGACAAGAGTAGCTACAATTTCAAAAGGCATCAACTTTTGTAAGGAACAGAGGACTGAAATGTTTAACCATTTGAAAGGCTCCCCACATCACAGTTTTGCTGCTTATGCTCTTGACTGAACCAGGAARACTAAAGAAGGTGTATTCTCTTAACACTGCTTCAAACCAAACTAACACAGATTTCAACTAATACTTTTCAAATGCTCCCTTTATTCTGCTCAAGATACTTTATTAAAATACAAGTTAATCTTGCACTATRTATTAGAGCATTGTACCTAGTGACAGTATAGTAAAGGATCTGTCAGGCTTTTCACTACAAAACCCTATTCTAAGCCACAAAAAAAGAAAAAAAAAGGAAAAAAAAATCCCTCTGGGCTGAACCTTGGAATACAAGAAACTTGAAAGAAATCCATTTTGTGGTTTTTGAATTCTAAGAGTGCAAAGAAAATGGATTTAAAATGTTTAAGCAACTGTGCATGCTTATGCAACCCCAAAAAAAGAAATTTCATGTTTCCAAACAAAATCTCTCTAGTTWATTAATCTCCACCATAAATCAAGCAGACTTGCTTTTGAAATGAATGCATTCCCCTCAAAATCAGAGGTCTCCACCTCTCCCAAATGCATTGTCTATTAATGAGAATTGGTACAAATGCTACGTATTTCCCACCAAACTCAGGCTGGAAATATCCTGGATGCATCAGGGCTGTGCTCAGATGGGAAGACATAAGTGATTTAAAAAGACATGAGAGAAAATAATAGAAAAGGAAGAATAATGATGAGAGCAACTCAGGAAATTATGAAAACCATCTGATTTCTGCTGTTCAAGGAAGAAGGGATATTTCCAGCATGAGTGGCTGCTTCCTCACTGCTCCCCTCCTTTGGGGAAGGCTGAGTGGGGCTTTCCAAGTGCCCAAACTGTGCAGGAGAGGGGTGTGGGGTTTGCTGCACTGCTCTGGGGGTGTCTGTGGATGGATGGCACCTCTGAGGCAGCAGAGCCACAGCAGCTCACAGACACCACTGCCCCTCACTGCAGGGAGAACACCCAGGTATCAGCTTTGGGGTCTGGAATCCCTTTGGAATTGCAGTGCTTGGGKCTGAGAGACAGGAAATATTCTCAGCCCATCAGTCTCCAAACGTGGACCCATTTCTGCAGCTGGTGCAGGTCTGTGTGGTGGATGCTTTCACCACGGTGAGGGACTCACCTCACCTTCCTGGTGCTTTGTCATCACCACCAACACAGGGCACAAGCCCCACGTTCTCCTTCTGCGTGCTGGGATTTAATCCAACACCAGCCACCACCACCCCTGTAACTGCAAGATCTGATTCACTGCTCTCCTCTGCTGATAAACACAGGGCTCAYAAAGCCCCCTTTTCTCCTCTCAGGACCAAATGTCCTCCCCTTCCCTCCCTCTGCTTGGACTCCTTTTAACTTTCTGTGTGCTGGAGCCATCGTAACCCCTGCCCTTCGATCAAACTGATCACGAGAGCTGTGGCTGTTTCTTCCCTGAGGTTCTGAACTCCTGAATCAATGTGCAGGTTAAAGGAGGCAGACATTGACTCCTGGCAGGGGATCCTGGATCCTGACTCAGCCCTTGCTCTGACACGCTCCTGCTGAACTCAATGGGAGTTAATCCGTAAAATGACTGGCTAGAAATTGAATCAGGATGTCAGAAGTCAGTTCTTTATCTTCACAATCCAAAACCTTTATTAAGTTCTCACTCAACCAAAACTTGGCAAAATCAATGGGGCAAATCTCAAAGTGCTTACTTGGTTTTTACAGCATTAGGACTAAAGCAAATTTCTATTGAGTTGGAGCTTATTCAAGACAAGACACAAGAAACAGAGTGAAAACCCTGTGAGATGGCTCAAGAGTAATTTGAAGTTTTATCCCCAACACCTTTTCCCTCTCCAAGATGAGGAAAATGGGATATTTGCATCACAGAAAAGCTTTAGAGATGCGTTCTTGCCAATAAACTTCCACAAAAACCTTAGTTCTTCCTTCAGCACCCTTTCCACTGGTGCTGTTGCTCACCCATATAACACCTACTTTTCACCCCTTCCTACAGCATGAACAAATATTCTTCACATTCCGTAACTCATTTTTGGGGTAGGAACAGAAAGGCTGAGAAATTCCTGGTGAGGCAGATTTATAGCTGCAAGTGATGCTCTTGGTTCTGATTTCCATGCCAGATTAGCAAACCATGCTCTGCCTCATTTACCCCTTGTGCCTGTGAATTGTTTGGTGCATGATACTCTGAGGGTTCTGTTATTTGCCTTCCCAGCAACCTTTTCTTTCCTTCCCCTCTGCAGGTTACAATTTCTGTCTGTTGGTGACTGAGATTTTGGACTTTTTAACTTTATCTCTTTTCAAGCTTGTCAGTAATAAACTAAACTAAACTAAACTTAATCCACTGGTACTAAAACTACTTTTAAGYTTCCTGGCAGGGCCAGGATGGAGTAGGGACACAAATGCACCTGTGGATCCTGCAAAGCTGTGATCCAGCTCCCACATTTGGGTACAGTCCCAAATGCTAAATCCTCCAGCACAGTGTTTTTGCCTCTCAATGATTATTGAGAAGACTTGTAACTGGCTGTATCAAATTCTGTACCTTTGATACCACGCTGGCAAAGGTGCTGGTGGATGTTCAATTACAGAATCCCTTGTTCAGTTATGTTTGCTCAAAGGCCAACAATGTCTTTCTTCATCTYACAGGTTTATTTTGCTGCTCTGAACAAGGTTGCAAGGTTTGGAACYGCCGAAATGGAATCCGTCCCAAATAATCACAAAACGCGCCCTCTGCGATTTAATAATCTCCTAGAATAGCAGTATTTGTGTACACCCACTGAAGTAAAATGGGAGCACAATCATCCCCTGATATCATTACAGGCCTGATGGAAGTCATTCTTGAATTTAAAGGATATTTTATGCAGATAACTCTGCTAAGTACATAAGGAATTTAKGCACATAATGTCAACAGTTTGCTGAGACGAGAGTTCATTCTGAAGTGAAGCAGCTCATTTATCTCTCTCAGTAGTGCTCTTTGCACTATCTACTTTAATTTTCCAACAGAAAGGTGAATAATAGAATTATTCAGAAAATCCTCCACAACCCCTCCCCCTCGTCCCTAAATCAATACAAACTTTGATTTGCCTTGAATTCTCTCCCTAATGTACAATGAAGATGTAATTCCAATACTCCCAGGTACGCACACTTCATACAATATGCAGCATTAGTGCCTCAYATGGCCTTTGATTTGGCATTCTTTGAGCAACCTGGGAGCTGCCTGGCTGCTCTTTCCAATGCAGACTAGGCAACAGGAGCTCTCACACTGCCTCTCCTCCATTTACCAGCTGATATTAAGAAACACTGAAAAGACAATCATTATTCTTTGTCTGGTTCCTAATTTACTCTGCAGCTGAAAAGCTCTTCCTGGCACAAAATCCTCCAATCCAGCGTGGATGCAAAGAACTACTTACAGGTTGGGCAAGGAGGAAATGTTTCAATTTATGGATTGCTTGGTGTTTATRCATTTGTGGTCTGACAGACAACTGCTACCTTTAATTTAAAGTAAACAAAGGAGAAAATGAGCTGTGCAATGGCACTGCTGGGTTTATTAAAAAAGCAGGACGAGGTGAGGCAGTAAATTTCTCCGTGCCCCAAGTTCCAGGCTCCTGTATCATGATGCAGARCTATTCTCCTGGCTCACACTGTCAGCAAGACCAGATGGGTCTGATTAGTTCCAACCCAGAAATACAAATGGTTGACAGTCTGTACGAGACAACAGGGAACGGAGAATTCAGTGAAGTGAAATGCTAGAAACCTCCAACTGCACACAGATATTCACTGCTCCTCGGGCTACAATAAAGGGAACGCCAGGAAAGGAGGAAGTTTGGCCCACATTCAACAAGCATGCTGAGCTAAAAGTAGATGGCAATCCACTTACTGCATGGCTTCCTTTGTCTGATACATCASTTACTTAAATTTAGTTGAAATGCTAAATCCTGGTGCTGTACAGACTGGAGCAAGGGGAGGAGTTCCCTGATCAATGATATGGGCATAATTACATTCTCTGCTGTGGATGGAGATGAAAGTCCTTGAGGAATAAGGCAAAGTTTTTTTTCATTTATTTATTTTAGTGATGAGTAAAATCTGCAGAAATGTGCACCTCCCATTTACAGACTCACTTAGGAATTGCAGAAGCAAAAGTTTAAGTCTGCTAAAACTGGTATTAAGAGCGTGGCATCCTTCAAATTGCTGCAATTCTSCAGAGCTGCTGAAATCCTTCCCTGCCATGGGTGGAATTACAAAAAGTAAATGATAAACTCTTAATAATTGTGGAACACTTGTTTTGTTTCATAAGCTTAAATTACTTTTGGAGTGTTGCACAGGAGGGAAGGCCCATCTGCCTCTGAACAGTCACAYGAACATTAGGAGACAGCAATAACTGCAGCAGGATGGATGCTTGCTTAGGATTCAGTGTATCAGAGCAGGTCTCAATTCCCCACTCTCCCAATCAGTCAGCTCCTCCCTGTGCCATCYACATTCCTGGAGATGCACTGAAGATGAGTGCTCTGTATTTGAGATCACGTAAATACCTCAGAGAGAGAAAGATAATAATCTATTTTGAAAAAGAAAAAAAAGAAAAAAAAAAGAAAAAAAAAGAAAAAAATCTGCCTCAAGGACAGCCTGGGTAAGCTCTGTCTGGTTGATTTAGAAAGCACTTTAACAACTCTGATAAGCTCATTAGTACCAATGACTAGATATATGCATTCAAATCCCTGTAAATACAGGAGGGCAACATCATGGGTAAGTATCTCCCTTTTTCATTTAATAAAGAGCTCCTGAGGACCACAGATTTCAGGATGTCTGGTCTCCTTCCATGCTCCCTCCCTGACACCAGTGCAAAAATGGAACAATTGTTGTTCCATTTATTCTTTCCTGCTAGAAATGGAAATCCAGTTAGAGGAATACGAGGGTAACACTGTCAAAATCCCCATCTTTTGCTGGGAATCTCGGTGTAATTTTTTACAACAAGGTTATTTTTCCTTCAAAAMCAGATGAGGAAAGCTGGCACAGAGCAGCTCGAGCTGAGAAGCAGTTGCAGAGAGCTCAAGAGCTGCCACTCCAGCCACCAGATGCCTTTTCACAGGGGCATAAACACTCCATCACACCGTGCTGCACATTTGTAAATGTAATTCCCACTCAATCAGCATGTTAATTCCAGCATGATTCATCCTTTCCACCCAAATAAGTTTACAGACAGGTTTGTCARGTACAGAAATACAAAGAGTGGATGTGTGATTCCTCCTCACTCAGTACAACCAGATGGACCAACAGGTGAGCAGGCAGCAGCCTGGGGCCACAGAAAGGCTTGCAAATACCCCTGCAGTAGTAGGCAGAATGATAACAGCTTATCACCTTCATTTTCCATGCATTTTAATGTACACACATGGTTTTAATAGGATTTTTTTTAAGAATCGTTGGCAAATCATGAAACCTGGTATTTCTGCCATGACCAGCCCCTGAAATGTTGTCAGCTCAACCCAAGAGACAGGGGTGTTACACAAATCCTACCCAATTCAGTGACAGTATCTCTGCCAACTTCAGGGATGCACAATCCAGCCTGTGGCTGGAAGTCTTGTGAAATTCTCTTGGCTTTATGAGGGGCTCCAGCCTYGGGAGAGATGTGACATCATTTCATTGCTCATTAAAAGCAAAGTGGATTTTCCTATYCCTCCCTGTCAAGGAAACTTGAAAAAATCATCTCTGAAAGCTTCTGACACTGAGACACAAATATAAACAACATTAAATGTGTCAGGTCCCCTCACATCACTCTTGGGTTTGGAGGTCYGATGCCTGTTTTCCATCAGCAATACTGTGACATCTTCTCTTCCATGCAGAACTGCCTTGAAGTCATGTCTCCACTATTCACCTACTTCACACAGGGGTTGTGAGAACATCTGCAAATATTTCCAACAGTGTTTTGAATATGTAMAAACTATATGTTTTAAATGTTATTCTTATTTGCATRYACACAAACAAGCTGYATCCCRGATCTCAATCARAACAAGGCAAATGAAAACCCAAACCTGTAACTGAAGGAAGCCCCACTGACATCAGGAATGGTGATATCCAAACTCTGTGCTGCATCAAGCTTCAAGTGGTCAAGTTAAGTTCTTCAGAAAGAGCAGACATGATCATCATCACATTCTGCCTAATTATTTAAATGAACCCTTAAGTTTTTCCTGAAAGTGCAGCAATCTGCCACTCCAGCAGTCCCAAACACCACCCTTGAACACTCGTGCTCACACACAAACACAGCAGAACTCTGCCACTCATCACTCCAAAGACAGCAGTGATTTGAAGATCAAGGGCTTGCATCTATCACATCAGCCAGGGGAAAATACTGTAGAAAAATCTTTTGAAATGCAGAAATGGTTCTTCTGGGTGACATTTTTCCTTCTTTAAATCATTAGGAATGATTTCAAACGGGCTGCRCTTTATTGGCTGCCACTATTGCTATCCCATTGAGTGGTATCAGGAGCTGTTTAACCCTGGCACCCTGGAGGAGGATGAGTGAAGTTCTGCTCTCAGAACAAATGAAAGGCAAACACCAGAGGTTAGAGGACRTTCATGCACAAACACAAGGCACTGCTCCTGCTTTGGATGTGTGTTTTCTGAGGAACCACCTGTAGGTGCCTRAAGCTAAAAGGTTTTCCAAATCCTGGTATATGAATATACACATACACTGAAGGAAGAGTCCTTGAGAGAATTGGTTTCTATTGAAATCAGGATTTCTGCTTTACTATTATTTTTGTTTTTAGCAGAAATACAAAGAAAGGCCAGAGATGAACTAGAACCATGGCTACAAACTTTACACCTGAGTTGCCCTACAATAATGGGTGGCCTTTATTTGGGCCCTGTCTTGAATTATTAAAGACAGAAGCACTGTATAAATCTGAGTCTAATAAAGCCAAAAAGTTCTCTTTGGAGAGAATGAATAGATGTATTGCTGCCTGTACCAATCCAAATATTGCATCCACATGTCCAGCAAAATCCCATGTATAAAAGCAGTTTAACCCAGGTGCCTCCCATGAGCTGCCTTTGGCTGTGATAAAAATTCAGATCCACACCTACAGGAAAGCAGRGAAGACAGATTTTGTGTTTGACCTCAACACAGTCACCCACAAGCTGATACTTCTACTTCACGAACCTAACTGCACTTCAACTGCAAAAGAGAAAGATGGAATAATTAAATTTAATTCAGGAATCCAGAACGAGGAACAGAGGGATAAATCTTAATAGGAACATGGGATTAATATCTGAGCATAAATAATGGTCTCAGGAATCGCGTTTTGATGATTCAACAGTTCTGCTATAAATAATTCACATCAATAAAAGAGAGATAACATCAAATTCAGTTGGAACATTGGTTAATCTGAGCATAAAGTGAAGGACTTMACTCAGACTAAAGGACAGCTATAAGTAACTGCTCTGCTGTATGGGRATCAGCACTGAGTGYTTTCTGCACACTCACATGCATTACAAATTGCTTTCCAAAGTTACACAAGAGTATCCAAGTGGTGAAGAAAGATTAAAAAAGCTGTCAGTGGACACAGCTTAAATGCCTACACTGTGCAACAGAAAATGCGTGCAGGACAAACAAGTCTGCTGGGGGATTCTTTGCCTTCAAGGTGAGAAATACTTTGGCATTTCTAACTTAGTAAAATGATCTGTGTTCACCTGCACAGTGCAGTGACAAGTGTGAGCCCACACATCAAGACTYTGTGGTTGCTCACTTCAGCCTCAATTCATGGTTTCCAAGGAGCCAAGGTCACCTGGACAGCACAATCAGAGAATGGGCCACCCACACTAACAAACCCCCCTTGTTCTGAAAAGCATACAAATATACATTAAATAAGCCATGGAGCAAGAAATCCAAGGTGGGGAGTGATGAGGCACAGAGATAAATGATTTGCCCAGTCTCACAGAGGAGTTTGGGGTAGGGCTTGGTGCCACAGCCAGGTTTCCCAGGTGCCAGGCTGCAGGAGTAACCTTCCCCCTGTCCCTGGGCTGCAATGTGATCAGCAACGGGATCGACATCAATAATGCATCTGAAAGCCTTATTATTTTTCAGTGGTGCTCTTCACCCCAGGGAGGTTTGCAGAGCACTTTAACAATTATTTATATATGAGTCAGTTTTCCCAAAGAAACGCAGCCATCCCTGTGATSCAAAGTGGCAGCTGTGCTGCAGTGCAAAGCAGGGGCAGAGCTGGCTGGGGCCAGGAGCTCAGGGAAGGGGCTGCACTGAGCAGSAACTGAGGGAAGTATTTAGGTAACAGACTGCAAGATTTAATTACACAAGTTGGAAGCCGGCCAGCAGGCATGAACAAATGTTTTCAGTGTTGTGTTTAAATATTTTAATTTGCTTTTTTTTATAGATGCTACTGTAAAAATAATAAAAAATGGAAGAGGGTACTTGTTAGACAGAGCATTCCCAGCAAATGAAAAAAAAAGTTGGTATTTTTATCCCCCAAAACCYTGCAAAATATATAAAAGTCCAGCTMCTATTGAGATTTCCTTGAAAAGAGGCATAGAGGCTTTGCATGAAACACAAAACACCACCATTGGAAAAGAGGCACCACCATCACTGTCTGGAGCAATTACGACGATTTAATTTTTCTTTCTTTAAGCATAATAAAACCCTCCTTAAGTCCAGGTTGCCTTGAATTCAGTAGATCACAGCTCAGACTCTCTGTCCTTACTTCATTCAGTAACTACACTTACAAACCTTTTTATTTTTTTCTTGTCCAGCTCCTTCCACTGCCTTTTTCCTTAAGGAGCTGACCCTCAGATCACACCCCCTCTGTCCTGCCCCACCTTCCTCCACACCCCTGCAAGCAGAGCCAAGGTCACCAAGAGACATCTGAGATCTTAATCAGCACGGCAGGGCCCTGGGAGCTGAGCAGCCCAGGTCCTGCTGTTCATCACAGCCCTGGAATTACCTTTCATCTCCAGGGCTCAGGAAGATCTGAAGCCCTGGATGTGGGCAGCTCTGTGACAGMCCATGCATCAAAGGCACACTGCCAYSAGAGMCAGCACCATGSCTCACCTTGGAAATCCCTGCTCAAAGCTGGGCTTTTCTCCTCCTGGACTAAAAGCTGTGGTCTCCTGACAGTGCTGGGATGGATTAGCTTGGAAAGAGAGGTTTAGCCTTCTGTGGATTGGTATTAGGGCAATTAGTGGAGATACCTCTAAGTCCTGTCTGCATGGAGAACACAAATATGCAGTATTTGGTGCATTATGTCTCAAAGACAGATGAGGCTGGGATCAAATAATGCTAAGAATGCACAGAGCCCTTTTAACTGAGTATTGGGTCAATAACATATAATTATGCACAAATAACAWGTGTCAGGGCTGATTGATAGCACTCCTACCCACCCACTGAAGACTTCAAGGCTGGGCCAAATCACATCCCATAAATGACTTAAATAATTTGTTTGCTTTCARTTTTTCATCTCACACTCAGCAGCACCTGACATCTGTCTGTCACTTCAGACTCAAAGAACTTCTTTAAGGAAAGCCTTTGTGTGGTGAACTTCATTAGACATCAATGGAATTGGAGCTCTTTAGTGTTTTGCATGTTTTGAACATCTTGGGAACGAGTTTGCAAGARTGTGGATGTGCCAGGATAGCAGCCAGGATATAATTTTAACTGTGCAGGCCATGGGATAATTTAGTTTTGCTTGATGCTGCACAGTGTTATGATATTTTTTATTTTCTTAGGAAAATGTAAAGACAATAAGTAAACTTACAGGAACACATTACCTACTRRCAAAACCTAGGTTTTGAAGATATTRGGGTATTTTTTTACTTTTGATTTAAAAAAAAAARTCTTTTCCCASRATTTATTTCATTATGGCCCATTCTGTCTCACTGTTCAGTGCTCAGGCTGCACGAGACTGATTACCATAAAAAAGTTATTTTAGAAATCAGAAATAACAACCCACTTGTGTGAGAAGCAACATGAAGCACATTGTGGCTGGTCCTTCAGCAACAGTACAGGCCACATTTTCCATGGATTTGGAGCTCATATACTATATATGCCCATAATATCCTGACATTAGTAATCCTTGCAAACAAATCTCATGTCTAAAGTACAAATGCAGAGAATTTCTTTGCAGGATCCCAATTTCCAGGGTCTGTCACAGCTGAATGTCCTCATGTAACATATCCCACCTCTCCTGGTTGATGCATGAGAGAGATCCCTCTGCCAGAGACATGAATCATGCTTTCATGATCCCATGTTCAACCAGGCTTTATGTCACAAGGACAAACCTGGATTTARGTGATGTCAGCAGCACATGGAAGGTTTGGTCAACAAGACTTGCTGGGTTTCTTCCCCTCCCACCTCCCTCTTTGATAAAAAGCCAGTGGAAATGAGAAGTAAAGGATGGTGGAGGAACAGAGGAGGAGGAGCAGCAAGAGCAGAGAGCATCCACCTCCTCCCTCTGGAGTGCTGCTCGTCTCTGCTGCCTGTCCTGCCTCCATCCTGCCCCAAAAGAGCCAAGAGATGATGAGACACACGTGATGCAGCTCCTCCTCCAGCCAAGGGCATTATTCCCTGCATGTCCTGCTCTCCTTGGTGCCACCCCCTGCCCSCTGAGCTGAGGACAACTCCAGCCATGGGTGTCCAGAGCTGGGGCTGGGGMTGGAACCACAGCCAGGGCACCACAGAGCCCCCAGACTTCAGCCCCTGTTCCCAGCCCTGCTGCAAAAACACTGCTGGGACCACCTCCCGTCCCCCCTGGAGTGGTTGTTTACTTCTGATTCAGACCTGAAGTATGAAATATTAAGATGATATTAGGGAGAATACAGAAAAGTCTCTGAAAATAGACCAGTCCTGTAGCCACAGCTTTCACTGTTCTTCATACATTAATCAATAGTTCATATTTAATTAATTAGCACCAAGTTCACTTGGTGATGAAAGTAGAATWTCCATGAATAGGAAAATAAATTAATGTAAAAATCCAGTTCCAGGCTGTTCTAAAGACTCTCTCCCACTGACTTACATGTGATAATAGATGTCTCTTCTTTATATTATTAGGCTTTTTTGAGCTTTTTTTAATTTTATTTTTTCAGAGGGRAAAAAAAAAAAGAGCTATCTTTTTTTTCCCCACCAGCTGGGCAAGAAATATCTTAAGCTCTCACTGCAGCACAGCCACCTGTCTGGGTTACTGAGATGGTATCAGCAATCTGGGGATCAGCACTGACTTAAGAGCACACTTAGGATGCATCATAACWGCTCCAGACAGCACTTGAGTCTAGAAGCACAGAACATTTACCAATTAGAGAACCAACCCAAAGCATTTATTTCCAACCAGAAATTTAATAAACTGCTCCTGTACTATGGAGTAAACACCTCCACTGCTGCTGAGCAGAGTGTGTTTAATATTCAGAATCTATCTGCAACGTTATCATGTTCTCTTCATTAGAGCATCCGTTTTGTTAATTAGCATTTGCTCATGTGAGTAGTCCCCTTGACTTTAATTGATCCATTTTCCTSAATACTCAGAACATAATTTTATAGTTAAAGAATTCAGTTCCTGGTGAATGCAACAGCCGCTGCTCCCAAAGTTTAATTCTGAGCATAATGAGGAAATAAAAATGAGTACAACACTTTTCATCAGATAGAAATGTGTGTAAGGCAGCAGTGGAAACAAGAACGAGTCCAAGACAAGATACCTGGCTATCAAATCCATTTTCCTTGCTCCCTCACCACAGCAAAAAAAAACAAAAAATGCTGTAAGCAACACAAAAGACTTGGCTGGAGATAAAGTTCCATCCATTATAATGGCAACTCCTCCTCTAGCAGTGCTTGTGTTTTCTGAAAGGCCACRAAGCCATCTGCCCTTCAAATGTTTGGAGCTAACAGAGCACGAGATGATGTGCTGAGAACTGAGGTTTCAGAAGAAAGAGAAACAGCACAAGCCCCATCTGTTTCCCAAGGATTTGTTCTCAAGCTCTCACTTCTCATATCTGCTCTGTGCTTACAGCTGAACCTTCTTGTTTATACCCCTTTTTATTCTGCAAGCTAAAGGCTTCAAAACGGATTAAGGATTTTATTTTAAAGTATCCTGAACAGKAGGATGGTTCAGTAAGACTATTGTAGCTGAAATTTGGAAGCTTTCTTTAGGATGGTAATTAAAGATGTTTTTCTTTCAGAACTCCTTATCACATTTCAAGACTATCAGATTACAGATGTAAACAGAGATAAGAGTCTGGGTCACAGTGAACTCCCCAGGCTGACAGAGTGGGTGTGGGCACTACATTGCCTCCATTTGTCCAAGCTGTCCACAGCCCTGGCTGGAAGCTGTTCCCATTTCACCACAGGCTTTRTGTCTTTAATTTTATCCTTAATCCAGAGTCCGAGGTCACAGAGCATGAGATCACCAATAAATCTTTAAGTTTATAAACTAAAAAGGAGTCACTTTAAGTAATTCAGAGAGAATTAATATGTTTCAGGAAGCAAGTCAATTTAGTGRGCTAATTGCTGTGTGTATTTTTTCAGAGGCCACCTTTCAAAAGGTGCCTGCAATCACCAGGTGCCTTTGGAGCTTTCTCATGTGACTGATTAGAGCCACAAATCTAATGGGCTGCAAAACCAGCAGTGAGAAATGCTGCTCTTTCAGATGAATTGTTTCCTCTGTGACCTTGCCATTCCTCCGTTTTCATATATAAATGAACATTCTTTCAACAGTGTTCCAGCAAAGGGACAGAGCTGAAGTTATGTGGAATTGAAAAACAGAGGTCTCTTCAGGCAGCACCTGCATCTGATCTGGGTAACCCAATAAAATATCATCCCTTTTTTCCAGAAAGGCATTTGTYCCCCAAGAGACTCCCATCAGCTCTGGTGAGACAGCTGACCCAACAGCTGAAACAGCACCAGGATTATGGTGAGCACGTGAAACCCTCTCACAACACATCAGGATTTTGAGGCTTTAAAACGATTCCAAATCCCTATGAASAGAAGAAAAGGAGAAAGCAATCTAACATGTCTTTGAAGATTCACTACAAAGTTATTTCCCTTAGTTTGGTAAAGAGGTAACTAGCAGACCAAACCAGAAAAACAGTTCCTTTCATGTGACACAGATGGATGACCTACCAATTCTGTCACAGACCACATTATGCTTTGATATATTAACTGTAACATAATATTTATCAGCCAGTGCTACAAATTGCTTTGAAGATGAAAAGCCCCACAAACCAGGTCTGKGTGGTTTTGAACACTATTTAAAAGATGTGTTTTGAAAAACATTATTTCTCAAATGAAATATATTAAAAAAAAAAAAAAAGCCTGGCAGGCAGGGTGGCATTACAGGAGCTTTGGAGGTGGAGGAGTAGGGATGGAATTGTATATTTATCTGCATTAATTAGCAGATATAATGAGGTGCACATGCTCCTCCACCTCTCGACCTGGTAAAATGCCAGAAAAACCCTGTGGATGGGCACTGCTCCCTCACATGGGGGGCTCAGCACCCTTGGGTGCTTTGCAGGTTCTCAAACTGCAGCACAGGGAAGCTGGAGAACAGAGCCCTTGGGTTTGCTCACCCATCTCAGCAGCTGCTTCACGTGCAAAACACAATCAGGATTATTGTTTATTACTACATTTATCACAGGTTATGAAATAACATCCCATTCCTTGCCCTTCAGGACCTGAACACTTCAATTACCAAATCCTTTTACCACAGAACGCCGGTAAAGCACTAAGCATTCACTGAGACACAGATAAAAACAGCAAAACACAGRAAATTATTTATATAGCCAATAAAGGAAATCAATTAATTCAATGAGACAGAAGATGGTAAATGACCATGTGAGTTGATGTTGCCACTGGTTTTATCAATAGCCTGGTGAGTAACTGCCTTTGCTCCTGCTAGAGGAGGATGTCACAGGATGTGCTCTGTGTAATTCAGACACTTTGCAGTCTGCATCATAAACATATTGATTACATCAGTTAGGGGTCAGACAGACAGACAATAAATCATTGTTCATCTGGCATATTTAGTCCATTGCTTTTGATAACTTCCTGAAGGGTTTCCAAATTTCACATGCAGTAATTTTACCTGGATATGTACAGCATGTACTTCATTTTTTTTGAACACCAATATTCATTCTTGTGGATATATATGGGTTTTTTGTTGTTTTTTTTGCTTTGTTATCAATGGAGCCAGACTTGATAGCGTCACTGACAGGGAGGGAGAAGAAGAGGGGAGTGCAGATGTTGCAATCAACTTTACACTGATGAWGATTTCCTTATTTTCCTTATTTTGCTGAGAAACTGCTTTGGCAGGTAGCAAAGTGGGWGACCAAAGTCAGTGTGAAATCTGGATTACAACTGAGTACACAAAAGGAAGTGGCAGCTGCAGCAGGGAAAGCAGAATTACAGTGAGCTGAAGAACAGGAGAGGGAAAAGCTGAGCTTGCAGAAGTGGTTCTCCAGCTGGAATTCTAAAGACAGATCTGGTGGCAATGTGAAGACCCCCAGGAAATATTCAGCCCTTACAGAACTGAGCTTTGCRTGGCTGTTTCCTTCCCAATCWCAGGGKRGGTGCATTGTTTCAATGAGAAGATGACACATGCTCCCTGTCTGTAATGCCCAARCATGAAAAGTCCAATTCCTGCACTGAAATTCCCTTTCTCATGCAGGGAGTTTTTGTATTTTCTCCTTCACACTTTCCTCATTTTTGGAATATTTTCCTTAATCACTGCTAAAGAAAAACAATATAGGGAAACAGAAATGAAATAAATGCCTCTGAGAGAGTACAGAAAAGGAGAAGTTTTTTTGGCCTCTCTTGTTTTGCTTTTGCTGGCATTCATAAATAAATTCATAAAATTGCTTTTAAAAGAATCTTTCTCAAACTTACAAGGCATGAACAGCWAAAGGAGCTCACAGTGCTGGGCTGTATCCACATCTCTAAGTGGGAACTGCATGACCTTGCCCACACCCTTCTGCCTCAGTTTCTCCAAGTGTAAAATAACTGCACTGACTTCCTGAAATGCCTCATTGCCTCAGCACCTACTCATGAAAAATACAATTGCAGGAGCTGAGCATAATTACCAGTTTCTGAGCAGCCCCTGGAAGGTGGTGAGGTGAATCAGCTGACTCAGTAATGAAGAGCCAGTTCTGCTCCTCAAGGTGTTAGAGGAAATTGTTACCTGAAAGACTTGGGACGTGACCTTCAAGAGAATTCAGCTCCCCAGAGTTCCAATTTCTGGCCCATTTTTAGGCACTCAAACAACTGCATTTCCAAGCCAGCTTCTCCTAGAACAGATCCCAACATCTGCACAAAGATTCTTCTAAAACTCCCCCAACTCTGCTTCACTGCTGGGAAGGGGATCTCAGAACTCTCAAGAATCCCTCCATCCCTCATGAGCACCACAGAGCTGATGTCTGCATCTGAACCTGAGTGTTTCCACATGGAAAAAAAAAGCAGCACATGCCAAAAACCTCCACTCTTGCTCCAGGAAAAAAGCCTGACCACATGACAGATGAGCATGGAGACATCTGTCCTCCTCCTGTACCTGTTCTAATCCTACAGACCAACTCTGATCAGGGAAAGCTCCAACCATAAAAATTCATTCTCACAGAAAGACACAATGAAGACCTCTCAGGGCAAACAAAAAAAAAGGTGGTTTTTTTTGTTTGGTTGGTGTCTGCAGGGTTGTATTTCAGTGTTTTTACCCTGGAAGGGAAATGCAGCCAGGGGAAGGGAGCAGTGTTCAGTCACTGTCTGGGTGTGCAGGGGACGTGTGTGCCCACGCAAGTGTGTAAATCTGACGCTGTCAGCAAAACTTGCTGCCTCCTGACAGACACCCCGTGCAGCCTTCAAAACTCCTACAGTCAATCCTCTCACCTGTCAGCCTGAAAGATAACCTGGAGTGCTCTTCCCTTCCCTTCCTCCATGAGAACACCAGCAGAGGTACAGTTCTGTCACTTGGAAATATGGAGATTCTGGGATTCTCCCAGCACAGCCTCTCTCCGAGGGGTTATTTTAAACATTTTTATCTTCCAGCACACTWAAAACTCTAACAAATAAAACTAAATGATGGTGTTAATTTTATCTGCTGCTCCATGTTCTGCTGCAGTCTTCACTCTTCCACTGCAGCCCAGCCTCCAGCGGGGCAGGCAGCAGAGCTGGAGCAGGGGCCCTGGCTGGCTTTACAAGATGCCTCAGCTAATAATCTGTCAATTTATCTTCCTCCACTCTTCTCYTCTGCTTTCCACGGGGGGTAACAAAAAAATGTTCCAAAAGCTTTTTTTTTTTTGTTGTTTTTTTTTTGGCTGCATACGTATGTCTGTATAATTATCAAAGCATCACTTAACGTTGGCTAAGACAGATCGTGTCATTGAGCAATTCATTYCCAGCACTGCAGCCTGGTATGACTGGGCCTCTTGGCATAATTGAATCCAGACTACTGCTGTCAAAACAGGGAATTTATGAATAATAAATTGATTGTAGCCAGCAAAGCTAAGTCTGAAAGATAGCGGGTTATGTCAAGGAATAAGAAGGAATTTAAAAACACAATAAAGATTAATTTAGAATCAAACCTGCAATGCTTCCACAGTGGACAGTAAAAGCAAATAAAACTGTCGTTCTTCCATGGCATAACTTATGGTGCCACAAAGTRCTGGAGCTCACAGACAGAAATAAGTGAAGAAAAAACACATGGACACCTAAAATGTTACTGCAAACACAAGATGCAATGTAATAATTCAACACTGTTGACACAGCCCTGATGGGTTATCACAGTTTATAGGAGAGGTAATGTGTTTTATTAGATCAGCTGGTATTCAGAACAGCAGCAGGCAGGTGTTCTGGCATGGCATGTGTTTGTGAGATCTCTCAACTTCAAACAAGCACGGTTCAAGGCTTCTGTGCCAACAAAAGGCAAAAAAACAGAGGTACAAAGGAACTCCACCCACCTAAGAAACAGCCAGAATTAATGGCCACGAGTGAAGGCAGAAAATAAGCTGTRGGGTGCGACTGTCTGTACAGCAAAGGCACTCAGAGAGGGAACAAAGGGTCACAAGGAGGAACACGTTCCCTGTCCCAGCGCTTTGAAAGCACCAGAGCTGCCTGTCTGCTGAGAGCATCCTCACTGCACAGAACTCACAGCAGTCATGGGGTAAAACCCTGTACAAGTCACTCAGTGACCYCCCAGCCCCTCAGGGCCTTGGGCTGTGTTAACCTCTGCCTGTCCTGTGACCACCCCAGGGCCCTGCAAGTCCTGGCTCCACATGCAGCTCATCTGCCGAGAGGAGCTAATTAAGACAGCACTGCTGGTTCAAAGAGGGGACTCCAGCAATTTCTCCTCATCTCCTGTTACTCCTGTTGGCTGGGAAATTGTTTTCTTTTTAACTTTCTCTAGCTCCTGGCTCTGATCACAGACTYCACAACCCCACTAAGCCTCCCTGACTGTTTCTGGATTCCTCTTGAGTTCAGAACTGGTCTGATTTGATGACCCTCAGCACTGCTCCAATCACTGTGGATGAGTGTACACCAGGRCAAACACCTGCCCAGACCTCCAGCTTTCAACACTTGCTCTGCATGTGCTGGCCAAAGTCCCTGCACGTCACCTGCAGGTCAGGCCACAGGAGTGGCGGGCATGGGCTAACAGGAGCAGATGGTCCTGCAGCTCCAGGGCTCCCAGGGAGCCATGGGCTCGATGGAGTCATCATTAGCAACACATCCTGTTGCTTTCATGACAAATTGTCCTCCAGGAGGGGAAAGTTAACGCAGGATCAAGACCTCTCCTCAGAAGTTTGCCATTAACAGCTGGTCAATTATTCTACTTTTAAACAGAGTGAGTAATCAGAACTGAACTCAATTTACACAAGACACATAGGAAATTGCATAACTGCCTCGRATTTGTCCTTCATTTAAAACAAAAAGTTTAAATAAACTAAACAAGAAAAAAATGGTATGACCTGGAGCCACCCTTTTTCATGCATTAAACTGAAAGTAACCACTTCCAAGTCAGTGGGTTTATGAAGATGGGTGCTAAAATAAGGAGAAAGCTGTAGGGATGAGGTCTTCTCTGGCAACATTCTGAATAATCACTGACTTTTTGGCTGGGGCATGTCCTGATACCTAACAACATCCAGGTTTCCAGCCCCATATTCCCAGCCTGGATTCASTGCAGTCACATCTGCAAAGCTCTGTACAAACCCAGAACACCTACAAAGCTTTACATTTAAGATGTGCATTTGAAAAAAAAACCCAACACAAATAACTAACCAAAAAACCAACTCCACCACCTGCTAGTAACCACGGGTTTACTGGCAAGATTTTCAATAAGTTCTCAAGACAAGATTGATTTCATGGTTCTCAGGACAAGACTGATTCCAATGACCAGATACAATAATTGGGGCAAACAGATAAACTTTCAGTCATTGCACTGGCTACCAGCCTGAAAACATCTGTGGATTTGGATACACAGGTCAATTCAAAGGGCAAAAGTCACCATTTCAGGAGAGTGAAAACAGCAGAGGCTTTCTGCAAGCCTCTGTTGACTTTGCTAAGAGCAAAAACTCTCAAAAAAAGGAGACAGGTTTTCTAGCTATACATTTATATGGATGTCTGTATTCAGAAAAGAATTGCTCAGTGCCCTGACCTCTTATCATAGCTGGTCTTATTATATTCTTTTTCAATGGTATCGAGCGATTCTATCATTATTAATAAGACATGTTGATATGACATTAATAAGACAAGCTAAGTTCTCCCCCACAGCCTGACAGAATACAAAGTAGCTGATAGGCTTATGTTCTTCCAGAATTGATGGATTTTCTCATTCCCAAGTCTTTCCCCTGCCAACTGCTCTCCCTGCTCATCTAAGAGGGCTGGAGAGAAGCAGGACAGCGCGGAGGGGAGGGGGATGGAATCAAATGTTGCACAAATTTATCCTTTACCCACCTGGTCCTCTCTTCCCTTCCACCCACTGTGAACATCAGGACGAGGCAGTGACAGGGGACTCTGCATCCCAGGGAAGAGCTCTGTAGCACTCCCCCCTCAGCAGACTCTCTCTCTCACACATATGTTTGACTTCACTGAAGAGGTTGCCAGGGAACCCAGCCATGATGGAAAAGCWAATCTCTTCAGGAGGAGGGATGACACCTTCTCAAGGAAGGACCAAAATAGTGTTGATGCTGGGTACACTTCCACCATCTCCTAGAGGAGGATATTAAAAGTGCTCTGCAAAKCAACAGCCTGCAGCATCTCTCCTGGATGGTTAAGTACTCTTAATTTTCAAGGTCAAGCCTCACACTGTATCATAAAGATAAGAAACAGTCCAGAAACTCTCTCCCATGAGGAGGATTGCAATTTAATTCTTTTTCCTTTTTTTTTAAAGGTCCTGTTTTGGGGTGAACCTCAAATTTACAGTCATCAACAACAAAGAGAGACACTCTCTAGGAAGTATTTCAAGGAACATCTATTCTTCTCAGAACCAGTGAAAAGGTCCAGATGAAACCTTATTTTGGATGCTGTAATGCTCATCACATCTCAGCCTGTAATGCTCTGCAGCTCTGGATGATGCTGGTCAAATTTTCCCCTCTTTCACACTACAGTAAATCTAGGCTAAATCCACTGATTTAGCTGGCATTACTCGCATTTCAAGCTCATCTCCTAGAGCGTGAAAATGTTATTTGTGGTAAAATGAGTTATTGTATTTTTCTCTCCATTAACACTGATGTGTTTCATGTAGCAGATCCTGGACGTAGCCACTGTGTGCACCACCAGTGATGAGGGAAATCAGCAGAAGATCAGAACTTAATTGTGAAATGATCTTTCAGATTGTCAGAAAATTAATGGCACACTGCGGGCCATGTAGTGCATGCCTTGAAAAATCTCAGTGCAAGTTCCCAGCTCATTTAAATAATTTCAGTTTATACATTTAATTTGCTTTTTATGCAGACATTTAATTTGCTTTTGTTTTGTTTTTTRAAGAAAAACACCACGTATTAGGAATCTTTATGCACGCACATGTACATGCACAATTTCCAAGAAAGTGCTATTTTCGAGCAAATTATATGAAATGTAAAATTAACAAAATGCAAATAATATAAACAATCTAAATTAAATATTAAAACAATGCTACATTTGAATGACTGGGTTTTATTTTCACAAGAAGCTAAACTATAAAGCATTCTTACCCATGCAACACCCAGCTGTTTGGTGTTTAGCAGTGGAATAACATTATTCTAGTGCAGCTGCTGTTATTGTTTGCTGTATTTCTGCCAACTCGTGGAAGCCAGAGATGTTGTCTAGCAGAGAGGGACAGCTCTGATGAGAGCTCCAGTTTGACAGATGCTCCCATCAACAACTTTGTTCCTCTGATTGACTACACRGTATTTTAGGCAAATTAACCTGTCCAAAAAAAAAATTCTTTATTGCTGCGCTCGTGGCACAGATGGAAATATGAACTTGACAATTCTGGGTACTGGCTTAGCAATTAACTGAGATGTTTCAATAGACTAATGAACTTTCATTCAAAGCATGCTCCCTGTCAGGAGAAGAGACAGGCTGTTGTTTGAGGAAGTGTTACAGAATGTCAAATAGATCTTGACAATGATGCCACTATGAAATCTGAAATATTAGAAAGGCACAGAAAGGAAGTCATTTAACACCTTTATCATCTCGGGTGATCTGAGATGAATCTTTATTATCAAAGTCTGAAACTGTATCACATTTTACAGTCCTTTTGCTGTAATTCACACCCTGGGTAATAACAGCTCTCARTCACTACAGCTGTTCCATTTTGAATGGTCACCCATTATAGAGGAGGAAAGAAAAAAAAAATCAAGCCATCATTCTTCTGTTTTATGAAGATATTAACATCCAACTAAATAATTACCTAAGAAACTATTACAGGAAAGCCAAATTATCTGGAATAGTACGGTTGAAAGGAGAACTGTGCATAATTAGCATACACAGATAGATATTAAAAGGGTTTCAGATAGATATTAAAAGGGTTTATTTGCTTGGGGAGAAATGAATGGAAGGTTCTAGGGTAGGCTGAAGAAAACATACAGAGATGACTTAAAAACTTGCATTTGATAAACTGAATTGACATTTCTGGGATCCAGCCATACAGTGCATGTAGTGCTCTTAATGCAAGAACACTGGACAAATCTCACCCTTCATGGCCCAATTCCTGCACATTCCCAGGATGGGGGACAAGCTGAGCAGGCCAGAGAGTAACATTCTGCCAGATCAGAACTGAAAATCTAATGGTTCTCYCAGCTATGCTTTTCAATTCAATTTATTCAATACAGGCAATCCATTCTTTAATTGTTTGAGAATATATTCCTTTTGTTGGGGAGGAGCTAAGCCTGTCCCACTACAGTCAGGTGCCTAACTCTGGGTAAAAACGTGCACTGGGACAAAATATAATCCACTTTTCCCTACACACCTCGTAAACAGCTTGAATCTCATCATAAAATATTAAAGCTTAATATTGCAGTTGGTTCCTTCTGAGTATCAAGACTTGGAGTAGCCCCAAGCATGTCAAACACACATTGGAAATGCTACATTTTTAAAGCAAGGCAATGTGGTAACTGATATTCTGCAATATTTAGTCTAAAAACCTTCAAATGGTTTTTAAAATTCTTGAAACCATTAACTACTTGATGACCTAATACCACTAAAGTGACCATTCAACTTTAAAGTGGGCTTTTAAGAAGTCATCAATAAATAAAATATATGAAAACATTGCTCTGCTGCTATATTTAATCCTACAACTGGAAAATTGCTTCTCCTACTTAATCTAACTGCAATATTTCCACTGGTTTCAAAGTAATTCCACGTATTAGTTTGTAACTTGGACAAGTGCCATACCAGAGAGATTCTCTGAGCTGACAAATTAATAAACGAGGTAAGATGGGCAAACATCCCTGACCTGTGTCTCCCTCTGCCTTCCAGGAACACCAAGGGCAAGGTTGGATCTCTGGATGTCACTCACAAAGCCCAACCCCTCCTCCACACAAMCCCCTGGATAAATCATTTACTCTGACTCCTTTCTCAAACTGTTACATGCTGCTCACATCTAYTCCTCTTGAAATGATGCTCACAGCCATAAGTATCATAATTAATTATGCAGATGATTATTGTACATGRCATACCTGTTTCTAACATTTAAGCATCAGAGCAAGCTGTTTAGCTGTGACAAATGGGAGTACATGTTTCCAGTGCTCTACATTTCATTAAAGAAGAGACTCACAGAACACAAAGCYATTTTTGTTGACCAGAATCAAATAGGAGTATTTTCTATCCACTGCCTCAGAGGTTCCTCCCAAAATTTCCTGTTTCACACAATTTCCCAATATCAATTTGTGAACATTTCTTTATCTCTGGAGATGTAATATAAAACCTGAAGCAGTCAGAAAGCAAACATCCATCTGAGCATCTTCCAGCTATGAATGAAATTCAGCAGCACGTCCCTCACCTMAACTGCTCACCCCAATGCCACTGGATCAAGTGATGGAACAGCAGAGTACAGAGCTAAAGGGGACAACCAAAGCAAAAAGGGCTTGGGAAAGAGATTGTGAGAGGAATTCCCCCAGCTAGAACAGGGAAGGCAGGCTGAATCCTTCGAGAGGAACAGCAGCCCTGTTAGCAGCAAGTGGAAGGTCAACAGAAAGCCCTGTTCAGAGGCAAAAATAATGGGCATCTCTGTTTAAAGGTGGGAGAAGAGCAAAAAACTCTGAGGACCTTTAGCATCCTGCTGAGATCAGTGCAGTATTTGTGTCCCAATGCACCTGGTCTATGTTCTCCAGCACAGTGGCTGGGGATGTCAGSCTGGAGCTCTCCACAACCCCTCTGTCTGTGAGGGATCTGTGCTTGAACAGGGAGAAGTGGGCAGACAACCTATTGACTACACAGATCAATTCCTTTTGTCATCCTGGCCCATGAAACTCTGCCAAATTCCAGCACCAGCAAAGTCATCTGAAATTCCCTTTCAACTTGAGGATGAGGTTTCCAGCTCTTTAAAGCAGCCTGCTCTGGTATCAGGCAACGCAAAGACACTGCTGAAAGAACACTGCAGTGAAAGGCCAAGAAAAGTTCTGTTTGYCAGAAAGTGGAGTTGAAAGGCTTGCCTTGGGAGCTGTAATCAAACAGCCAGATGAAAGCAGTGCTGGATCTCCTGAAGTCCACAGGAATCCTCAGGAAGGCCCCGCTCACGCCCCAAGAAGACAATGAACGAGTCAGCGGCCACTCTCTCTGTTTGAAAAGCTCCTCTATTTCTGCCCTGCATTTCATTCCTATCAGACCAAAGATGAAAGACCTGGTGGCTGTCACATGCCTGGTACCTCCTGAAGCACGGGGAGCATCAGAGGGCAGAGGAATGAGCTCTGCTACACAGGAGGAGAATAAAGCTGGGGGGGCTGGAGAGGGATGGAGCAGCCAGAGTGGAGAACCACAGCCCCAACATCCAGCAAATGATGGGACTCACCCTGTGTGAGGACAGATCCTGGCTGCACTCTGTGGTGCTTTGAAGTGATGGAAACAGGAGAAGCATTCCTTGAACGAGGAACATATCTCYAGCTATATAAACACAAATGTATAGACATCAAAATATTTACAGCTGTACGCTTTCGTAAATCACTGCGCTGCCTCCAGTCTGCAAAACACTGCTGGTGATTTCAACAGCTAATTACTTGGTATCTTCCCCCCTCATTCTCCCAGGTCTTTATTCACTATAAAAATGACAGTTCTAACTCCTATAAAATGTTGATTCAATTCGAGACACTTGGTAAATTTACCATCACCCCTTGCAAAGTGAAATTAAGGAACGCCCTACCAACCTGTTCCTGCTTTATAAATAAATTGTACTTCCTGACGCAGAAATTAAATGTGTTGCTTCGGCACGGTGGTGAACTGCAGCCAGACTTACATTTTATGGAAATCTATGACAAATGGGCTAATAAGGATTCTTTATTTTTCATTTACCAACTTCCATCTTTCTGTACGAGCAATATACCATGCAGAAGATGACTTTGAGCTTTTCTCTGCAGATAAATCTGAGATGCTCTCCCTTATTTATTATTTAACTACTGACTGTTCAAAAAGCCCATTCTTAAAGCKGAACCCTAAACAATCTTTCTCTTTCATTTTCCACAGCACAGCTTTTTACTTTCTTGAGTCATCAAACTGACATCTACAGTCCCATTCTGGCTGAAATGCTAAAAAGGTGTTTCAGTGCTTTCTGCTGCCCAGTTGTAATAATTGTGGGTGTAAATGCATGCCCTTGTTTCAGAACTGGGATTTGGAGGCTGCATCCTGCCCATTATATTTAATTATCACCATAAGCTCTCCTCCTCCTCCTGCCTATTCCAATGATGGATCTCAGCTCATACTACATTAGCAAATTTTTTTTTATGCAGGCACCATTTCCTTATTATGGTTTGCATTGTGCTTAGCACAGTAGGACTCTGTCCCTATGTGGCATCATAAAACAGTAAGCATAAAATAATAGTAGTAATTATCAGCAGAAAATAATTAGATGAAAGACTGTGACCTCCCAGTGACAAATCACATAAAACCCCAGTACATAAAGCATTCAGGATTCTTAAAAGCATCAGCACCAGCAGAAGTCATGCTGGTGATGAAGACAAGGCAAGAGGCCAYGGATGGAAATATTGTAATGCCCTCTGGGAGCATTTCCATCCACTGCAGACACATCTGTGCTCCTCTGTAATGGGGAAAGACAGGCTCACCTGGAGCTGGTGAGTCACCCACACACATCCCTGCACCAGGCACACACAGAGTGGGGGCAGAGCGGGGTTCTGACTGCACCACCTCATTTGAGAGCAACAGTAAGGGACTGAAGCACTCCCCTCTGAAAAACAGGGCACAGACTGCATGCAGGAGCTTCCTGAGAGAGCTGCTTTTTGCCACTGAACCTGCAAAGTTCTGCTCTGAAGCTCTGTCAGACAATAACTCAGTACTATGAGAGAGGCTGCTCAGCAATTCAGAAGATGGCACATCAGGAAGCAGCCTGCACCTTGCAGAGCACTTAATGCCCAATTCAGACATCCAGAAACAGAAGCTTTTCAGAGAGTCAGTGATAAGCCCCAGCAGCCACCCAGAGTCCTGCCCAGCATCGCTGGTGATGTCACTCAACACAGCTCCCCTGATTACAATCACAGTTAAACACTACACTGAGCTGAGGATCCACCTCATGGTTCCTTTTGTTCAGRGGTCTCTATGTACTTATTTCTCATTTTTCAGCCAGGCAACATGAAAACACTAATAGAAAAGAAGGATCCCCACGAAGGCGATAATGAGATGGTAAATCTTGTGATTCTCCTGGAGTTCCTGTAAGCAACAAAAAAGGAGCTGTTTGAAGCTGAGGTTTCCATCGGAAACAAGGAGAGCAATCTTTTAAATACTGCATTTATTCAACAGAAATRTTTCAGGGAGGCTGCACAGGCTACATGCTTTTGCAAGGGAGCCTCTCCATTGCTGTGGGTGATGAGCCCACAGCCAGCTGCAGCCAGGAGCTCCAGGATCACACTGCATCTGTTCTACAGACAGAAGGGGCAGGGGGATGGAGTACAGCATTTCCCACCCCCAGGGCAGAGGGCATAAAGTGGCTGTGCCACTGCAGAGCAGCCTCCTCCATCTCCACTGACCTGCCTCTGTATCAGCACTTTCTTCTTTCCCTGTAATACCTAGGAATGACCTATTTATTTGATGTGCAGCTCAGTGCCTTAATAACTTTGCCATTAGTGATGGAATTTGCATCCTCACTAATGCTTGGRCTGTGGAATTATCAAAAATACCATTAAAAATAGTAATGATTCTGTCACTAAATAGCACATTTTTAATGGCACCTGCTGTATTAAACCAAGTGTGCTGTGAGCAAAGAGGATGTTTATTGAAAAGAATGTTTAGTTTGCAAAGCCTGGGTGCTGTCCAGCCTGACTGGCTGTATGCATTAAGCAAATCCTTGTCCAGAGATTACAACACAATTTCCTCTCATTAGTGTAAAGTGAGTGACATTTTGAACTTTTGTGGGAAGGCATGTTTCAAGAAACCAGAGAAGCTGGTGTCTGGAAGGTAACCACAGGGTCATTACTGCCACTGTGATGGGTRAGAACTCAATAGCAGCTCTAAAAAATGACCTATGAGAGCATCCATGGAAATTATTCCTTCCCATGACTGAAAAATGCACTTTAGAACTTGGTATAGAGACTGGTAACCAGCTATGCTCTCTCATGGCCATACCCCTGAACACTTAGAAGGTGGTAATGAACCTCTCCCCAAAGGTACAGAAAATAAATCCCTTTACCAAAACCCCTCCTGGTGATGGGAAAGAATTGGTTTTGCCCAAAACTGTGGGCTCTGCTTTGGGAAGCAGCAGCTGGCTCGCTCACTGCCACTGCCTTGGAGGCACAATTCCCTTCTTCAGCTGCAAAGGGGAAAAAGCTTTCTCTCCTTACTGCCTCCTTTGAAAAACCTCCAACACAGAGTGCTATGAGGGGAGGACTGCTGGTACTCCACTGCCTCCCCAGAGCCCCGAGCTGCTGTAACTCAGCTGAGCACCATCCACTGGAACAATCGTTTGTTTATATTAAACCTTACTTCAAACATGGTAATGGTATCATTTTATATTTATACAGAGCTATTCATCCCAGAGGATCCCAAAATGTTTCAGCTACTTATGGGCAGCAGCTGTTTAATAGTGGATGGTATGGCTGCACAGCAGTGCAGGGCAGGAGCTGCACATCCAACAGAAACTGCAGGGGGAATTCAGGCAGGTGAAACYGAATTACCCAAATTGCAATTTAGCCAAGGCGCCTGGGGCTAACATCTCTGTGCTCACAAAATGTTGCCCTTAACAATTCAGAGGGCATTCATCTGTTGACAAATAGAGAGAAATGTCTTTGGGTATTCGTGCAGCTTGCTCAACTCAAAAGCAAATTGAAAATTATAATAAAGCCTGTTCCACATCCTTCATTCATTAAAGCTGTGTTTGTGCCACGTTATTTCTGGGCACATTAGCATCTGCTGGGAAGAGCTCATTAAATGACCATTAGCCTGGTCTCCTCTCCTTCCAAGACAGTGCAGGAGCTGAAAGTCTGTCCTTCCTCCATGGCACCACACATGGAAATGGCAACAGGACAGCATTTCATTTTGGCAAGACAGATAACAGAGAAAGTTTTTTTGCTGGAAGCAGCTGTGAAGTAGAAAGAAGAAAGTGCAGGGRAAAAAATGTTGCTGAATAGCAAGCCTAGGAAAAAAATACTGCCACAGTCATTGAGGAACAACTGCAATCACCCACAAAAAAACAGGGACAACCCTGGCCACTGATCTACAGAGATTTGCCTCAAATTCACAGAGCCCTGGTCCATCAACAAGTCAGAAGGTAAGTTAGGCTGTTGAAATGTTGAAATGACCCTTACAGTAATGGTGCTAAAGAAACATTGCTTGGCCCCAGAGTTTTGCCAGACCCATCAGTAACAGAGCCACATCTGCAGCTGCCAGAGKTGGCTGCAGAACTGACACAGCCCCAGCTCCACGGAGGAGCAGAAAAACTTSTGGGAACAGCTAAGCTGATGAGAGRATGAGAAAGAATCAGATYTGACRTGGGAAGCACCAAAACCCAAAGCAATTCTCAAGGTCCCATGGTTGCCACAGCACAGATCAGCTCGGAGATAAGCTGGAGGTGACACATTTACATTGCTTTGCTTTTCTTCTCAAAACAAATTACTTCTCACTCCTACCAGCAGAGCACAAAACATGTGAGCTGGAGTTAACAGACACAAAAGCAATATTGCAGCTGCAGGAATGAAAAGATGGGAAGGAGCTTGCACTCCAAAAGTAAATAAAAGAAGTTGAGGGCTAAAAATTGTGTTTGGGGATTTTTATTTTATGGAAAGCTTTTCTGGTGAAGAGTCCATCAGGGCACTGGTTTTATGGCCTATACAAACATTACTGGTTCGTGTCTTCTCCCCCTTTTTGATTTACAAAGATATTTACTTGCAAGGAATTACAAGGAATAATAAAGACGAACAGAAATTGTCATAGAGGGGAACAACTCTACAGTCATCTATCTCCCTTCTTATCATGTCTGTGATACCATTTCTAAACATCCAATTTGGAGCAAAGTTCAGAAAGTTCCTCTTTCTAAACATCCAATTTGGAGCAAAGTTCACTCTTGCTGGTAGTCATAGAATAGTCCAACAACTGTCCCCATGACCACTTAACAAAATCTGCAGGAGATTATGCCTTTCCCTGGATTTTATGGCTGTTTGGTGCTTTAGCCTCATTTCTCAAAGAACCAGTATTAAAGAGTCAGTGTCTCTGTGCTCCACTCACACACTCCCCTCCAGGAACTTTGAGCCCACTTCAGCTGACCAGAAAGACAAAGATCTTGAGGACTTTTATGGACAAGTTCCAGACAAAGCTGTGTAAGCACCTCCACCAAGGAGAGCTGCAAGGTGAGCTCAGCTCCTGCCAAATTCCCCTGGGACAGAGTCCCCAGGACTGCCCAGCCATGGACAGCACTGCTGCCACAGCACAGGAGAGGGCAGCTCCAAGGGATGTGCCAGCAGGAATGGAAACCAGGCTCCAGCAGGAATCCAGGCTCCAGCAGGAATCCAGGCTCCAGCATCTCACCTACTTCTGCTTGCCAATCTTCCCTGTCACTACTGCTCTGGCAAAGCAGGTTTTGGAGCCTTCCCAATGATACTGTGTGTCAGAGAGTTCCACAGACTAATTAGGAACTGCACAAAGGCTTTTCCTTTGGGGTGCTTTGGGTTTTGATGACTATCCCCCCCTTCCCTGCAACCCAGAAGGAATTAGATAGTCTACACTGCAGACAGTAATTACCATCACCTTCTCCTCTTAATTGATCTGGCTCCAGTGAGCAATAAGAAATTACAATAATTAGCAGATACACCAAGTGTTCCTGAAGTCCCTCCCACACTTTGTGGTCTATTTACTTCACAATCAGCTGGGTCCATCCCTTTCCCTGCCTCCCCACGTCTGAACTCGCCAAGCTTGGAGAAGTTTCCCAACCCATCCACAAAACCCAGCTGTGGCTGCTGCACTGGGCAAGTGCTGCATCACCAGCATGGGTGGAACAGCTCTTCCTGAAGGCTCATTTGGACASCAAGGGAGGCTCAGTGCTCTCCTGTCCCCTGGAGAGACACAGCATTAAGGGCAAGGCCCTCATGCTGTCAACATTTGTACATTTGCTCCACTTTTGCAGAGAAACACACACACATCCAGGTTGGGAGGAGAAGCTGAAGTCTTGGAATAAAAATAGCATCTTTAAGGGATTAATTTCGGTTTTGTTCCTAGTGATTTCAGCATTGCATTAATTAATGTTCCATCTTGACTGCTGAGCATGGACAGATTTATTTTATTTTAATAGGAGGAGAGAGCTTTGAGCACCATGTGGTTTTTCCCAAGCACTTGCTCCTCCAGTAGCTAAATGTGGAGATATACATCACTTAAAGTAAATTGTGCCCTCTCTCTGCCCTCAGCAAATAGTCAGTGGGTTTGTTTTTTTTTTTTAATTTTTCCTTCTATGCACAAATAATCTGCATCTATTGCCCTCATTTCAAGAAACAAGAGAAAATCCAGACCCCAGCAAAGTTCAATCTCCCCCTCCCTGCATTCTGTAAATTTAGTCAACAATATTAATCCACATTGAACAATTCTGCAGAGTACAACAACAAGCTGGTTACACAGACAGGGATGCACTTGGAATTTAAATGAGTTCCTGTTATTCTCATTCTCTTCAAGCCYGCACAGTGCTGAAGAAGCCTGTCTAATGTCTCTTTAACAGGGAAAAAAAATTAAAATATTTTTAACTGTTCTGCTAGTACTATTGTCTGCACTCCTGAAGGAGAGAGTTTCCTGATTCRCCCTCCCTCCCCAATTAAAGGCAGTCATCAAAGATACACATTGACCCAGTTGTCTTGACAATGCTTTATGATTAAAAGACTCAAATACCTTCAGCTTATCGTGCATTAAAAAATGTAATGAAAACAAAGAGTAATTTTAACGTTCTGCAAGTTTTTTGTTTCTTTATTCCTTCTACTTTGAAATTCTTTTATTATTTTTTTTTTATTCCTATTGCAATGCTACTAATGAGGGCAACTCCAATCCTCATTGTGCTAGGAGCTGTAGAAACAAAAGTGRTAGAATATGCTCTTATTTAACCTGCATTTGTACTATTCACTCTCCCACCCTCAACTAACATATTGTGTAATGGTTGGAGCAATGCCTATCAGGGAAATTTTTGGTGAACATTTGTGCATATTTGAGTCAAATCAGGTCAGAGTCTGTTCTTCCTGCACAACACTCACTGAATTAAAACACATTGCATTCCCCTGTCTCCTTTTCTCCAGCACATCAAGGGATTACTCAGAAATAAAGAAGAGAAGATCTTGGCTACCTTTCATCTGTTTGTGTCCTCTTGAACAGCACCAGGTGCAGGAGTTGATGTGGACTCTGCTCCTGCMCCACTGCCTTCACAGCATCCCTTGCACCAATGTGCTCACTGGGGACTTCTCTGAGCCTCCACCAAGAATCCCCATTCCYTGCTCTCTCCCTGCTGCCTTCAGCATCCAGGGAAGCCTTTCTAGGGGTCCATATGGACACAGGAACCAGGATGGCACTGACAGGCACAAGGGCAGATTSCCTTTCACTGGGGCAGGAACAGGAGTGAAGACAAAGATTGAGAGAAATCTTGGAATACTGACTGTGTGAAATAAAACCAGCTCTTGGGCTGAAGATAAATTCCTTCATTGGAGCCCCTCAGACAATAGACAAAACACTCTGGCCCTACAAAACTGTACCCCAAAACACAAACCCTAATGGAACCCAGAGTGGATATTTTCACAGTCAAAGCTGACTGCTCTTGGTRTGCTGAACTGACTGTGACAAAGGAATGAGTTTGCTTTTTAAGGCCTAAATATTAAAYAGTATTTTCTTTGAAAACTTTGCTTGAGAAAAAAAAAACAACCTTGCTCTCATTTGAGCTAAAAATTTTTCTTGGTGTTTTCTCCTGGGCTCTTAGAGCTCCTTTACACATTTTGTTGTAAAGAAAGAAGGAAGAATTATGGTAATTTAATGTTGATTCTTCTTTGAGAACCACTCTTGGCTCTTCTGTATAAATAACTAAATGCTCTTATTAGTCCTAACATACTGAAAAATACATTCTATTTGAGACTTCTCAGTGTGAAACCCATGGCAAACCAACTTGTGTCTCYTGCCCTTTTTATTTTTTCAACAGGAGTCTGATATTTCCCTCCAGTTTTTCTCACCTGCTGTTCCAGCAGCAGCATCCCTCCAGGTACTAAGAAAGGGGAAGGAGCACGTTCCTGCTGGGCCAGCAATGCTCTTTTCTGTGATCAATGCAGCCCTTGCAGTAATTTCTGTCTATCAGCACACAGGACCTGCTCTGCAGGCTCCACTGGGCTGGGCACACTCCTTGGGAACAAACAGCAGTGCCAGGAGCTGGGGCCACTGTTCCCAGGAACACTGCTAGAGATGTTCCCAGGATCAATGCTCAGGAATTGCAGAGCCCTGGGATGCTCACATCACACAGCCATACCTGTGCCAGGGGGGCAGCCACGATGAGAACTGCACTAACACAGCACATTCCTCTTGTTTTCACTGAAATGAAAAGCTCAGGAAGGATTGGAATTTCTGGAGAAAAWCTCACATCTCCAGATAGCTGTGATAGTAAGTCAAACCACTTCTTTTTTCCCCCCCAAGTCTGAAATTTCCATGCACTTTATGCTAAAACACTTTCAAAGGAGCAGAAGGACACAGAGGTTGCTTGTGAAGTCAAGGAAGAGAAAAACGACAGTTTGAATTTTCAATGGGCTGAACTGCCCAGTGGAAATATCTCTCACTTCTCACTAACGAGGTGGAAAGCTGAGAAGGAACTGTGCTCCTCACTCAAGTGAAAGAGAACATGAAAATTAAGTACAGCATCTGCTTCAGCATCAGCTTCAGAGACCTCAGCAAAGAGGAGCAGAGATCAAGCCWACCTGAGTTTCAGCATCAGCTCCAAATGTACCTTCCTGCCTTGGGGAAACTACAGTTCCTCTACTGCCATTCTTTTTTTTTACTTTCCATCCATAAAACGATGATGATAATATTAATTACCCGAGGCAGTTAAGCTGAAGTATGGATTTTCTTCCCACATATTTATTCCACATTATTATGGCACATTTCTATAGAACTATAATAGCAGAAATGTTTGAGCTTTTCTAATCTTTACCACACTCCAGCTGCATTTGTAAGCACCCAGAGCTCAAATTGGCAAGTATTTGTTCTCTATTCTCATATTGATTTCAATAGGACTTCTGAGCACTGAGTGTTTTCAAGAGCAGTTTACATGCACAGGTCTCAGAGTAGCACATTGTCAGTGAATGGAAATGAATACACAGTAAAAAAAAAATAACAGCTGCAAAACACAGGGGGATGTTCTACATCAGATGCRAAAATCCTCAAAAGAAAACTGTTCAGAAAAACTTGGGTTTCTTTTTTTTCTATGAAGTATGGAGATTAGCAGGCATTAAGCACAAATACATAATATTCCACACGTATCTCTATAAACACATGATTTTCTGTCTTTCTAAAACTGCTCAGAATGGAAAGGAAAAGTACACAAACGACTTGTTGATTGCACTGTGAATCTAAGAATTCTCTAATTATCTCTGACATCTCCTCATAATTTCAGAAGCTAAGTTGTTTAAAAAAGGGAAATCAAATCCTGACACTAATAACTGTATCTTTTCAAGTTATTTTCCTCCTCTCAGAACAGCAACTGCTTGTGTGTGCTAATAGTTCTTTTTTAATTTTTTAAGATACTTYTACAAACAAATGCAAATATTGATGATGCAAACTCTTAAGAACAGTAATTTTTCAGCAAGTACATAAACCTCTGGAAAAGAAAAGATAAATTTGGGCTTGGGTAGCACAAGCTGGGGCCTCTCTGCATTTTAAGAAACTCCCTGTGCATTTGAGGTGGGAAGCTGGGAGTTGAGGACAGCCAAGCTCCACTCACCTGCTCTGCTGTGTCTAAGCCTGGGCCAGATGAATTTGGGAAGTGATGAGGTCYAAGCTGTCTTGCCAGCACACCTATTTGTGAAATCCCTCCTGGCCCAACAGCCTGGCCCAGCAGAAGACACAACATCAAGCAGAAGGCAGTCCTTGTGAGGGATGCAGCAGGATGCATCTCCCATCTTTGGAGAACACAATTTTGGAGGTCAAGGCACTCTGCAGCATTAGTGGGAATGCAGGGACAATGATAAATGCCCTCTGTCTGGCAAAGAGTTATTTAGAACATGCCAGAATRCAGCAGTAAGGAACAGACACCTCTCTCCCTCTGAAAGACATTCCTTTCTTTCAAATCCGTTCTTAATAAGAAACTTGCACAAAGAGAGGTGGCAGCATTCTTCCTTCCCACACTAAGGAGACTAAGCTCTGAATTCTCATTTTGTGGAGAATGTTCCTTAAGAGACAGGGTGGCTATAAGTTTTTTTTAAAGAGACATCATTTCTGCATAGCACAGGGAGGTGAATTCGGATYGATGTGTACAAGATGGGAAGATGCTGCAGCCCAATGGAATTAAATGTTCCATTTTTTAAGGAAGGCAGTTCTCAAGAACATCATTGAGGCTGGATCACAGAAAGGGGGAATGCCATGAACTCCCAGTCTTCAGGCTGATCAAAATGCATCTTGTGCAGAAGAGGTTGGATGAACCTCAAGTGCACAGCTGCTTGTTTTACAGTTTCATTTTTTACATTCTGAAAGTTTATGTGATCTAATTAGCCATTTTATTTCACAAAAATACATTTTGTCACTGTTGGACTTGGAACAGCTCAAATGCAAGGGGTTTCCTTATGGGAAAGGCAGACAGGCACATGGAAAAAGAGCATCATGCTTCCATTTCAGAGACATCAGGATGGGGAAGCAGAGCTGAGCTACACKTGCACGGAGATTACTTCACCAATTTGAACGTTTACGTGCTATAAATATGTTTAAATCTAGCTAAGAAAAAACTGACAATGCCTAGCAGGAGCACCTAAGCTTTATTCCAGCTTAATGAAAAGGCTGAGAGAGCAAGAGGCAGGAGAAGCAGCCCTGGGTGATCTGCAGCCCTGACCCCGAGCCCACCGCGAGGCGTGGCGGCACCTGGGGCGTTATCACAGAGCCATCTCCCTCCCCAGAGCGCTCTGCTTCCTGCTCACACTCTGCCTGCCCTCTCCTGCAGCAGCTCCTCTGATTTTATCTGCTTCCACGACAGTGTGGATTATGATACTTCTCATTTCCAAGCTCTGTTCCAGGGTTATCCAAGGTGTGGGTTTTGCCAGGGAAAACACAGCAATTACATTCCTGTGTCTGTGGCTGCTCAGCAGCACCAACACCCCAGGGAACACATCCTGGCCACGAATGTATCCAAGACATCTGGAAAAAGGAAAACATCTCATCTCTGGAGCCAAATGTCAACCAAGCACTTCTAAAAAGCACCGAGATAAAATATCTGCCAGTGCTTAAAGAGCTGATACAGACCTGCTYGCTACTTGACCCAAAGCAGCTCTTAAGCAGGAGCTGAGATGCATCCTGCTCCCACATAACTCTCTTCTGAGAAAAAACTTTTTTCACAGCCAGAGGACAAAAATATGCCCTTCCTCCTCTGCCTTATCTTTGCAACGTGAAGGGAAAACCACCCAAATTAAAATGCCTGAATTGAGACATTACCAGGAGATTTGGAAAACAAGACRGAGCCTCTTGTTAACATCTTACTCTTTCACGCCACCACTTGTGATAAAAGCAAAGTATTAAGGCATAAATTAGTCATAGAACAGCTGCATACTTAATACATGCAGTCTTTTTAASTCCCAGGATCTGTGTGGATAATCTGCAGTCCTACATTCATCATGATGGGATAGAAAGTACCAGGGAARGGCTGACACTCCCCAGTTTTATTCACCCAAAAGCAAACACCCCAGCAACAATCAGGGTGTGTATTCTGTGGCTCTGAACCCCCCACCAGGGATATGGGATAACCAGTGCTTGCTCCCATCACTTCTTGCATCAAAAGTGCAATTTGAGTAACCTGAGGCAAATCATGACACCGCAGAACATCTTGAAAATGTTGGAAGAATAAGCACGTTGTTTAAAAGGATCTGTGAATGCAAACACGTCTAATCTACTGAAAACCTCAGCCTCTTTCTGCTTGTCCTTGCTTTCATCCAACTCACAGGAAATGACTTTTAGCCCCAACTGACAGGGASTGATAATAAGGATAAAGTACCTTTKTACTTCAAATGCCCATCTATCACTACTGAAAATATGAATGTCCCTTGATGATGCAAGAAGGTGCATTTGTTTCTCTTATAGTGTTGATGGATTCATTTCTTCTCATTAGAAGAACAAATCTGATTGTGAATCTCATTGCCAGCAGCAGCATGATTGGCTGCCAGCCTGGATCAGGCCTCCCATGTCTGACAGTGTACATGGATTTGATGAAAGACAGCCCTTACAGAACAATTGGCTGATCATGGGGCAATAGCATGATTTTATAGCCAAAAAATATGGCACAGATAATAAATGATGGGGCTGTCAGGAAAATAACAACCTATGCACTTGAACATACAGATGAGAAAGGGATCAGATCTTCTCCTATCATCTGACTTCCTTGGACAAGATGCTTGTCCTAAGTCACATCAGYGTGCTGGCCTGTGAGTCTCAACTTTCTKGGAAAACACCTCAAATGCACAYTCACTGAGCWCCTTCTATGGCCACACATTAAACAYATTTGTTAATTTACCTATTAATCATTTATGCAGGAGTAACTCAAGCATACTGGCACAGAAATGTTGGTSTGTAGTGGTGCACATGCAATACCCATGGGCTCTGGGCATTTATTTATTAGATGTGCTGAAACAGTTTCCACACTGTTATTAGCTCTGCTCTAAAACTCCTCTAGACCAAGGAGGTTCTAATTTTCCTGCTCCATTTCCATACTTTACAAACTTAAGAATCAACTTGCATTTCCTTGCTCTCTCTCCTATCTTGCTTTTTTTATTTTAGCAAAATTTTCAGAAAGACGATGCAAACGAGTTTTTTTAAGCTATTAAGGATATTTAAAGTATCAAATAAACAAAAATCTTTTGAGTGAAAATAGGAGGGTKACTCAGGACAGTGCAACTTTTGCAGGAGTCATGATGTCCTTCAGCTGTGAGAAGGGGAGTGGTGATGTGTTATCTCCCATTGCTCACATGAGTGATTGCTGCAGAATGAGGCCAACTTCATGCACAGACAGGGCATTAGGCACAGAATGAACTGCATRGGATGGTGTGCCACAAGTTCAGCAAGTCCTGGCCCACACCAATTCCAGCCCTGTGCTTGGTAGGGGGATTTTCAGCACCAAATCCCACACACTCCCCAGGCAGAGGGATGCATTCCAGCTGAAGGATGCAGCAATGAATACTCAATGCCATAAACATGTTMCCASTGACACAGCATGGAGATTCTGCTCTRTTATAATTTAGGAGGGATGCTTAATCAASTGCCTTGATTTACTAAGCTTTACTGCTTCCTAAATGAGCAGCAATACATAACACAGTTTTCAGCCTGGTTTTAGGATCCCTGATCATTTACCCCATTAAATCAGAAGGAGCAACACAGGCTGCTAGTGGGAGCATGTGCTGATTCTTATATGCAAYTCTCTGACAGCAAAACACACTGCAAAAATGCATCTGCTGTTTCAGCTGACATGTAACAGAATACTCCAAAAGAAAATATTAGCTTTGCCACTGCTACAGCTACTGATATGTCCCCTCAAATTTAGTACATGCAATAGGCTGGAGGATAAAAACATCCCAAAGATACCAGAAGAATTTATAAGTCAATGATCTGCTTATGAGGAATGGAGACTGCTGATGCAAGCTGCAGTCTCCCTGATAAAAAAATGGATTTCCCATAGCACTGCCKACAGCACTGGGAGCTAATTGGCCTGAGCTTGCTCCTGCTGACTGTCCTGTGCTCATCTGGGCTGGCTCTGGAGGACACAATCAATCACAAGCCCAAGCTGCAGCTCACCCGTAGGCAGCCACAATTAAAACTCAGTTCCTACTTACTTAAAGGTAGAAAGTGAATTTAACCTGATCTAAGCAAGGGAGAGAGCGCTTGAAACCACTTGCAGTCCCTGAGATGTTCTATCACTTCAGACAAGCCTTCTCCTTTTTCAGYAGAGCTTTTCATTGCCTGCAGCCTGGAGGAGAGCTCACACACCATTTCTGCAGCTGGTTCCTCTCCCAGGTGCAGGGGGATACATCAGGGATGCCACAGCAGCCCAGGATCCTGGGGATGGCTCTTAAGGAACTCACAGAGTCACTTTAACGAATGTTCTTACCTAAAACTAATTACGTGCTTGTGCTCACAGCACTTCTCTGGGCATCTGACAATTTATTTGCCCATGTGCTACAGAAAAGCAATCCACAAGAGAAAAAAAACCCTCTTGGAATAAGCCATGAGTTGCAATACATTTAGAGGCAGGCTGGGCACATCCTTGGGAAGGCAGACACTTGGATTGTAAACGTGGATTAAATCTGGCTCAGTACAGTACATACATGAGACAGAAACCGCACCCATTTAATACCACCACTGCCTTTACACAAAAGCTGTWCTGAGAACAGCAGGTCACAGGGAAKTCAACAACAGTTACACAAAACCTCCACAATTAACAAATAAAAACATCTCATAATGGCTTTTGTTTGCTAGCTGTGTATTTTCAGAGGCCTCGTTCAAAAAAKAAAAACAAAGAATTATTTTCAATGGAAGCTGAATTTCCAAACTTTTCCCACTACATAGCMAGCCAGGTACTGCCAAAATCTCTTCTAATGTATTTTTCAGGCTGTGCAGTTTTATCATTCAGAAAGCAGCACTTCTTTTCTCAARAGGAATGAGTCAAGGGCAAGGCAAGTCATATTTCACACTGCTCACACTTTTGGTCAACTTCAGATCTCTTCCTACATTCCTGTCTGAACCCTCTTCCCCTCATACAGCAAGAAACACACAGCTGGTTAGGTTAGAGCAAAACTGAGCAGYCAGGAAAATGGAAAAGTTCTCCTCTGGAACAGCAGGAATTTGGTTTGGATGAGTGTCCATAACAGATTTCTTTGACTTAGATACTGCTCACAGACAGTGTTAGCATTTAGGAAAACAGAAATTGGTATTTCACAGCCAAACTAAAAGGATGCTAAAGTGCTGGTTACACCAGCCTGTTCTCTAGCTAATAATGTGCATTTGTTCAGCCAATAACGTGCATTCCCTCAGTGCTGAAATCCCTTTGGCTCTGTACTTGTCTAGCAAAATATGGTTTCCTGTAAAATGTCACAGGTTCTTCCAGCATCAGGTGTATGTCCACTTCAGAAACACAGAGCATTTCCAATCACAAACTTACAGGAAGAAAGTAATTACCATTTAGATACAACAGGACAGGATGACAGCAATTCAATTGTTGCCCAAATCATCAGATTTTCAATTCAATCAAGCATTCACTCCTCTGATTTTGGTGACAGCTACGGTTGGGCAGAAAGCCCAACAAGGTTAATTGGGCAACAACTCCAAACAAAACACTTATTATAAAGAGAATTCTTTTASAGTCAAGTTTCTTGGCTCTGTTACTTCCTCTGCAGAGTGAACAAACACAGTGCAAACACTGGRAAAAAAATGCAAAGGACCAAACACTGAAAAAGACAGATCACTTCCATTTTTCAAAACAGTATTTTAATTATGTCCTGGACTGCAGGGAATAAACATCATTTGGACCCTAAWTCCTTTGGAAGAAAAGGGAGAGCAAATACTTGTTACTTGGGAGAAGAGACCAACCCCATTGTTTCTTTGTTATGTTGTACTTCAGCAGACATCTGGAAAGTTGAAGTCCCCCATAAGAAAAAGGGGCAGGGGTTGTGAGACTCCTCCCAGCTCTTTATAGAATATCKAATCCACCTCTTCATCCTGGTTGGGTGATCTATAGCAGACTCCCACAAGGACATCTGCCTCATCTGGCCTTCCCTGATTCTCACCCATAAACTCTCAAATTGTTTTTTTACCACCATTAAGCTCTGCTCAATAGCTGATTAAAAAATAAGTCAGAAAAAGGCATGGGGGAAAAAAGTCATCCTCAGGACCTGTGTTTTACAGGATTCCATCAGAGCAGTGGTGAAAACATGAGAGCTGAATTCCTGAGGAGAAGCCTCCTGCCTTTGGACCAGGATCTGGTGCTGCAGTGGCAGCACAGGTGCTGTTGCACCTTCTGCCCCAGAGCAGGAATCTCCTCCTCCTCTCCTGCTGCTTGCTGCAGCCAGCTCTGGCTCTGTCACTGCCCATCCCTTCAGGACCACTGTGCTGTCAGGAGATGCAGTGACACAGAGCAGAGCACCCCAAACAGCTCATGGAAAGCACTCCTTTCTTCCAGCCCTGTTAATCTCTCCATTAATGGGATTCTGCTTATTCTGCTGTTCTTTGTGCTTAAATCCCTTGGGCTCCCCAGGCACTGACTGCTAAATTATGRAATGGTTTTGAGAGCTTTGGTGAGATGTGCCATCGTGTCACACCAGAGCTTTTTATAGGTGGGAGGGAAACACCAGCCCCTGAGGGTGCTGCTCTCCTGCTCCCTATCAGTGGCTCCTTCAGTCCATCACATTTTAAACTGTACTCACCCAGAAAAAAAAAAAAAAAGTACTTTTTCTTCCTCTTCTTCTCCTTGTTTAAAGTTTATTAATACTGTCACATCAAATCTCAATGCAAAGTGATGCGAAATGTCATACACTAAAAATAATGTGCTGGAAATGGGTCAGTACTGAAATATTTGCACTGTCTACAAACTGGTCTATTATCTCCTTCAGTTCTAAGCTCTTTTAACCCAATTCTCAAGTATACCAACACGACAGGGAGTTAAATGCTGATGAATTTTAAGAGAAATACAGACAGAACTGAGTATTTAGGTCACTGTTAGTGAAGTTATTTTGAGGGGATCTCAAGTATACCAACACGACAGGGAGTTAAATGCTGATGAATTTTAAGAGAAATACAGACAGAACTGAGTATTTAGGTCACTGTTAGTGAAGTTATTTTGAGGGGATTCTAAGTAAAATAGCATAGAATTGACTCAGAGCCCCCTCGAAAGGAAGTTATTTTGAGGGGATTTCATGGTTTTTGTGTAAAATAATGAAAATGGTTTCTTCTGACTTCCCCCTTCCAGTGCTGAGAGCTCCATAAAGCTGACAAGGTGCCCACGAGGTGCTCCTTGCAGTGAGAGGAGAGGCAAGAAGAGCACGAGAGGAAGAGAACTGTGGAATCCCTGTGGAAGGGATCTTAAGAGGCCACCTGGCCCAACCCTCCACTCAAACCAGGGGAAAATAAAGAGAGAAAAAAAGGAGAAAGATGGCTTGTAAGTCTTAACAAACTGAGAAGGCACAGAGGRAAAGGGAAATGGCAAAGATGCCTCGGGAGGCAGAGAGGAGAACTGTCCCAAAGCTTTGCCAGGTCACTCATCAGAAAGGACACAAAGACAAGGAGGGATGCAGCTCTCACTCCACATGGAGAACACAGGCAGCAACACACAGGCTGTGGGGGATTATCAAACCAGCAAATAGGTGCTGGTAGGTTTACACTGCTCATAAAACCATGTACTGCCACGTGCTAAGGTGCAGTAGCAGGAAAGCACCTCTGCTGTAAGAGATGTGATCAGCTTACTCAATACCCACAACACAGTCAACAATGTCCAAATAGCTGTCATCTTCTCAGAAAATAATTAGCAGGAAGCTGAAGGATTACTCTGGGACGTAGCTGGCTCGGGCTGTGCTGGGYACWGAACAATGCCACCCTCAAAGCAAGGACAAATGCCCATTCCAAATGATTTMCTCCTTTCCACTGCACATGCACGTCCTTCGAGGAATGGCTCCCATCCACCTGGCACCCAGGGACGTAGGAAGCAGTGTCATAACATTTTGGAGCTTAAAGTGCAGGCACAATGTGCCAAACTGAGGTAACAGATGGGGATCCAAACATTGCTAAGTGCTACCTAGCAATGCAGCATATGCAGTGCCTGGAAATCATGACATCATCTCATGAATGAAAAAGTCCTGCACTAATATTCAAATTGGGGACTTAACCAGGTGAAAAAAAAAAATGGAGATGAGCAAGGAGGAGTGGTACCAAAGGTAGGAAATGTGACAGTGACAGGAACAAAAAGGATAATCCCCCTGGTCCCAGTGAGTGACAGAAGTGTGGATACTTTGCAGCCCTCATCATCCCCCCCTTTCTGCTTCAACAGCTTTTGGCACTTGGATAGAGACAACCTGTGAGATGGTTTTGTGTTGAGAGTTTTGGAAGGGTAGGCTGGTATCCAAGAATTTCAGATAAAAAGCTMAGCAGACTTGCAGAATACATCCACCTCCTGGAAACTAAACATGCACTGTACAACTGGAGGGTCATCAGTTGGATTATTCTCCTTAATTGTTAAATATGTATCAATTCTACATGATCTTTTATTAATATTATTTGGGGGGATTATGATGAAGAGAAAAATYGGTACAGAATCCTGAACACCCAGCTTGAAAATTCTGGCCTTCAGTAAGAAGATGAAAACACTTTTTACTGATTCAACTTTCATTCTAAACTCATGTAATTTAATCAGATATGTTCACAGCTAGAATTGCTGCATGCTGGAAATCCTTCCTGGCAATATAGAAGCTACCACTTTACCACTCCACAGATAATTTTCTCATTACATTATATACTACAGTTAGGAAAAAAGCTCAGTTATATTTACAAGCATACAGTTCAACCACTGATTGTAAAAATATGCATAATGCATAGCTACCTTGCCCAAGTAATTAATGTGATTATGCATTCAAAGCAGGTAAGTGCAATAATTGGGTTGCTGTGCAAGCGGTGCAAGTGCATGCACAATTCTGCACACCTMATGTTTTGGGAGGTTTGCCCACTTGGGGAGATTCTGAAGTTCTGTTTTGCAACCACAGCYTAGGAAATAAAAATAAGATTATTTCCTGTGCTATAAACTGACCTAAGCACCAATGCTGCTTTCCCAATATAATTAAATGTTAAAAGCCTTTAATTAAAGAATATAAATCAGAGTGAATAATGTCAGACCAGACCAGGCTCACCATACAGGCTGCATCCACTGCTGAGAGTGCACGAGAGCAAGGCCATAAAAATGCCATTCACACCTTTTAATTGGCACATTTGAGCATTCCTTTTTATTGCTCTGCCAAGCCAGCAATGGTACCACTTCCCTTCTGAAAACATTTYCACTCTCCAAAGTGTTGACGATGACAAATGGTGGCCCCTGCTCCCCTCAAGCCCCATCCTGAACAAAGCAATTCCTTGCCCTGAAGCATACCTGGGCTTGGAATTTAGTTCTCTTTCATATTGCATTTCCTCCCATCTCAACCTCCTAGGCAGGGGTTTTTTATTTGTTTATGTATTTATTTTGGGGACAGCAAATATAATTGGTTCCCCTGACATGGCTGTGTCATTGCACGCTGAGATAACACAGGGAAGAAGCTGCTGTGGATAAAAAGTAGGGAAAAAAGCTGCATTTTTTCCTGTGGAGGGGCAGAAACATCCCTCTCTCACCTCCTCCTTCCCCCTCTGTGCTCTCTGCAAAGTGATAGGTATCTATATATTGCTGGCATAATAATGTATTTATAGATTGTGAACACAGAAAACTACAGCAGGGTAAATGCAATCAGATTTACAGATAAACTCGAGGCCTCTATAAATCTGGACCACAAAAGAAATTAGAGAGAGCGAGAGAGTGGGGGGAAAAAGCTTTCTGAATCTGAATGCTGAGATTCAGCTTCAGCTCAACAGTATTTAAAAAGCTTTTGTTCCCACTTTCTACAAACAGGCAAGCATTCAGGGTTTGCAGCTAACATCGAGGAACACAGCAACAGATTTYGAGCTTGTAAATAACTTCCAACTGTGTATTCAATTCTAAATTTCAGTTTATATGGTGCTGGGTTATTGTGTAAGAGTCAAACGCAGAAAAGGAAAGTTAAACACAGGATAATACAAAATCTCAGTGCTACAAAATTCAGCAGTAATTGTGATGCAAAAAGAAAACAAACCCCAGAAAGATGCATCAAAGACTTYTACAAATAATTTCAAATACAGAACCACTCCAAGGATTTTGTGGTCAAATCTTTACTAAAGAATTCCTCAYAGAAAAATATTTGAATTATTTACTCAGCCCCGAGGAAGCGAACAGAGAATAAAGCAGATGAAAACAAGCAATCAGAAAATGCTTCTTTTAAAGCTGTGATCTAATAGCAAGATGTTGCTAAATAATGGGAATGAGCATCCTCATGGATGTGGAGCGTGCAGGAAGGAGCGGGCCAGCTCTCCCTGCAGCCCTGCAAGCACAATATGGGTTTACAGCTGCTCTCAAGAAGCACCAGGCAGAGCTCAGACAGTCTGGCTGTCGCTTCAGACGAGCACGCAGCAGCTCGGGTTCYCATCCAAGGCTTACTCAACCTACCTGAACCTTTTGGGCCAGCAAAACGGAGCTGGCAGTGCCAGCAGCACAGGAGCCTGCCTAACATGCCTGGCACTGCCTGCTGCCAGTGGGGCTGCAGATACTGCAGGGACAATCCTTCTCTTCTGACACTTCCCATTGTCAGAGTGGCAGGAGGCTGGGAGAGGGGAGAGGCACAACATGCAGGATGAAAGAGGAAAGCATTCAAACCACCTGAAGCAGAGTTTGCAGGGAAAGCTTGGTAGCCAGGAGCCACATTCTGCTTTTTGTCATTCTCCCACGGTGTTAAAATCACTTAAACAAATATTTAATTTTATTTCTTTTTCGTGTTTTTAACCCTGAGGAGATTATCACATAAACAAGTTGCTTTTGCAGAGGGCCAAACAATAAACAATATCATATAAACAAGTTGCTTTTGCAGAGGGCCAAAAGGTGCCACTCTCCAGCATCTGAGAGGTGCATCCCACTGTGTTCAAACAACACTGCTTTAGGCATCCAGCATGAGTGTGTGGGGCAGAGCCTGCTCTGAGCTGTGGTACCTGGCAGAAAACAGGGCTGGGACAGCTTCACAAGCAGCACCTCTGATTTCCTCTGCATCTGGCACAGGAGTCCTGGCTGCCTGGTCATCCACATCAACAGGGGGTGGGGGGTGGCTGTGGGGAGCCACCAGGACCCCCACACAAAGCTGAGGATGGAGAGGCTGTGCTGCACTCTGGGCTCTCACTGTGCYGGGCTGGGAAAGCATCACACAGCAGCTGATGGAGCCTGCCCTGAACGGCACAGGAGGAACACATCCCAAAGTGAGCTGGGAATTKAACTGGGGGAAAATGAAACTGCCTGTCACAGGAGGAGGTGGCCTCTGCAGCACCAAGTAACTCTGAAAAGTAACAGCTTCTTGTGTAAGGCCAGATGTGAACAAGGAGAGTTATTCCACAGCTATGGATTTCCTGATAGTGTATAAATGATAAAAGTATCCTTTATCATCAGCTAGGTGATCCTGGGAGGATTGGGGGAAGCACYCGGAAAGCTGAAGTAACAGTTAAAACTAAACCCATAAATGAAAAAAAGAAAACTAAAACATTCAATGATTTGATTGTGCTGAGAGCTTTTCCCCTGGAGATGGGAGAGAAGATTTTCTGGCTGGGAGAGCTGAGCAGTGCAGCGAGCAGCAGGCAGGGGCACTCAGCTGGGCTGGGCAGCGCAGCCCAGCAGCCTGCGAGCCAGCATCTCACAGCTCCAGTGCGGGATCTGTCACCGCTCACTGCACAGCCCCGGGCGAGTCACTCAACCTCCCTGTGCCTCGGCTTCACCATCTGCAGCACCGGGCTGACACCCACTTGGCCAGCGGATAGGGGCATTCAGGGGCTTAATCAAGGGTAGCTGGAGTGATTAAATTCCAGCTGCTCTCTGTGGCTGTGAACTCGCTGCCCAGCGCCGGGTCCCGGCACCGCAGYGCTCGGAGGAGGGCAGGGGAAGGAAGGCACCATGGATGGGTCAGAGCATCTTCCARCTGCGGCTGCCAAGGTGCTGACCTGGCATCAGCCTCCTCCCGGCCCTTGGCTGGGGCACACCGGGGAAATCCCGTCCCTCCCAGCCCGCTGGAGGTGGGAACGGAGCCAGGTCGTGTCTCCAGACGGAGCCCAGAGAGAAATGAGCGAGTGCAGCTCCACAGGAGGGAAGTGGAGCCAGGTACACGGGGCCCTGACTGCGATGGAAACACAAAGGTACGGGAGYTGTGATCCATCTGCCCTGAGGAAGCGCTCCCGACTGGCATCGAGTACCCCTGGCCACCAGCCCGGGCAGGACTGAGAGCACAGCGCAGGCAGGACTGAGCTCAGGCTCAGGGCACGGGCTGGCTCAGTCCCACCCAGGAGCTGCTGAATGGACCAGGGCCACCAGACAGCACCAGAACTGGGTCCTGCATTGTGGCAATGCAGACCACACGGGTTTAATTAGCATAATTATTGTTACACCACAGAGTGAAAAGAATTTTTAGATTTTACCGTATAGGTAGACCGGAGCAAAGATGGAAAAATGTGGGTGTGTCTTTTGTCCTTTTCCTGCTTCTCCTTCCCCTCCATCTCTGCAGTAGTAGTAGCCTTTGCTTGTTTGGGTTATAGTAAGATTTCACTGTCTAATACGGGTCATAGTTATTAGTACTTAAAGAAAAACATTGTTAACGTAGTTTAGATTATAAAAGTTCAAGTGCCACTGTAAGAGAGTCAGATTTTGCTKTCCTGGCTTCCTGCGAACTTCACGCTAGAGTGAGAGAACTTTTARAGATAAAAAAAGAATAAACAACTCTTCAAAGCAGCTGCTTGGCCTCAGCTCTCTTTCGAACTCTATCAACTCTCAGGGTGCAAAAACACCTGAAAGCCTGAGACTGCACGAAAACCCTCCCCATCTCCAATTTAGTTCTTGCTTATCCTGTCACATACCCCCTTTCATCTTGAGCTCAGTGCCTGAATCTCCTTGGACACCTCCCCACTTCAGCTCGCTGCATCTCTCCTCATCATTTTGTTCTGTCAGAGGCACCTCCCTTCTCCATGCATTCCCCCACTGGCCATCAAACAGCCAGGAAAACGAAGTCCATCCTTCAGCTCTTCTCCCACTTAAAAAGAGATTTTCATACCCTCTTCAGCATTTACAGCACTATTCAGGTAAGAGGACCCATATATATGTATAAATAGGTATTAAGTACATCTTGGAATAAACATCAAGGTATAAGTGATTGCACAAGTTGTAAGGAGACTCTTTATAAGGAAAGAGAAACTATTTCACCTGCAATCAGTAACCATTGCATCAACAGGACACATGCCTTATATGGTTATAAGTCAACCCCATCAATCCATGAAGCAACTTAATTTCCAAGATCCATGCCTTGAATTACATGAGAGAAAAGTAAATTTCACATACATAAAGGAATTTCTTCTTAAACTTTCTTTCCTGGGACGGCAGAGGGAAGGTGAGGGAAACCAGTCCCACAGATCCCAAGATCCATGTCTGTGTGACAGTGCATTAGGGGTGTCAATAGGCTGTCACCAACCCTTGCCACATGAGATMAAACACTCTGTTGCTGACTCTGAACCCCAGCAGGAGCCAGCCAGAGCAAACATCAAGAGAGGACTGCAGATTGTGGCTCTACACTTTCACAAACAACTTCATTTCTCCCCATGTCCTGTGACCTAGGTAATAAAATAACATTTACAACTCAATCAAGGCACCTCAAATATGGATCTGTGATTTAACATGCAGACACTTGTGGTACTGCAGATTTAATATGGTAATGACTGAACAGATGTTTAGGAAATTGTGTACACTGGCAGATGCTGACTGACAAAGGATCCCTGTTTCAGGTGTTTGGCTTCCATGGGTTTACACATGACTGCCAAAAAGGCTGTTCCCTGCTCCAGGAAGAGTAACTACAGAAGCCCCTGTGCTTTGCATCCACAGCAAATTTAAGTAAAATCGAAATCTCTCCTCCATATACAAGAGAAGTGATTCAGCTTCCTCTCCCTGTGCTGCACAGGTGTGACTACCACCACTCCCTGCACTCTAAAGAAGTCACTGCAGACGTGCWGAATAACTCAGATCAGAGCTGTCCCCAAGTCAGGCAAGAAAACACACCAACTCTTCTCAAAACACCACATCCTGTGACTGCACTGAGTGATGCATGCCACTGGATTACAGCAGACTGTTCCCATTAGGAAACGTAATTCAATACAACAAAAGGTGGCAAAATTGAGCCTGGATTGATCAAGAAGATTTAACTTCAAATTGACAATATTGCTGAGCAGCGAGGCAGGGARCACAGGCATAATTTGGTTTCCTGCAGCACCACTCCAAATGATGGCTATCAGTATTCCAATCAGTGGCTGATGGTTTTATTTCCCCCATGAGTTTCTCCAGGTCATCCCTGACAGTTAGAAAAGTGCTTACTCGCTTGGGCTGCACGGAGCAGATGGTTCCTGAGCAGAGATTGGTGCTGGAATCAGGGGGGTCACAGTGGGCTGCCAAAAAAACCTCCTCTGGGGGCTGCCTGCTGCAGCCACCCCTGGGGACAGCAGCTTGCTGACCACTCCAGACAGGTGACAGGCTCAGCAATGCTGCTGGACACGTCCAGGTCTCTCTGCAGTGCAGCCAGGGCTCACCTGATCTATAATTTACAGCCCTGTGCCTTGCCTGCCTGTGTTACAATATCACATTTGCCTTAGGGTCACTCCGTACAGACTTCCCCAGGAAATGGAGGGCACACAGAGGTGGTGGCAGAGAATGATTAAAACCCAGACCATCCTGCCTCTGCCCAATCCCCACAACTCACGTTTTTCAAACCTCAGATCAGCAAGACAACAGCCACCTCTCCTCATAGGTTGATTTTTACTCCCTGCTCCCCAAAAAAAAAGGAAAATAAAAGAGAGTGGAAAAATTAAAAATATCCAGAAGCTGGTGGGGTTGTAGAACACAAGCTGGTATTTCAGGGCCAGGCTTCTGGGRCTGCTGCTATGGACAGCATCTATCTTCTTCCTCCTGATGTGGTTCAAAGGTAAGTGTTGGTATTGACTGGATTATCATGGAATTCACACACATTTAAACCAGAAATAAGCCCCAGCTTTACAGTTGTGGACCCTCTAAATGGAGCTCACTTTTACTAAAACACAAGGACCAGTTCTTGCCAAGCACTGTGTCTGTATTGTTTTTGAGCTGGTGTTCTCCCAATTTCAGCAGGGTTTTGCTGCCACAGGAGGAAGACAAGGATAATGTTATGTCGTAAGATCCCAGGGGAAAATCACTTTTCCCTGGGAAAGCTGATGAAGAAACAAAGCTGAGCTTTACTCTGGTACTAGAGGAATTTTAAACACCATTTCTGATACTGCTGCAGTACAGCAAGAACTATTCTAAGGACAAGAGCCAAGCATAGAGTACACACCATACAACCCAACCACAGGGAACCATGCCCTCCAAACCCGTGTCTATACAGAGCAGAGGAGAAGAGAGGGGGGGGAAAAATAGATGGAAGTAAGTTGCTGAAGGTAAGCTGGAAAGTCACTAACAGRGTGAGAACCAGAGTGTCCTGACCCCTGTTTTAGTGTCTTCAAAACCATCTGCACCGTAACAGCAAGAAACTGTCAGYAGTCACCTTGTTTCAGAGTTGAAAGAGAAAGGAAAAGGTATCAACCATTTTACACTYCTGAAGAAGACAATCTTATTTTCCCCTATTACAGCATCCTATAAAGAATGTTGCTTGGATACAGCACTACACATACAGAAATAGGTTCCTAACTGTTCTCAAATTACACAACAATATTAGTTTGGGGACACTTTTAAGTCTTGCTTACTTCATTCCATTTTAATCTAYTTTCTCACATGTGCATTAATTTTCACATGCATTTAATTATGCACTTCTGTGACAGAATTAAGTCAGATCTCAACCCTACAAACACTTACATGCATGGTTTAACTTAACATACACACAGCCTCAYTCTGAATTTATGGATGTCAAATTGGAATGACCATGGTTTCATTGTTTCTCATTTATAGTGATGTTTGCCTGATTCATTCCTATTATTCTTTTATTTCATTGATTTGTTTTGACATTCATGCATTTATTTCCAAGCCAATAGATCATTTGAATGTCGAAGAAAGGACTTTCCAGGAATTTAATGCAATGGACTTCTAAAAGAGGAAAGCTGGGATGTTGTATCAGAGAAGCACATTAAAAACCAAAAAATAACAGAAGTTACATTTGATCTGCCTTAAGAACTTTTTAATGGTCAGAGCTGGAAATCTGTTTGGAATTGCCATGATGGCAACATAGCTGCTGTCATTGCAGTGCAGTTTCTGTGTGGATAATGGATCTCGGAGGTTTGGCTTATCACCTAAGCATGGATACCCTTCAGCATCTCTATTGAGTAAAAATATTCAGGTATGTTCCCAAAACAAAAAAAAAAGGATGTTATGTATCATAGAGAAGCTGCACTTTAACATTATAATCTAATCTCTTACCACAGCAGTATGGTTTGAATTCTGAGTCCATGATAACATTTGCTGCCTCCAAGTTCTGAGCCAGCCAAACAGCATCTCCTGATAAAAACCTTCCCTGATGTTTGCTGCCAAATCCTTGTCCACTGCAAACAAACACCTCTAACTGCATTTAGGACTTCAAATGTTTTCAAGTATTGAACGCTGTGGCTTCAGGCAATTGCACAGCACAATCTACAGCAAGTGGTCAGCAGGATTTCTTTGGAAAAATACCAGTGGACTTTATTAGACAACAGGCTGCACCAGCAGGAGCAGCACACACGTGGTTTGAAGACTTGAGAACAAGCTCAATTCCCCAGTACATTCTCAATTTAGGCTTTGTACAAATGGCTTGTTCCCTGCAATCCTGGCCATACTGGAAAGCTTCCACATTTACTCAGGGCTCTCACTTCTCCTTGCATCAGTTATTTAATAATAACTGTCCTCCTCAACACATGGGCAATGCCTCCTGCACACCACTTCTGCTSCCACCCACTCACTGCTGGCACAGGTGACCCAGAGCAGCTGTCACATCACGTGGCAATAGCTAATGCCATGTTTTTGTCCCARTAATTACCCAGAAACTTGCACTACTTCAGTGGCAACAACAAACAGCCCAAATGCCAGCTCCAGCCAGGGGATTGCTGTGCAGTAAAGCTGCCATATTTCTGTGCAGATTTGCCCTAAAATAAGTATGTACAGAAGCACCTCAGAAGAAGCAACAGCTCTACTATGCATATTCAAATGAATTGTTTAACACACAAGCTCCCAAGGAAGAGTTTTCCTGTAATAAACTGATGGGAGAAGGCTGGATGGATTTTGGATGGGAGGTCTGCTCACTGCTACTGCACAGGGAGCTCCCACCAAGTGCCAGACACGGAAAATTTGAAAAGGAGACATCAAAAACCTTGGACAAACACAGTGAGGCACTAAAGGAAGGTGTGTGCACTCAAAGGGTGAGAAATGACAGCCCTGTTGCTGTGTGCTAATTGAAGCAGGGCTGGGCTCGCTCAGAGCCATTGGGACATTAAAGGAATGACTTCTCTGGCTTCATCAGATGGTCCTAAGCAGTGACTTTGGTTTGTGGGAGAAGCCCCAAACAGTGCCTTTCCACCAGCACCACTAACCACAGRCTGGGTGGAGCAAAGCCATGCTCCAAATTGTGCAGCTTTTTTGTGACACCCCTGTGCTGCCTCTCCTTGCTGTGGTTCCTCTGCACTGACACTCAGCTCACTCAGCACTGATGGWTCAGCTCATCCTGAACAAGAACACCCAAACCTGCAAGACACAAAGTTTCCCTTTCCCACAACTCTCACCTCTAGCTGGCTGCAGAAATGAAAAATGAATCCTCATAATTTCTCTTTCCCACTCTGAAGGTGAGGTTTTCAAGCCAAGCCACATAATTATTTGTGTGTTGGGGGTTTTTTACTGCAGTTAATAAAAATGTAGGTTCTAAAGCACAAGTTAAGCAAATAGAAAAAAGCCTGTGTCCATGCACTACCATATTCCAGCCAAAGGTCCATGGCATTGTATTTATCACAATTACTACTTTGAGTATCTATCATTTACACCCTGGGCTGTGTGCTAGTAGCCTTTTAAAACAGGATTTGCTTTTGTTTCCTAATCACCAAAAGAGATTTCAAAGCAATCAAATTCTACTGATGCAAACTCTTGAGCATACAGAGTATTTTGCTTGAGTATTTACAAATGTTTTTCTTATTCATGAGCCACCCTGTAAGCAAGAACTTGTTTGAACAAGTATTCCTGGAAAATGACAAATAAGTTATAAATATGATTGTTCATTAATGCCACATGCAATATTCAAGGAGTTCTTTCAAAGGTGTTTTGAGAGTGAATTCATTCTTTTGTGTAGTGCTACAAAGGTGTTAAATGCTAAGTGTTATTGTACTACCAGTGTCTAAGCTTGTGGCCCCTCTTGGAAACACTCACTTTTGTACATCTGAGAGGAGAAAGCAAAAGCAGCTAGAGAAAAGACGGCTGAAAATCTGCCTAGCATATTTTTTCACCCAAATATTGCTTTTAATGTATAATCAATCTTTATGCYCTGTTGCTGCAGGGAAGGTGTAATAGAATCAAGTTTTCATGAAATTGCAAGTTGCATGAATCTTTCAGAAACAAGATCATAACATCCTTCATTCCAAATCAGCATCGATTATTCCTTAAGTTACGTATAAATTGCTTTTAGTCGCAGACATTTCATGTCATACAAATGCAGTTAATAATGGGAAATATCCCTTTCACCACACTAACAATGCCATCCTGCCATTGCTGGGCTCATCTAGTGAGGATTATTCCCTTCCTTTCCTCATCTGCTATTTTAAATACACTTTAGCCAACCTCTGTATCCTATTTTGTTACAGCTGAGCTGTGCAGAACTTTCCAAGAATGAAGTATTTTGTGACACACAAGGTCTTGACCAAAAGGCCATTTCTTTCAGCTGGTATTTCCCCACTGAAGAATTGAGCTCATTCTGAAGGCACATTACCCAAATTCTCCAGGCAAGAAGCAGAATTCARATTATTCACACCGAGGAATGAGTCACAAATCATGCAGGAAACAAGTCAGAGGAGGAGGCCCAACACTGGAAGTGCTGCATGGGTGGATTTCTACCAACAGCCCTGGAAATGCACACACGGGGTAAAAACACCCCAGTGAAATCCCTGCTCTGTTCCATCTTTCTGCTRTTTCCTCTCTGTTTGCAAAACACACTTAAAATATAAATAAAMTTGATTTTTAAAGCCACAACAGTGACATTTACATTCTCAACAAGTGTCTGAGGATAAGACACAGGGCAAGGAGCTGGAAAAGCAAGAAGTCACTTGGATAACAATCAGGGATTCAGCACATCCCTCCTGGCTTGGCTGCCCAGCCCAAATGGTGCCATTCCCTGCMCCTCTGCTGCTGCTCTGCCACTGCAGTTTGATCTGGGGCCAGCACAAGAGCCTGGCCATCATTTYTCAGGGTTTATTCCCACACAAGGAAATACAAAGTTCTCTCTGCCGTTATCTTTCATGGCTTTAAACCACAAAATACTCCTTGCATTTTATCTCAGTGTTTAATGCTTTTCAAGTTTACATTTGAGCTCTGATGATTAACTTTTAGAAACAAAGTAAACTGCGTGTGCTTTTTTAGCCCCTAAGGACAGTTATTCCTTCAAGAATGTAACTGCAAAGATATTTTTACATTGTAGGAAACCAACTATAATGTACATTACAGCTCATTTTCCAACACTGRATTGCATCATAAATATATTTTAAGCTGCTGTGTTAAAATTATAGTGGAAAATTAAAACAAGCATAACCCGTATTATTTAAGATGGATTTTACAGCCAAGTAAGAACCAAAAGGAAATAAAAACACAGTATTTGCATCCAAGAAAATTTGGTAGAAATAACATAAAAAAAAATGTTACGGCTAAAACCTACTTAGCAAAAAAAAAAAAAGAAGTGGATGAAAACATTTGCCATCTGTTGAGAGCATGGAACTGGTTCCCCCATTAGGAGCTGCAATCTCAAAGCCATGGATTAGTATCCACAGCAGGGTCACCTCCCAAGGGATGGAAATAACCAAAYCTGGGAGGTTGTTCTGGTTTGCCTGTTTGGTTGTTTGCCCATTAAACATGGAGCATTAATTCACCTGAAGCCCAAATTAATTTGTTGCAGCTGCCAATCCKAACAGGCAACGTGGAGAACTATAAAGGCTGAGAAATATTTCTTTCAAACCTGATGCTTTGACAACATTTTAATCTCCTTTTCACGTGTCCACAGAAACACTCAGCAGATCTATAAAAACCTGATACTAATTACTGCCTGCAATTAGAGACCCTGCTCAGGGTTAACAATGCAYGAGCACATCACACAATGTGATTTTCATGCTTTGTGCCACGTTTGACCACAGAGAACAGAGAATATTGTCATGATGAGGAATACATAATTAAAATATATTGGCCTTATCTTACATGCTGATGTTGGTACCAAAGACCAGGACAGTAATGAGGATTTTCAGTCTCAAGACACAGAGTTTAAGAACACTGAGAACTAACTCTGTACAGGAGCTTGATTTTTTGATTGATAAATCTGCTTGCTGCTGCAGCAAAACAGAAAAGCCATGGCTAGTTCCAGTCTTTTGGCAGAAAGGTGGATTTCTGTCCTGGCATCAAACTCAGTATTTGTAACCTAATCATACATTATCAGGGTGAATATTTTTTTGCATTTTTCATCTCTGTATCCTTAACAGTCAAATAAAAATTCTACTTTTTTTCAGTTCACTGCTTCCAAAATATCTTTGAAGAACTACCAGAACTGGCAATGTCAGATATAAAAGCCATCAGATACTGGGATTTTACAACAGTGTGAAGCATTACAAAAGATCAWCATCAATACAAAGTATTTTATTCATAATAGTAATTTCTTCATCAAGGGTCTATCTTAACAATTCAGATGAACCATGGGAAGTGTCCTGGTGGTCTCACTGCCTTTAAAAAGTCCATTAMCACAAGCAGGCACCTTCCCTTTCCTAAAGGACAATGCTAAACCCAATTCCAGCAGATCCTCAGCCAACAGTTGTTACAATCACTGTAAAACTGAATAAAAAGGAAAGTAAAAGCAAGTAAAGCTGAAGTGGCAGGACTGGAACCCCAATTTCCTGCCAGAGATGCAAATGACCCAAGCAGAGGCACTGAAGCAGGCACCAAGGCATTCATAATTAATTCAGAATTCACYGTAACAATACTAATTATGATGTTTCATGTGGCATTATTGAGAACATAATATGTGCTTCTACAGGAAATTAATTGTAATTCACCAATTAATGTGTTAGAAAATGTTTTTTTACCAGTCCTGCTGAAGTTTAAGAGCTGGATTTAAATCTCCACCTCGGTGACATGTTTAGAGAAASCAGAGAGAGTTCAGAAGGATTTGACAGCAATTTTATCCACACAAGATGCAGGGCTGAGTTCCTCAGCCTAAGCAGCCTACAGGGAGAGGGACTGGAGTCTGGCTGGGTATTTCAGAGACCGTGTGTGATTCCTCTGTAAGGCTTATCTCTCATCTCCTAGCTAGGCTGAGGGATCTAAGAAATCCCCCTCATTCAAATCAAATATCAGCCCAACTCCTATTGTTCCTGCCCTTATGGGAGATGCAATCCCCTTGATAAAGAAGGATGCGTGGTGCTTCTTTAGGCACTTATCAACACCAGCCCTGCAGCAGAGAGCAGGCTCACCCAGCCCATCCATCCCAGCAGCACACACTGACACAAGGCTGGGGAGACTGAATTGATGAGAAACAAAATATTACTGCAAGGCCCTGGGTGGTTTTTAGCTACACTTTCAGTCCACAAAGCCAAATTCAGAGGCTTATCTGAGCAGGGAGTCTCATCTCCCTGGCACAGGGGCAGCGAATATCCTGTAGCAGGGCAGGAGATTTGATCAGCATTTCCATGCTCATTTACAACCCTCTGTASTGCTGGTGTTCACCAGCATGTTCTGAGGCCCTGATCCTCTGATGTCCCCTMTGGACAGCATCTTCAGCACACCCCAGCTCTGCACAGTCCCGTGAGGAAAACASACAGAGTCCTGTTTTCCATAAAACTGCCCAGGAATGATACAGCCTTAAAAAGGTGCACACACACACAGGTTCATTATTCAATCATTCAGGAGAACATTAATACAAAATCCTTTATGCCAGGGGTGTTTGCAGATACCAGGTCAAAGGAAAAGTCTGCAAGAAGGGGAGTGGTGATGTCCCCCCCCATGTCCTCTCCCTCTGGTGAAGGATTCAAGGACACACATGGAAGAGAGCCCARCCTGTGTCATGCTACAGCAGAAGCACCTAATTCACACCTATCATCCTTTAAAAAAAGCTAGGTAGGAGACCTTAATAAATTTGTGGCTTTATTAAGCCCAACCATTCCTTTTAAATCCCATCCCTAATTCTCTTTTCAACTGCTCGTATGTCTGGATCAAAGAAAAGATGGATTTTAGAGTATTTTAAAAACTGCTGAGCTTGGAAACTGTTCTTAAAAATTACTAATTGCATCTAGCTAAAAAAAAAAACTGAATCACTTTTCTTGAAGTCTGGAAACAAGTCTCCTTCCCACCCCTAGAAATAGCAGGGAGGAGGAAACATCCCCATCTCCAAACTTCAATTAGAGCAAAGCCTGCAGGGCAAACAGAGGCTGTTTTGGTTAATTACTCCTTCACGTGAACAGAGAGATTGGTCAGGATAAAARGCCAGCACTGCTGACCTCTGCCTGGCTCCTGTTCCCTCCCTTCAGCAGCTGCTGCAGCACCAAGAGATGCTTGGTCCCTGTGGCCAGGGCAGCTCCAACTGCTTCATCTCCATCTCATGGAAAGCCCTATGGAGATGAGAAARCTGCTTCCTAAAATAGCCTCTAGGTACAATAATCTGCCCTCAAGCCAGCCAAACCCAACGTTCATTTTTATTACCAGATTTTCTCCACACCCTCTGCTAACAAAAAAGTTGCCTCATCACRTTTTTTTCGAAGAACTTTCCTTTTCAGTTCCATCTTTCAGACAGGCACACTAATCACATTCAAGGCTAGACCTGCAAGCAGGATGTAAATCACTTTGCCAGCTCAGCTGCCAGGTATTTAATAACTTATTCACAGCAGCAGGAGGAAAAAAAAGGTGAGATTATATGGGGGGTAGACAAAGAGAGAATATAAGTTCCAGGAGTTCTACAGGACTTCCCATAAATTTCTCCAGTATTATGATGGAGGGAAGCCCCTTCATCACATTGCAGGGGMTAAACCTGGAGCCAGAGTTAAAATCATGCTGGTGTTTGATGCCCCTTGGGAATCACTGCTTGTAAGCAAGTGAGTGGAGGGAGAATCAGTTTGCTGGGAGGAAAAAAAAAGGGGGAAAAAAAAAAAAAAGGTTGTGTTTTGTCAGAGAGATGTACAATTGTCTGCAAATGCCAAAGAGGGCAGAACTCTCTGAAGACATGTCAAGGCCCTGATCCAGCTGTCAGCTGTTCTGGTAGGCAGAAAATGAAGGCTGACATGTGAGAGGGATCCTCACTGTTCCCGTGTGTGCAGCCCTTCCCACCCTGCACCCAGAGCACAAGGGAATGTGTTATGCAGATTTCCCTATTAGCATGATTGACCTAATATTGGATGACTCTGTACCCAAGTGCTTATGTGAAATAATAAGCCTGGCTACTGAGCAATTATTAAATACAAGGAATTGTTAAATCCTTGCATTGTGCGTATTCTAAAGGAAATTAATCATTTTGAACTCTGGAGAATACAGTTTTATAAGGAGAGAAGAAATAGCAAATACACAATAGGGTATTTAAATGCTAATACAGTCAAACWGTTTAAAGCATAGCACACATTTTAATATTGGTTTACTGAATACTAATTATGCTCTCCTAAGTAGCAGTAAGTAGCATTTATTATGACTTGTTGAAAGTATTGATCCAGATGGTGACAAGTGCAATTTCCCCTTCTCACAAATACCCTTAAAAATACATATTATCAGATTACCAAGTCTTCTTGAAACATGCTTTTCTAGGAATATCCTGCTCCAACTATCAGCTGCAGTCTGATATGATTATAGCCCACAATTATTTTAGTGAGGTAAAAAGATAATGTTTGTTATCCACGAGCCTCAATTGACTGTCCTTTACTCAAGGCTGACAGCTTTTCAAGTTTTTTTGATCTGGTCACACAGTGGCCCACAGGGGATGGAGAGGAGTCTTACACAGCCACCCCCTGTGTTCTGTCAGCACAACACCATAAACCTAACACACCATGCTTTGGGATGCTCTGAAGTGATGCTGAGCTCATCCCCAWGGGTGGTCAGGCAGGAGGGACCAGCTCAGGGCACCCAAATCCAAATCCCCTGTGCAAGGACTCCAGAGGACACAGGCACTTCCACAAATAAATAAAATACTAAAGCCCCTTCATGCCCACACCCACTTTGAGAAGTACCAGCCTGTGGGCCAGCCACTGATTTTACTTAAACTCTGCTAAACTGTGGCAAAGGAGCAAATTCAACCATTTGCTGGTACTAAACCAAACTTGGCTGGGATAGAAACCAGCACAGGATTTGTCCCCCTGCCTGTACAATAAAGCTCTTCTAAACACATTGAGCAACAACTGTCACCAACACACAGCAGCTAATTCATAAATGCATGTTTTAATAGTGATCTTCAGTTTGATTAACATACAATACCTGGTGCATTAAATGCAAATTAAATATGCACTTAGTAAATTCAATTTAAAGCTTTTCTGTTTCCTTTTATCTGTTACATCAAAGATAGCAAAAAAGTAGTGGCTTTATTTTTTTCATGTGCTTCAGAAATATAATGTGAATAGAGCTGACTTAACGGGAACATGAATGCAAAAGTAGATTCAACTCTATTAACTTCTACAATTTTGCTGCAGAAATTGTTTCTCTTGATATTTTAATTTCAACTTTGCTGATCGTGGAAAGCAGCAAGGTCAGGACCTCTGCTGCTGTTCCTCAGACTGCACAGCACCACTTAGCATAATTCAAGCAGTTGTAAAAAATTAGTACTGCATGCTACAATAAATGGCCTTGTGTTTGTGTCTCTAATGGAGCAGGATTAGGGTAAAAGAAAGTCCTATTTCTGTAGTTCARCTGAAATAAACATTACAAAAGGCCAATTTACACTTCCAAGATTATGTGTAATGACACAATGTTTAAGAAATTATTTCAGCCTGGCATTGTTCTGCCATAGAGCTGTAAGTAGGCCATTCACAATATCCCAGCAGCAACAAATCACAAATGTTTTACAATTTATTTTTATCACTAAAATTAAACAGAATAGTACTGTGTTTACACTGTCACAGGGGTAATGTATCACGGCTGAGGAAGTAACAAAAGAATCCCAAACTGATGAAATTAGCATCATCTTTCCTATAAAAACTCACYGCCAGAAACTTTACAACCCAAAACATCCACTTTTATATCTGTCTATATTGATACTAAAAAAAACCCACAAACCAAACAGATTATAAATAGTCCTCTCATAATTTGCTGCTTCTGATGAGCAGGTGAAAAATTCACACCCTTTTTTACACCCCCCTAGAAAAGCTTTTAGTGTGAAACCACAACTTTTCCAAGTGCAAAGGCATTCAGGCACACACAATTAACAAGTTATTTTGTGCAAACAAAACGGCCAAATCCCCTTCCTACACTCCCACCCCCAGCGCTTCCTTTTGGAAGAGAACTTAGTCGTGGCAGGTGATGCACAGAGACAAAATGGTTTTCAAGAGATTGGCAAAAARGCTTTAAACGGAATATCCTGTTTGATTACGGCTTCATGCCACCGCGAGTCGGTGCGATAATGCCAGAGCCATTCRGTCCCTGAGCTGCTGGAACGATGCCAAAGCAATTAAGGTTGCTGACTTGGCCATGAAGCTGAGAATATACACAACAATTTTACACCCCACCGTACTGAGGTAACGGGTACTTGCACCCACAGAGGAGGAGAGGCGATGGTAAAGTGTGGTCTGAGTCAATGCACGGAGTATTTACCAAGAGCAAACTGCTCTCGAGGGAGAGATAAAACCCCTGCCACCCTGCAGCCTCAGAACTGGGGAAGGGTTTGTGTCCTGAGGGGCCCAGGGCAGGATTTTTCTCGCATAAATTCACATGGGATGGCCCCAGAAGGAGCRAGACTAAGATACAACACTGAGGCACAGCCTTACAAATCTGGGGGATGCAGATGAAGGAATGTACAGCTCAGTTCTCACACCTGCCAGCCCAGYCCCACCTGAATGAGATTCCTGTTCCAGCTCCATGTTCCCCTCCCAGCTCTGATTCCCAGTGAGGCTGTGCAGGATCCCCCAGCCCAGCACAGGGAGAGGCAGCAAGCACGGGGTATGGAGGGCACAGCTCCAAAAACACCCCCAAAAACAACTCCTGGTCCTGGAGKGAGCACAGGAGAGACAGCAGCAGCCTTTGGGAAGGGCTGCAGGAGCACAGCCCCAGRCACACAGGGATTGTCCAGCCAGGATTGCTCTGGGATGTGTCCCCAATGAGGGGACAGCACAGAGCCACAGACACGTGGAGAGGTGGATTTTCAAATAGAGAAATGCAGAGTTTACAGCAGCAGAACTCYGCACCAGCAGCCTTTATGTGCTGCTTAATATAATTATCAATATACCGAGGGGAAAAAAAAAAAAAAAGAGGGAAGTAAATGAGGAGTTTCCATAGCAACTGTTACCTCCGAGGAATATGAAAGATATGGGACAACCCTCACCGAGGGGATGTTTTATTTATTGTTTCCTGTTTTGAATGTTCAGCAAAGTTCTGCTGCTGGACACTGCTGTGCTGGCGACCTTCTCTGGGCAGCACTTGCACTTTTGTTGGTGGGTTCTGCCTCGAGAGAGGCCCCTCATTTCCCAGTGCTGACAGGCAGCACCAAAGGCAAACCCTGCCATCAGCACGGCAACATCTGCTCCCAATTCCAGTGCCTGCTGATGGTCAGCACCTCTCCTGTACATTACAACATGCTCCCAAATTTATAAACCAGCTAAGTGACTGCTACAGGGTGAAGGACAGAGAAATTCACTCCARTCTTGGTGATGCTGAGCCTGTAAGGATCATGGGTTTTGCTGTTTGTTTGTGGGTTTTTAAGCAGGCACTGATCACTGTTTCACTGATAGCTGAACATCCATGCAGAGGATTTTGAAGCACATGCCTCAACCCCACTGGCATTAATGGGACAAAAGCACGTGTCACAACACTGAGTTGTGCAGAAATGGTGCCAAAAACGTGATTAACTGAAGTGTAAGCTTTGAGGAAGTCCAGCCTTTACACCATCAATGCAGGCACGTGTCTGTGTAACACTGCTACTTCTGGACAGAGCTGAAAAACTGGGATTTGGAGCAAGGGGGGAGAACATCACTGTTTCAGGATCCTGCTCAGTCTCCAGGACACAAAGGCACAGCAGAAAGAAATGAATACTTTGCTTACATACACCTTCATTAATATACTACAATATTTGAAGTCATCATCAAAGGACACAGCATTTTATAGATACTCTGTTTTTATGAATGGATCCCACAAGAGAAGGAAGTAAAGGGTAAAATGCAAGATTTAAYAGTAGTAGGAGTAATAGAAGCAGCATCAATGAAATAAAATTAAATAACCCAATCTAAAATTCTATGTAGATGCCTCTACAAAACTGGATTGTGTTCATAAACTCAGAAAATYATTTAAATTCCCATTTTTATTGAGGCTAAGCTTTGTCCCTGTGACATCAGCASACTCTCCATCTCCATATCTGACTATTTTATTTCCTGTTCAGCTTATGCATTCCCCTTTCTTTTCCTGCTGTAGTGTTCTTTAGAAATGCACTGTTAATTCTGCCAACAGAGACAACAGTACCTTCATTCCCACTACCCATCATTTCCCTGAATAACAATCTAAATAATATTTCTAATCCACAGATAATCCATTAATATTACATTAGTGGAATACCAATGCACTTGCATGTAACATGAAATATAAACTTGTAAAAAAAAATCCATATTATCAGCTGGAAGTAGAAACACAAAAGAAACAAAAATTAAAAATCAACAACAAAAAAAGCAGCTTTCATTCTCCTGTGCATCTCATTAAAKGAAGCAGACTGGCTTTAAATCAATCAAAGTCTCTGCTAGCTTTAAAAGGTAAAAAAAATGCAAAAATTCAAGCTTACTCTTAGAGGCAGAGACACAGAATTCAAATCATCCTACTAAAAAAAAAAATTCTCATTTTGGAAGTGTCATGTATTGAGCAGCCACAGCTGAACACCAGCTGACAGAGGCAGTGCAACATTCACCTGGTTGGGTTATGCCACAGAAAAAGAAAGAAATTCACCCTTATTTTTCTACCTTGGAAAAAAAAAATGGAGATTTCTTTTTTCCCTGCCCCACAAGACGCTCCCTCAGCAGTGGAATGACACAGAAATTCTCCGTGTGTGGAGCCAGCATGGCCCAGACAGCAGCAGCTCTGCCACCAACCCTGCTGCTCCTCAAGGCACAGGCACAGACAGGCAGCACAAGGGAGAGGGTGGCAGCGAGGAGGATGAGCCCCACAGGAGGAGGATGAGCACCCCAGGAGGAGGATGAGCACCCCAGGACACTCACACACCACCTGGCACAAGACGGCCAGCGAGGAGCAGCCACAGCTTTCCCCTCGACAGCAGCTGTGCCAGTAGGAGCTGCAGCCTTAAAAAAGACACACATCCCTGGTTTTCTCTTCTCCTAGTATTTCCTGTCCTAACTTCCCAGCTGGCTTTGGTGCCAAGGCTGAAATAACATGGCTCTGTGCATCAATCACAGCGTTTTGGGGAGAGCTGTGAGCTCCTGCTCGCCCGCCAGACGGGCGCTGAGAGCCTGAGCATGGAGCCAGGACAGCTGCAGGAAAGGGCTGGCAAAATGGGAAAGCTGCCCCTAAAACATGCCTGAACTCATCTCAGCATCCAGAACAGCTCAAGGGAGAGGTGCTCAGCCCACTGAGATGTGTCCAAATACAGCACATCTCAGAGCAAGGGTGTTTGATTATTTGATCTGTCAGAGCAGCAGCAGCAGGAGAAGGCACCAGCACTCTCTGCTCCTCCCCGATCCTCAGGGATGTGGAAATCAGGATGATCTCCCAGGACATGAGAGAGCTGAGCTCCAGACTTTCACAAGGAGAAGGCAAGGCAAGTCAGCRACTTTCAGATTTTGAACTCTGAGCTTGGAGGTGACACAGAGGACAAGGAGAATCCTTCAAGCACAACATCCTTCCACAGCTCTGCTCCTCCCATTTAGCATCTCACCACTTCTCCCACAAGTGTCTGAAATGTCTCCTGGATGAGCTCTGATGGAAGGGCTGGTCTGACAAACCTTTTCTTTGTCCCGCCCTGACAATTTTTTTGGGCAAGTTTTGTTGGTTTTGGCCTCTCCCCCTACCCCATTTCACATGAGGAAAAAATAGAGACGGGGAAAAAAAAATCTTTAAAAGCATGTCAATCCAAACAGAGAATCTGCTTTGTTTGCCAACTTGGAAAATCAATTATTCATGTTATTCGTGCAGCCAAACTTGTAGGCAGAGAGGGACTGTCAGCTGAATTTCCTGATGGGACACCACAAATGCTGCACTGCCCCACAAACCCTTCAAGGTGCTGACCCCAGCTCCATYAGGGATGACTTCCAGCAGTGCCCAACTCTGACACTCCCAGGGATGGGCAGGAGAAACTCTGCCCCGACAGACTCACAGCTCCATGTGACACAATCAGCCACAAAATCACTCATGAAGGGAACCAGGGAACCACCTGCACTTCACCCCACCTGTATTTCAGCGTGGGACAGAGCTCCAAGGGACTGCAGGGCAAAGCAACACCAGCAGGAGCAGAGAGACTTCTCCTGATCACACAGCCAGGAGGCCTTTTTGATGTCACACACACTCAGKGACTGATGATGGCAAAARTGGGTGTGGGGAGAAGTTGTCAGGATTTGATGGTTTAAGTGAAAGACACTTCAAGGGAGAAGAAAACGTTCAAATTATTAAAAGGCCCATTTCACTCATGTGCTTTAAAATGGCAATAATCCATTTGATGCCAAAAAGAAGAAAGGAAGAAAAGAATCAAAGAACAATAAGAAAGATGCTCTGGCTTATAATTGTACTCTCTTCTCTACAAAGTCCTTTTTCTTCCTGCTCTATCCTGAATTTTCCACAGCTGCAAAGCCCTCAAGCTACAGACAGGTTTCAGTCCAGTAAGATTGTCTGTGGCTTATTACAGCTGAAGATCCATGATGAAGGGCTGAAATATCCTCAAGTTTGCACACTTGAACAACACTACAGATAAGAACAAACTTCAAAATCCTGGATAATCCTCACTTTACTAATAAGCAATTTTATCTAAATCCTCCTTTAAAAAAAATCATGCTTCCCTGAGTGATGGTGGGGGAAGGAAGTTACCACGTCCAATTTCCAGCTCTATTCAACCAGCATTAACCTGAGCTCCTGCCAAGTCATGGGGGCTCTTTGGTCCTCCTCATCTCAGCTGCCAGGAGTTTCATCCTCATCCTTTCTCCTGACAATCTGAGGTTCAGCTCTCTGCAGGCTGCCTGCCCATGGTGCCAGGTATCCCATTCCCATTCCCTGCCCTAATGCAGGATCCCATCTGCTGCATCACAAATTACTTATTCTCTCAGCAAACTTATTCTTGAGAGGCAAAGAAGTGCAGTTATGCTTTTATGGCTCTGAAGCTGCAGCAAGGGAAGCTGAAGAGAGAGATTTGCAAAGACATTTATATTTTGAGGCCCTGAGCTTTGACTAACCAAGGTCCTTTTTTATGTACCCAGAGCAGATCCCACAACATCCAGTGAAGCCCTGAGTCTCCCTTGTCTCCATTCAGAGAGAGGCTGCTTCCTCACCTGGCATTTTTGGGCTAACACCTGATGAAAGGGGATCAGGGTTCTTGGAGGAAGCAAAACTTTGTCCAAATTATGACAGTTAACGAATCAACATGTTCCAAGCCTTTCACTGAATGCAAAATACTCCCCCAATGGACCCTCCAGCAAGCACTGCCTCACAGCAGGACAGGCACACACAAAAGAAAGGCTCTTTTTTCTTTATCTGCACCCAATAAAGTCTTTTGAGAGGCTAACTCCATGGTAAGATCCTCAGGAAACTACAACAACATCCACACAAAACCTGTCACAGCCCATCATCAAACTTTGAGTCCAAGAGATGCACTTCCAACAGGAGGAGCTGGAGTGGGTCTTGAGGCCCAAGTCCAGAGCACTACTAACCCAAATAACAAAACACACAGGTTATTAATCCAGAAATGAGCCCAGGAAGCAGGTGACAAGCTGTGCCTGACTGCTCCAAATCTGTCCAGGCAGGTGCAGTGACAGGGCAGCACAGCCACACTCACACCTCTGACTCATTAAATCCTGACAGCAGCAGGACCTACCCCTTGGAAAGAGGGGGAATGGGCAGCACACAGCTTCTCCTTGACAGCAAGCAAACAGGGCCCTTTGCTGAGGAGAGCTGTGCAATGCCTAAATTGAGCTCTGGAAGTGTGGGCTGACCTGCAGAGCTTTCAGTGTGCCAGTGACAGGGCACTTCTTCAAATGAGAGCTGGAGCACAACTACAGCTTGGAAGGGTTTTCATTGTGGAAACTCTGCCTTGCCTTCAGTTTTAATTTTGTGCCCTTTTTAGAGGATTAGCTGTGCAGCACAGGACTGYATTCCAGCTGGCTCTGCCCTGGCAGAGCTGATCCAGCAGCAATGCAGGACCTTGGATCACAYCAGCATCTCCTGATGGTGTGGCACGTTGTGTCCTCACGTGGCTCCTGGAGCTGTGTCCCCAGTTAATGCAGCCACAGCAGGAGAAGTGCACTCCTAGGTGTGCAAAAGTGGCTGGAGGGTTTGCTGGGTGAAAAGCAGCACCACAGCACCTCACATGTGAAAATGTCTGCCTGCTTCTCTCTCTGCCCCAACCCAGTGAGCTGTAATTGCAATACAGGGGATGAAAGACAAGAATTRGTTCTGAAAATAAATTGAGTACAGTTAAACAATCTCCTTGCTGCAATCTTCAATTAAAAAAAAAATGAAAGGAAATGAATGAATAATTCCTTTCCTCCTCGGGGAACAGGGGAAACCAGATCTACAGAAACAGGGAGTATGAACAACAAGGCAGGATYTACTCCCAAACAAATTCATCTACAAGGCAAATACATTAGAACTTTTTTTTCCATTAAAACATATTTGTTTCTCAGCTTATGAACCAAACAGAGCAAACTGCACATACATTTGAAATTCTGCATTAAAAATGTGTGCAAACATTTCCAATAATCAAGATGACTGTGAAATGTTTGTGCCAAGTCTTTCAATAGCTCTTCTTCATTTGAAGATGGTTCATATCCATCACATGGTATTGGTTCCAGGCCCAGTGTTTCAGCCTGAAGTACTCAAACATCATGAGTCAGTTCCCCTCAAAATCATTTCAGTGCCTTAAAATGAGACACAACATACATAATTCTTGGGTTCATTTAAAAATGCCTTTTATCTTACAGAAATCCCTATCACTCATTTTCAGGCTGCTCTTTTCCAACACTAAAAAGTTACAGAATTTACTACAAAAATTAATGCATGTAATGTGCAAAGGGTCATGTTCTCACATTTATGCCATTCCATGARCTGGAGGGTTAAAACACCATTTATGATGAGGGAATCCTGAAGGTCAGTTTGCTGCTCCTTGATTGTGATTTGAAACCTTCCAGACTCAACTTATTTGGTTGCAGGGAGTGAAATGCAGCAGGCAGTGGAGCAGTGTCACCCCAGGATGACACTGGCACTGCATGGGACCCTAAGTTACAGAGCTGCCAGGCAAATAATGCTCCTGGCAAGAGGAACAGATCCCTGAAATGTTCCAAACACASCTAGGTGAGCTCCTACTCCTGCTTAATCTGGGTTATGCCTTCGCACCCACTTCTCTTTTTTCACATTCTGACTTGTTACTTTTGTTTAATGGCATTTTCTCAGCAGCCATCACCACCACATCTCGTGTCCAGCCTTGCCAGGCTGTGCCAGCTCCAGGCTGCCAGGGACAGCCACGCTGCCTGCACATGTCAAACAGCAGAGCTGTCACAGTTCAGCCTGCAAGAAGCTTTCACAAGCCTGAAACCTCACAAGCTGAAAGCCCCACGCTCAAAACCCAACACAACACCACAGCAACCCTCCAAACAAAATAAAAAATGAAGTGCCAAGAGCTCATCGTGCACAGGAAGYGAGTGAATGCAGAGTTCTGCAAGGATTTTATTTAGTTTTAAAGTCAAATGCTCTCAGTGTCCTTGATAGGCAGAACCCATGCTTCCATCCTTCCAAATATCAGCACAAACAACATGAAAAGCTGCCCAGATATTTCCCTTTAATCTCAGCCTTAAGACAGCCTATTGTCAGCTCAGGTTGTTTAAAGCCAGAGAAGCTCAGGATCAAAATATTCCTGCAAAGGAACCATCCTACAGCCTGTTGGACAGCAGTACTGCAAAAAATAAAGGAAAGGAAAAGATCTCACCCTTACACTCAGCAGTGTGTGTAGGGGAGCASTGCATAGAATTGTCACAATAAGTTAATATGACAGCATAAAAGCCAATACTCACCCTGGGATTACACAATAAATAGACTCCATTAAACTACTCTGTAAACTCTCCTGTGAGAAATTTCTCTTTGATCCAGAACTTAATAGGAATTATTTAATCATAATGAGATGGTAATAAAACAGCATCACCTGAATAAGCTATTTTATTACCTGTTTCATAATTAGCTCTTCTTCATTATAATTCTTTCAGATACTGGGAACTATGCTCAGGCACATGGAAAATACAGAGGTGACTGATGAGAGCCAAGGGGGCTTCATGAAGGGAAAATTGTGCCTGAACAAATCTGGGGTGAGGGAAGAGTGACTGCCATTGTCACCTGGGCTTGTGAAAAGCATCTGCCACTGTCCTGCACCATGTCCTTGTCCCTAAACTGGGCAGAGATGGGTTTGACAGGGATTTTTGGGTTATTGTTCCTAACCAAGGTTACACAAGGCCCTGCATTGGCACCAAGGAAGCGACAGCAAAATCCAAGAAAAACAAGATCTGTCCTGAATTTGTGTTCACAAGAGAATCCAGGGTTTAACCCATCTCTACTRATGATGTTAACACACTTTTTTTCTTCCAAGATTAAGAAAATTTGGTTGCAGCTTCTGTGAGAAAAAGTCAATCCTGTGCCTTCTCCAACCTTGGGCCAAAGTAGGATTACACAAGACCTAAAAAACTGCAAATTCAAGACACAAATAGGATGTTTTTTCAGCAGAGCACATTGTCCAGTACAACTGGACAACTGTCACTGAAGCTTTCCAAAAACTACCTGGCACACAGCACACAAAACACTCACATGAGTGATTTATTTGAATTTGCCAAAGTTACCAATGGACACTGTCAAGAATCCTTAAAATACCCTGAACCCTTAAAAAGCCCTGGAAAACAGGGCAAAGCACATGCATACACCAAGCTGTTTAAAAAGAATGTGTCATAATACAGTTCTCCATTTCTGAAGCAGATTTTTGACCCCACAGATTTATAACCAGATGCCCTCACAGAGCATCCCACAATTTTTAGTGACCATACACCCTGGGCAGCTGCACATCTCTCCAACAAGACTGCAAAATCAGTGCTTCACACTTTATCCTTCCTTTACTCTAAAACTTTATTTAAAGATATGAAATCTTGCCACTACAATGAATTTTTTTTCTCCCTGTCCACACCTCCCTCGTGTATTTTCACACAGATACCAGAGTAGTTGAGTATTAGAATAATTTTGTAACACTTTGGTATTGATAAGTTCCTTTAGTGTAATATGGAATCCATCAGAGTATTTTTTTTTTCCTTAGAGCTCATTCTGAGACTTCAAAAAAGCATTAACAGATAACTTGACAAGCCTTTAAATGCTGTTGAGCTCCTAACACAGAATTCATGCCAGAATCCAAAGCCCTGTRTACATGGGAAGTGTTAGGCAAGTTTCACTCCAGTAAGAATGTAATTGGATTAAAACACATCATTTGATAATTTTGCAGTTAGTCACCGAAATAAGCATGTAAGTAATTTCAATTTTACAGAAAAGTAGTCCTCTTAGTGGAGTAATACAGTTTGGTAGGGAATTATTTTTAGGAAATTTTGAAAGACAGTGCTATTTAAAATGTTATCAAAGAAAATGAAATTAAAAAGAAACCCAAAAAAGTTGTACAAAATTCTGTCAATATCTCAATTTGTGAATTAACCAGCTCTTGATATTCAACTCTACTAAGAGTGATTATGGGCTACAGCCAAGAAGGGGCATGTGTGATAAATATCTCTTTTTATGCCTCCGTAAAATGCTCTTCTATCATGAATAAAAAAAGTAGATAAACAATCTGTGATGACAAATTAGCATTTGAAATTTCTAGGCTATCTAACCTCCTCTGCACGTCCCCTGAACAAACACTAATAAAGTGYTCAGCTCTACAATGAAGCTGTTTGGGTAGCTAAACAGTAATGGAGCAGATGCTTAATATCAGCCTTTAAGCCTCRAAATGTACAAATACAATTAATTGCCAGCCCAATTTTGGAGGCTGACTTGTTAGAAAAAGAAGTGTCTTTGAAATTCTGACTGTAGGCAGAATGTTTCTTTTGGAGGGGGGAAGAGTAGCCTGTTATTTTAGCACAATTAAAACCTTTTCAGTGCAAGCATCACCTTCACTGGTGTTCTTCCCACCCCATCCACTGGTACTGAATTCTTCTTACTGGGATTCTTTTTGTTACAATGAGAAAGTCAGAATCTGAGCAACACAGATTTTTTTTTTAAAGGACAATTGCAGCATTCAGCTCTTCCCAATGTAAGCAATTTGAGGTTATCAGTCTGTTTGCATGTGTTTTCACTGTGCTCAGCACAATGAAACCCTGACCTTAATTAGTGGCTATCATCATAAAACCACCACGGTGACTAGCACCAGCCCTGAGTCAGAAGCTTTGTTTTAGACATGATTACTAGCTGGTGAACCTTCCCTGATCAAACTGAGCGGAGCAGTGCTGAAAATAAAATCACCATTTAAAATAAAATCAGTTTTCCCAGTCTGAAGTGCTGCTGGAAATAGGACAATATAAGCTATTCATTCCCCACACTGCTGCTGGGAGTACAATCTATGGTTTATAATTAACAGATATACAATACTTCTCCCCTGCTACTCCCTTTTTAAGCTCTCCTACATTTATGACTGTGCTAATTCCCAGTGGAAGTGCCTACACTGCAATGCTGCTGAAACTCTCCTCGTAGCTCAGTGCTGTTAATACACAGCATTGATCCAGCAGTAATTGCTGGCTGGGTGGGAGGAAAGCTGCTCACTGCTGGTGTTTGTGTCCCCCCTGTGCCTCAGGGTTCCTGTTTGTGGGGCTGTGGGATGTGTGCAGACCCCACTGCCAGCAGGGATGTGCTCCTGGGAGCAGGAGGGGCTGGGGCTCTGCTCCATTTCCCTCCCTGTGACCCAGCCTGGGGTAAAAAGGCCACATCAGCACCAAATATCCAAGGCAGGGCAGCATTTCAGAAGCACCTGGATCCTTCCCAGGTTTTCCCCCTTGTGATGCCACCCAAGCTCCTGCAGGTGAGGGAGGGATGGAGAAGGATTATTACATCCACATCCCACATTCTAGAAACAGAATCAGCTTGGTACTACTTGGCATTTGGCCCACAAGGAAAAAAAACCAGCAGGTTTTAGGGAGATCTCTTCCAATCCCTGCCCAGTCACACCTCTTAATAGAGGGGAAGAAAAGAAACCCAGGAAAGGGTTGAATTACRCTGCCACATCCATCACTCTGAACTCCATCCATTTCTTTATTTCCTCTGTACAAAGAAGAGCAAAGCACACACCTTAATTTTGCTGACACTAACCCTGCTCAGTAAATAAGCATTCTGTATCAATATTTACTCCCCTCTTCACAATAAGCCACTGCTGGAATTCAAATCTTCCTCTCACTCCCTTTCAGAAGTCTGGGCTGCCCTGAAAAAAAATCAATCAGCTGTAGCAGTCACTGCTGAAGGGTTCATAATAGCTCAGCTAAGGCACTGGGCAAACCCAAAGATTATCATCCAAAAGCCAGTTCCCTGTAAATGACATTTCTTCTTCAATTTATCACCGGCTACCTGGGACAGCCATCAGGCCCTGTGTTTAGCAAGGCTCARGGAATCACCCAGACACAACAGACAGGCTCCAAGGCACCTCCATCCCAACCATGAGGAGCTCTGATGGACTCTGGGGCATGGCCAGAGCATCCTTTCAGCTGGTGGCAGCCCAAAGGTCAGCACATGGCAGCCTGGGGGGTTCCTGTTTGCCACCTGGAGAGACAGAGCAGCCACAGCCCACCAGAGAGCACGAATCTGCTCCAGGCAGCAGCAAGGACAAGGGTGGGAAACACAGAAAGCTGCTGGCTTTGTGGAGGGAGGAAAGACACAAATGGGTGACAGAAAGCTGTCTGTCCTACCAGTGTTTTGGGGTTTTGTTTGCTTGGTTTTTGTTTCCCTCCTTAAATACAAYTTCCAAGGGAAGCTCTGCCCCTGCCAGGAGGAGAAAGGAGAGCGATTCAATTGATAAAACCAGATTACCTTTTACCAAGTTAAATAAAAGCCAATAAAAATGAAATACCAATGCACATGGCAGATTTATGCTAACCACCTCGTTGCAAGGCAGACACACCTGGGTATGATATTAAAAGAGATCAAATTAAACTTTTGTGACTGCAACAGCAGGTGACAGAGCAGCACTTTCCCTTACARCATCTTGTGACTATAAAGTATATCCTTGCCTTCTGCCTGAACTGACTTTTCAACCTTCCTGAGAGAAGGAAATATTATTTCCTGTATTTCCTGTGCTTCTGCAGGACCTTGCACACACCTGTGGGGAAGGGGAAGAGGGCTGACAACAAAACGACCTCCCAAATCAAGGCACTGCTTTTCAGGAGTATTGCTGACCAGGTTCCAGAGCCACAGCTTCTACACAATATTAAAACTTTGGGTTTGCAAAGTTCACATTGCTGCAGCTGAAGCTGAGCTCTCATAATGTGTCCATAGGAAAACACAAAGCCACGTGAGGGGCCTTCTGCTTAGACACCATGAACAGTTTGACCTCTTTGATCACAGCCAGCACCACATCAGAATTCTTTTATTAGCAGAAGTCACAAAGATGTAGAGAACAGTAAGATCCCATATTTTGTAAACTCTAACTGGGGACAAACAGCCTAATTCCTAACAGCAACAGCAGGCACTGTAAATGTGGCAGCTTGGGGTGAAGGGTGTTTAGCTTATTGTTATTACTTCASCCTTACTGACACACAAAGCATACAGCTGAATGCATCACATTCTGGTTTGTGTTACACAGGAAGCAGCTCTCCCCTTTCCCTGGGAATATTTTCCCCTCTGCTCCATTTCACAGTGTCCAAGGCTGTGATGGACACAGCCACCCAAAGGCTGCAGAGCTGGGACTCAGGGAGCAGGGAACCAATGCTCCTGAGGATGGGAGCTGCTGGATTTTTGAGCAGCCCATCACCAAACCTGCAGTGGCAGCAGCTCCCAGACTTCTCCAGGTGTTTACTCCAGGAGTGGGGCCCTGAGCACCAGGGACAGAACCACTTCCCACCCCYGCCTCCAGTCTGGGAAACGTCTAAATTCAATTAGTTATGCTTTCTCTCTTCTCCCACTGCCTGTGCAGTTGATTTCACACTGTGACAAATGCAGCCTGCCTTTGAATTTCTGCAGTGAAAGTTGACTGCCCAAATGCGTGCAGAAAGGAAAAAGCAAAGTGATGCAATCGCGGCCAAGGTGAATTAATTTAAAATTTAAATCAACACTTGGTAAAGCAGTTTTTTAACACCACTCACCTTGGCTTTCCTCCCTCCACAAAGAAGCACCATTTTAAGCCATCAGAAAATCCTCAATTTCATGTTTCTGGTTATGTACACAACATTTTCTATTTTATATCATCACATCACRGAGAATTGTTGGGGATTAAGTGTCTGTTTACCTTTTAGCACAGCAGTAGGGCTGCTGGATTCCAAGGCAGGATATCCATGCTGAGGATAAACACTCTTTTGGCCCGCTGGGGACTTTATGAACAATACATGGAGGATTGTCCTGAGGAGGAGGATGCACAGGTTGGAGTTCTGAGAATCGACACCAACACATTTTTGTCCTACAGGATTCTCCTCCTTCATGCCAAACCTGCACTTGCAGTCAGCCCAGCACTGCTGGGACACCAAGCACACAAGCCCCAAGCAGCTGCAGAGGTAAGGAGCTCTCCTGCTCACCTGGGTACAGCAGGGCCAAGGAGAAGCCACAGATTTTGGGGCCAAACTGAGAGCAAATCCAAGAACACAGATCCCAGCAGTCCCCTGACCTTTTGCATTTGTCCTCCTGCTCATGTGAGCAACTACAAACAAGCACTTTTAGGCCACCCTTACAAGCTTTGCAGWATATTTCTCCACTTGGCCTTTTATCTAAGTATTTAAAAGGCTCTTTGAAAATTACTTTTGTCTATTTAATTAATCTTTTGCCCATATAACAATCTTGAAATTATTATGAACACATTCAATTTCACTTTCATTGATTTATCTCCATCTGATGACCTATTTTATCTTTTATAAGGCTCACAATAGGAGAACTGGGTCATAATGTAAGTCACACAGCAGAGTGATGTACATTTTGGTGAGCCCTGGTGTTAAACCTCTCATTCCCTTCTGCTCTGTCCCAAATCAAGCCCAGTACAGCAATTGGGCCTGGATTGCTTGGACCAAGCTCTGCCAATTGGGCTGACTCAACCTGATTTTTACAGCCCTAATCCTGACATCCAGKGCACCAGAACCAAGGGAATCCCACAGTGCTCCTGCCCAAACACAGACACCACCAAAGTGGCCACAGCAGCATGGGGAGAGGCTTTAGGGATGCCACGGAGAAAATGAGAGGAAAAAGAGGTCACTTGAAGCCCARTGGGGAATGGTGAGAATAATTTCAGAGCAGAACCTGCAGTGAGGCAGGAGCACTAAAGCTGGACTTAAGTTTTCAGCTGGAAGTCCAAGGAGCTGATCCAGAGATGTAAAAGTCTCCATCTCCAGTAACRAGTGTCCTTGCAAAGCTCTGAGCAYGGAAACAGCCTGGGATCACCTGACTTTGGACTGAGCATGAAGCCCAGGAAAGTCAGTGCCTTGTGAAGGGCATTGTTTGGTTTGCTGCTAAGTTCCYAAGTCCCAGAAGTCAAGTGCTGCAGTCTGACATCAAGATAAAACAAGCTGTATCTACTTTGCTGCAGGCTGCTTATCAGCAGCGTGGAGACATCCCAGACACTCATTATGTACAATATACATGAGAGATGTGGAAATAGTGCCTTCCAATTTATTGTAGTATCAATGTCCTTAGGTGATAGATTCTGTCTTTGTGAATACTATTAAGAACACTGGCATGGGGAGCCTTCTGAAGGTTTCTTTTTCCAGGTGAGATCCACCTCAATTAACCCAGTGAGTACAGGGGAGATGAAGGATATAGGCTGCTATTCAGAAATTGCTTGAATTTAATTTCAAACAGAAATTCATCACCATGGGTGAATTCACCCACTTCAGAGGGCTAATAAAAAACATTCACAGCACTCTGGCATCCTTGCACAATCAGACCTTCAAGTGAAGTTGAAGTTTTGCATCCAACTTGATGCTTCACTGGGAGACTGCCCTTCTCCAGCACCTTTCACTGGGGATCTCTTGTATTTTTGTAATATTTATGAACACATTTATCTACTGATGATAATTTAAAGGGCAATATTTGAAAGTTAACTCTAGAGTTAATGCACTCTCTCAGCTTAGATGAATTCAATGTTCAGTTGCTGCTGCTGTACCAGTGCTTGTGGTATTTAACTTTATGCAATGATGATAATGGACCATCATTACCATCACTGAAAATGGAATTCTTTTCTTCTTCAGACCTTCTAGTTACAGCTCACTTTATGAGAAGGGAATACATTATTTTTACAGGAACCACCAGTCTGTCTCCTCCTGATTTACAGACCAGAAACCCAACGAAGTCCTGCTCAACACGAGTATTGAGAAACACAGTTTTTCTCAGCATGCAGCCCCACAGACTCCAGCATGACCCTGGCTGGTCAGGCAGCACATTAACAGAGATTCTGTGGGGTTCTGTACCAGGGAGGTTCCCTGCCTCTTCTCCTCCTTTCCTGAAAGCACCACCTGAACAGGTTTTCATCCCTCCTCTTCTGTTCCCACACTTCTTGCTCTCAATCCCAAGGCTGCACCTGCAGAGCACTCCCAGCACCCCAGGCACGTGCAGGAACCAGCAAAGCCTCTTCCCTAAACACAAGAGAAATGTCTTYCTGCCACTTCTCTGCTCTGCTGGTATCACAGACAGAAAGGGAAAAGTTTTACTTATCCCTGCTTGATTAAAATGAATGTTACCTCTGAACACCACACAGAGGTATTATTACCCAACCGAGCCTTCAAGGAAAGAGAAAATCCCATCAGCTTTATTTTGTCAATCTTTGCAAAAGTCTGTAATTCTTTTTAATACCTCCTGCCTGCTGTACTTGTGGAAACTGTTAAAACTGGAACAGGTCCCCAAGTAGCACGGAATAGCCACRGTCACAGAAGATATTCTGAGAACATGGAAATACTGCATGTCCTCATTTTATCTCTCATTTATGAAACAGCTTCGAGAGCCCCTCTCTAGAACTCAGTGAAGAGGGGAAAGACCCTTCCATTCACTRTGCAGAGAGATGAGTCTTGAGATGTAAAACACTACAGACACTAAGTGAAAGAGCCTTTTTGGCTTTTTTCTTATTTAAAATGTCATTTTTATATATACACTACTGTCCATACATTTATATTAGTATACAATATGTATATATTAGGTTATTTATATACATTTAGTAAGCAGTCAAAAAGAATTCCAGCCCTAAACTTCAAGAATCCGTTCTGTTCCAACCCATTTTCAGGATAAAAACGTGCAGCTTTTCTGTGGCAAAACAAAGGGAACTGTTCTCACTGCAGCAATCACCAATTAACAAAATTACCCTCTCACAATGGTTGCTGCCTCACATCCTTCACAGTGTTGCACTGTCAGACACAGAAGAGAAATGGATGTTACAGGTGCTCTTTAAAAAGCAGTAATAGTGCATCTCAGAAAATGTGGCACTTCATGAAATAATGATGCCACAAGGGTTCACAGCAGAGCAGGAATTGTGTATGATCAATTCTAATCTACTACAGGTGTGACTGTCTCTCTTACTTAATAGAAGCAAGATAGGATTGAGGAAACAGGMATGTTTTCCATTAGGGAGGGAAATGGAAGCTGGCATTTTATGCCAGGCTGTATTTCAAGGTGGAGACACAGCTCTTCATCAGCCACAATCCTTGAGGARCCCAACCAATACTGACAGCAAAGATCACATCCTCTCTCACAGACACAGAAAGAAAAGGCAATGATCATATTTAATTTGCATCCAAACTAAATGTGTACTGTCTGCTGTCACCCTTCACATCAGGTTATCAGAGTACCTTTTTTTTGTGCAATATAAATAATTAAAAGAAATGTTCTTATCATGCAAATATCCAGATTTCATGCATGTGGTACCTTTCAGATGTGTTTCAGCCTGACTAGAATTAAATGTTTCTTTTGTAAAATCAGATTTCTCAGCTGTTTTTAACCAAAGCAGTATCTGGCTGGCCAAGATGTGTCTTTCCAAGTGCCTGTCCCAGGCTGAAAGCTCTAGCTGGAGGAAGTCAGCTGGGTTCAAGATCAGGGTGAGTAAAAACAGTTGTGTGCACTAAAAGAAGGTGGAAACCTTTTGTTTGGAAAGATGTGGCATCTGCACAGTTTTGAGCAAGAGCTGGGAATTSAACAGAGGGGGTTTTGAACAGCAGAGATGCCCTTCCTTCCTCCAGTGCTCTGGAACTGGGAAGTTGGATCCCACAGCATCAGCAAATGCTGATCTGAATTTCACTGCTCAGTTTTCCATACAGAAGAGGTCAGAGCTCCAGGGAAAACACAGATCACTGACATGAAAGGAGGAATGGGTCAGGGCAAGGCACAAAGTCAGGTACAGAATGGCTCAAGGGGGTCAGAGGTGAGGAGACCAGACTGCCAGGAAGGGCAGAGGCTGGAGAAGGGATGTTCACAGAGGAGAGAAGGATGAAAGAGGTGGGGAATTAAAGATCAGACAGTCCAATCTGGTCTCCAGGATACACCTAATTAAGAATGGAGCCATTCACCAGTGCCAGCCTGGACACAGGAAGGCAATCTTTCCACTCCTGTCTGTGATTTCATTACCTTAAGTGCAGGGGCTAAATATTCACAGCTGCAAATGGACTCAGTGGGAGCTGCAATCTGGTTGTGTGAAGTGCTGTACATTGCTAAGTAAGCTGAAAAAAACTGCTCCAAGTCATCTCAGACTGGACACCTGAAATTAATGGGTAGTTTTGACCTTAATCTCTTGTTGGTCAATTCAATCCTACAAGGTGGGGGAAAAGTGGAACTCCCTTACCTCACAAGGAGTTTTAATTCAAAAAAAGAAACTCCCAGGTGCCTGTGAGCCAGTCAGATACTAAAATGATGAGCACTACAGAGGAGCCCAAAAGGAAATTAATAATTCTGTCTCCAGAACATGGTCTGAATTRCAAGCAGAAATAAGGCATAGGGGACACATTGATTAATGAAAGGAAAACAAAATATTGAATAGCCTCTCATTAACTGAGCATCCTATTTTCTGTGCACTGAGGCCAGGGTCCTGTGCAGAAGCAGCATGAGACCACGTAAAGGCTTCATTGGAATGCAGGTGCACATAGGATGCAAATAAAGGTTGCACAGACAATCTCAATTTAAGGATTTTTTAAGGTTTGTGTGCTCTGTTTAAGTGCCTTCCTAATATCTTTTAATGCAGGTATTTCTGTGTGCAACAACTTGCTGAGAAACATACTCTGGGAATGCTGAAAGGGCTGAATGCTTCCWCCAGACAAATCAATTCCTAACCTCACCCACACCAGTGCCACTGGAAAGTGTATTTGACACATGATTTATACAGATGCAACCCTTTAAACATCCAGGCATGCTCCTGCAGCTTTCTGACCAGCTAATTCAAAATATCACCTGTACAAGAGCCTCTYTGAGTTGACATAAAGTGTAAGGGCAATATTTTTACATGACATGAAAAACAACAGTGTCTATCCAATTAGGGAGAGGTGCATGTTTAAAAGCACATTTTGGAAACTGTGGCAGCACAGTTTTAGATGTGCCATTAAAGATACTCAGCAGCAATGGCTTCTGAACTTGGTAATTTTCCTTTTAGTATGGTCATAGTAATGTACTTGTAAAATGGAAATACATTTCAAAGAAATAGCCCAGAGGTTATATATATATGGAATATATCACTGAGCTAATCACAGTAAAGTAATATCAYAGGCAATATTAAACCTCCAGTGATAACTGCCCCGGGTATTTAAAGCAGCAGTGCAGAAAATGCTGCTGTAACCCAGGCAGTGCTCTCCCTGAAACTGAGACTGCATTTCCCCCTGATCTAAGGGCTTTATTCTGAAACATGCTGGCTTCTTCTCACCTAATTTCAGATTATAACTGAATACATACATACTCTTTACTGCCCAACTGCCTTCACTTCCTTAGTGGYAATTCCCACAGCTGGTGCTTCAAAAGAGCAAAACCAGGAGAAATGYAAGGTCAAGGCCAAGGCAAGGTGGTGCCTGCAAAGTCTTTGAGGACAGAAGTTATGTGTTTAATTAAGCACAGCAGCCTGTCCACCCCAACCCCTCTGCCCAAACAGATACAAATCAACATGCACCAGAGGCTTTCCCTTTCTCTCAAGGTGAGGGACCAGATGAATTCCACCACACCACCTGCCTCCTCTGAGGTTCAGCCAGCACTGAAGAGCTTTGGTTTTGGCTGATTTATGCTGCTCTTAAACCACAAATGCAGTTACAAGACCTTCTGTGCCACAGCAGCTGCCASCTGCCCTCACACCCCCCATGGGACTCTTCAACAGGGAGCTACAAAAACGGGCCACTTCAGCCTGAAGAGACCCAGCACTGTTTGTAGGGGCTGGGACACGCTGGGTGTGGGATTTCCTGGTGAGGAACCCACAGCATTCCCACATCCTTGGGGATGGATGCAGCTGGAGCACAGCAAGGCAAGCCCTGGCACCATCCCCAGGGGGACCCCACAAACACAGAGGCACTGCCCACGGGTGGGTGACATTCCCAAATGCCCAAGGGAGGGGCAGTCACTGCTCTGAACAGTGCTGCAAGTACTCTCAGAGATCCTCAAGTGCTGCTCAAGCACTCACAGAGCAGCCAGGGTGATGAGAGCGGGGTCTGTGCCCTGGATGAGCAGCAGGGAAAGGCTTCAGAGAGTGCCTGAGCCCAGACAGAACAAGGTGYTGCTCTGGAATAATGCACAGGAACAGAGAAAACCAGGAAACTTCAGCACAATGCACCAGGCAGCTTGCTAAAACCTGTCCTTAAATTCTCCCCATCTTCCCAGGCTCTCACTTCCCTGACCCTGTCCCTTTCCCTCTGCCCCAAAACTGCCTGACACTTCCTAGCAGCAAAGTTTGGGTGGGATTTCTCTGCTGTGGACATAAGCATCAGCCACCTTTATTTGGCTTCTGCTAGGAACTGAAACCAAAACAAATCTAATCACAAAACCAGTGTAAAGTGCTGATGTACTGCTGCATTATCTGAAAGATGGTTATTATAATCAAGACAGCTCTGCTTTATTCTGCTATCTCCTGATGAGAGACACTGAAAAATACCATTCCAAATTTTGTCAGGAGGAAAAAAACCCTTTCATTGTTTTTTACTTCTTTATGTATAAACTRGATTTCACACACACCAGCTTTGCTGGCTCTGYTTCTTGTGTGTCAACAGGAACCTCYYRCRAAGGGAAGATGCTAAAAATGTTTTAATATTATGCCAGTACAGGTATTTCTCTTGTTCAGACTGAAAACCCTCTTGACATACTACATGAGGAGTGATGAACAAAACTGCTCCATGTTTAACCAGTAAGAAGCATTTGCATCCTTAAACAAGACATTATAATCATCCCTTTTGTAGCCTACTAAAACAACATTCCAGAAAAAAAATTCCTCTCTAAATAAGGATAAACAASGTGGTGGCTTGATCACAGCAGGCTGCCAGAACAATCACACTCATGATCTCAGCACTGCCAGCACACTGAGCAACCTCAGTTACAATGGCTTGGTCTCATCCCACAACATCCATGGGATGATGATCCYGAGAGTGCTGAGAGGGAACCCAGGAACTGTTTCCAGAGATACAAGCATAACTTGGCAACACAGAACAAGGAAAGCCAAAAGAAGCCACCCTAAAAGAACAGTATTTTCATATAAAATCTCAGTATTTTTAAATGCTTACTCATGAACATTTTTTTCTCGATATCTACTTAGGCAGAAGTTGGAGGGGTTCTCTGAACAATGAAGCCACCAAGGCTACATTAGAAGTAGTAACACCAACCCCATTTTCCTAATGTTTAGTCCTTATTTTTATGACATCTCCATTTGCCACTGGTAAAAACTGCAGCATCYGAGGTTCTGTGTCTCATTTCTGTCCTTTCAAATAAGAGCTCTCTCCAGTCTGGYAACCTGATGGGATGTTTGGAGCACAATTTGTTAAATCAGATCAGAGCAATAGCTCTTACCTCAGTAGCAGTCATTTCTGAGATCAATGAATGCAGATACATGGTTTAAAATAATTCAAAAAGTGAAAATAGCCTGGCATCGTATTTTTCTTAAGCAAAATATTCAAATATAAGCAATGAAGTCTGAGGAACGTAATCAAAAAGAAACACCTTCTACATTAGAAATGCTCCAAACTGCTGCCTGTGTTGTTTCATCATTTTTTCCATTAAATCAGACACTTCTTCTAAATCAAGCCCTTGGGGAGCAGGAGACAAAAGTGATGAGAATGCAATGTGTGAATACAAAAGTGGAGCATGTGTTTTATAACTAACTCTGTTCAGAGATCAAGGGAAATGTCACTGTTTATAGCCATCAGGAAGGAATCAATGTAATTATATTTGCAGTATCAATTCAGGTCAATATTCTAATACAGAACACTGTAAAGCCACAATTACAATTTACATCTGCATCGAACGGAGCATTTACCTCTTAACCTCACGTAAAAAAAAACAGAGCAAAAACCTCTGTCCTTCTCCCACACATCCTCATCATTCCARTCTTGGAACAAGATGCAGTTGAGCCCCTCAGATTAAGCCAGAAAACAACACAGTGCAACTGGATTTGGTCTGAAACCCCAGAGATCTGGGCTCAGGACTGAAACCAGAGCTTTAAGGTTTTGAGMTCTGGATGCAGTAAAAACCCTCACTGAATTCCCAGATTTGGAGCAATTCCCACATTAACAAATAAAATCAAATAGCACTGCACCAGGATACTTTTCTCCACTTGCTAACCCAGCCACTGTTGGCTGGCTGCCTTTTGGGAGGGTTGAATCCCAGGCAAACCAACCTCTCCCAGTACCAAAACCAAAATAAAGATATTTCCAAACCAAATGGTGTCCAAGAAAAATTGCAGGACAGCCCTTAATCCTCCCTCCATGGTTTTTACTAGGAAGGCTAAAGTCACAGATATTTACACAATAATGTTTCTGTAGCACCATCAAGCTGGATTGAGATGAACAAGCACCAGCCTGTTTCAGCCTGTCTGCACACTCACAGGCAATTTAAATTAATGGGACTTTAGCCAACAACAGAGAAAAAACAAACATTTAAAAGGTGATATTCTTGATTTTACTCCATTCAGTCATTACCCTTAGTCAACCTCAAACTTGAATCTGAATTAAAARTGTTTTGCACACAAACCWGTCTCATCTTCAAGAACCTGCAACWCCCATTAAACAGGACAAAATCCAGAGGTAAAAATATCCTTATAAACTCAGAAAGGACTGAAAATCTGTGACAGACTTTACCAAAAATTGAGACATAGAAACTTTACTTGCCCAGCAGACATCCAACTTTTCCAAATTCAGAGAACTTTCCTGCAGTTTCAGAATGAAGACACTTACCTAGAAAAAAACAACAACAAAAAAAAAGGCATTAAAGGACATATCAGGCAGAGCCTAAAACTTCTGGAAAAGTTTTGCTTTTTAAATGACAAGATTCCCCTGGACAAACTTTCATTATAGATTAAAATTACATCTCATAAATACTTTATTATAGCAAGGTTTCATTGATAAACAGATATCAAGTATTAATATACCATTAATGCGTATTTTGCAGAATGGCTAACCAATTTTAAAAAGTTCAACAAAACTGGAAATTGCTGATGCTTATCACAACTTTCAGCAGGGATTTATTAATACTCTCAATTTAGGTTTAATCAACCCCTTGCTCACCAGCTGGTAAAACAAGCCTCAAGCCCAGACTTATACAAATCCATAGACACGAGGCAAATATATAAAAGTAAAACTTCAATATTTAAGGTTCAAATTCAGGGTGCAAGGCAATCCAGTCATTTTAAAACACCAKCTCCAGCTTGTCTCAGGCATGGAGATCAGCACCCTCAGAAACAACACATGGAGCCAAGGCTGAGTGCAACGTGGCAGAGCATAAAACATAAAATTCACTGGGAGAAGAGTGGGGGAAGAAAGGTGGAGGCAGGAAATGCACAACCCAAATTTAATTATCTGTCAAASCCATTCATTTCCACTCTGGGCTTTAAAGAGCTTCCCTGTGACTCCAGTTAGGACATTGCACACCCCAAAAGTGCCTTGTGCTGGGAGCTGGCAGAAATCTGGSAGAGGAGCTCAGGGTGTGTTTGGGGCTTTCAGTCCTCAATGCTCCAGTTCCAGGCAGGATTTGAGCACAGACTCAACTGGGCTTCTGCAGGTTCACAAAGTTGAACACCAGCTTAAGGGCTACCTGGAAGGGGAGTTTAATGACTTACATCACTCTCACCCATTTCTCCTCCAAACAAAGTAAWAGTCATAAGTTTTAGGGAAAAAAAAAAAAAAAAAAGGGAAAAGTAGAAAGTCTGCAATGCTATTTTGATCCTTCTAAGCCTTCGGGACAAATGCTTTACAGACCTTGTAGTCTTACAGAGTGCAATTTATAAAGATTAAAGATTAACATTTATAGAAAAATGCCTTTCCTTAATACTGTAGGGATGCCATAAAAAGTAATACTTTTCATTATAATACCACTTTATGGTACATGAGAGCTTTAGTACCCCACAGGTCTTTTCCTCTTCAGTATCTGGAGGGGAAAGAACACAGATTGCAAAAAGGAGATGCTTCTTTCTTTCTTTCTTTCTTTTTCCAGCTCAGCAAATATATATCATTACTTCAGTCCCTTCAAGGTGAGCTTTGTTGTGAAGAGAGATAAGGCCCAAAGCAGAGGCAAGGTTGGAACARAATTAGTCATTGTATATGCATTTTTATCCATTTTGACAATGTAGAATTTTAATGAAGGAATGCTACAAGGATTCTGCTCTGAAACAAGCAGTTTAATTCTCTCTGTAATTCAGAAAGCAAGTTTAAGTAATGACTTTATAATTCTTAATTATCATGGAAGAATCCTTTTTACATTCTTGTTTTCTTCATTACTCCAGTATACCCYACCAGAAATTTAATTTTCATTTTCAGCTTCTGCAATAATATTTTCCATTATTTGGCAAATAAAACACACTACAATGAACAAATTAGAGAGGGGCACATGCATGAAATAGCATCCTCTAGATTGTGTTCTTCTCTGTGTTGCATCCAAGCAACTTTGAACATTTTGCAGTGGTTGTAACAAGTGTTATTTCAGCTTTTTTTGTTTTTTCCTCTGAACACAACAGCTCTGCACTCAGGGCAGTGASAACAGCCTGGGACACCCTCACTGCTTTTCCTGCTGCACTCCCAGGGATTCCTGGCTGCTGGATCCCCTCTGTCCCTCCAAAAGTGAGGGTGACAGGATGAGTTTAGAGCTGAGATGGGCATTAGCAAAAGTCTGTTCTCATTCCAGCTGCAAGGGGTGAGACACAACCCACCCAGCTGTGCCCAGCACAACCCACCCCGAGCCTGCAGGCAGCTGGAGCTGGGAGATTTGCTTTCAAAATCTGGCTCAGATTTTCTCTGTTCTCCATCTACCATCCTCCTAAACCCTGTGAACTTTGACTCTCAGCTTGTACTGAAACTGCAGCAGACAATGTACAGCAAGCAGCTCTTCATCTCTGCTCGTGTAGAAGTTAAAGAGTTTGGTACAATAAAATAAAATAAACCCCAAACCCTCAGAACTAATTATCTGCAATATGTATTCTTATTTTTATATGATTTTGGCACTTGCCATCAAAATATCACGCTCATAAAAAATAGATTTGCCTCCTATACAGATGATCTATTACCACCCCAGCTCGTGTTATTTCCTCAGAAGAAAATGAAAAGCTCCATTTGAAACTCACTTAGCAGCTGGTTATTCTGCATTTCATACAGAGAGCAGCACCCGTAAAGGTGAAAATGAATAATGATCCGTTTGTGAAGAAGTCACAAAAATTCAAATGCAAGACTTATCCAGAGCTTTGATACTCCAATCCTCTTAGAGAATTTATAAAATAATGCTCTGCACACTGGAAAAAAAAAAATTATTCCATCCACTTTACAAAACCAAAGGAAATTCACTTTATAAAGGAAAAACAAATTAAACAAATTCAGAGGCCTGGCAGGGCTGTAATTCATTAGGAGCAGCCCTGGGGTCCCTCAGGAGCAGCCTCACACTCCCTGCAGAGATGGGAAACGTGTACTTAGAGAYCAGAACCAGCTGAAAGCTTGCAAACCCAGAGAATGGTTCTCTGTTTAATTCACTTTAACACTYTGCTTGGCTTTAGTTGTTCTTCCCTCCCGTGTCTGCACCCACAAGTTTGTCCTGCTCCTGTCCCCCCACCAGAGCAAGCCCCCTCCCACTGTGGAGCCTGGTTTGATTTTGTCCAGCCTCAGCTCCTTCCAGCCCTGGGCACCTCCTGAGCCCCCTGCACTGCAGGGCAAGCAGGGGCCATCCAGGCTGGATGGGGCTTGGAGCAACCAGGCCCAGTTTTTATGGAGCCCATTTCTCCTGGTATTTCTACAGAGCATCAGCTCCAAAATCTGTGCCTGCCTCCCACAGAGAACTAAAACAAACCACTCTGCAGTACAACCACCACCACCACAAAAAAGGCAGAGTGGACTTGATCTCTCTGAATGAATGGCAGGGTTAGTATTAGATGTTTTCTAAGATCCCTTCCAACCCAAACCATTCCAGGATTCTGAGATGCCATAAATTAAACCACTCCCTGAAGGACAGCAAACCTGACCAGCACAGACTCAGCTCCCTGCTAAGGTAACCCAGGCTGTCAGAAGTGAGACRAGATAGCAAAGCAACAGTGRAAGTGCAGCAGAGCCAGAAGTAAGTGCCAAAAGCTGTTGCATTTTTGTAGCAAAACTCTCGATAAACATTCYTCTGCGTCTTTACAGTTCTGTGAAAAAGGAACTCAAGCCCACAGTCAAACTTTCTCTTCTTCAACAGAGCTTGACCACAGGCTCAGAGGCGAAGAAACAAACACATCCTCAGACAGCAGGGAAGCTGCTGGGCGTGAAGTTTTATTGAGAAAAAGCCCATCAGGAGAAGAAGCTGTGTGGAACGCGGCGCGCTCGGGCTGCGGGCGCCGGCGATAAACATCTGAGCCGAGTTTCCAGTCCAGTGGCACTACAAATGGTGCTGAACACCTCTCACAGATATGCCTGCTCTAGCTCGAGCCTGTCAAGAACTGAAAGCTCGCACAAGGATTTGTATGCAGCATCCCAGATTACCCTGGAGATGCTGGAGCTCTCACAGTGTGGGGTGGATTTCTGCAGCAGCTCGGCCGAGTTTAACAGGCAGAGACAGGAAAGCTCTCCGAGTCCTCACACACACACACACTCATCAAAGGCACAATCCCCAAGCAAAAGCTCCTATTACACCTTCATGTGCTTACAATATGGAAAACACTGGTTGCATTTTAAATTTTTAATGCACCCCAATGTTCACAGAATTTTTTATTTTTTGCCAAGAGGGAGCTCCTGGGCAATGGTGCTGCGGGTGCATCTYGAAACGCACCAACCTCTGTGTTGTAACAACTGGCGAGGAATTGGGTGGTGCACGTCAAGGAAAGTTAGACTGCTTCTGGATGCTGGGGTAAAATAGGTCAGGAGAGCTTGAATACAAGGAGAGCAACCCCTACTGACTAGAGAAAAAGCTAAAATTTTGGGTTGTACCCCATGTTCTTCAAGCTGTCCTTCCATTAAAGCRCCCAGCACAGGCAGGAAGGACAGARGAGTGTGACATGGCTRTAAAGGTGTTCTGGCATGTGAAATAGGTCACAAAAGCACTGGGGGAAAGCAAATCTTCCAGGCACCTCGTTCTCAGCCAAAAGGGGATCATCCACTGCAATGAAATGATTTGCTGGGGATAAATGTGGTCAGGGTCAAGAGAAACAATCCATATTAACTGCTCTCRTGTCTGAAATGTTGTGGAGCACAATCCAAACAATGAGGACAGACAAAGAGGGTTGGATTATATTGAAAACGTGTTCCTGCCAGGAAACAAAGCACAAACCAGCCCATTTTCCCTGAACCTGCACTGACTAGAGGGAAAACAAATAGATTTTAAACCAATCTTGTTCTAACTCCTTAAATTCCTCTTTGGTAACAGTAAAGGCTCAGCAATCATTACAAAAACAAGAACACTTGGGATTTCTGTCTGTCCTGAAAGMTCTTCAGTCCCCAGAGGATAACCTGTACCAAAACATGGGAAAGTCTAAAAAGGGGCCCCATTCCAGCTGCAATGCACTTMTGTCTTCTGTGCAGGATAAAAAATGAGCTCAGGGGAATTTCACTACTGTGTTAAGAACTGACATTTTATATGTAATGCCTGATTAATTTGTCCCTTAATCAGATACAGACTTCTGGTCAGACATGGGTCAGGTTGACCAGAATTAGCTGTTAGGAAGAGGAAYGTGGATAGGAGGGATGAGTGCAGAACTGCAGCATCACAGGGAGTCAGTGCCATGCACTGTGCACTCCTGCAGAGAAAAATAAACTGCTCAACAGTTACCAGGCCACAATGTTCTACCTAAACTACAAAAAAATTCCCTTTTTGCTTAAAGATTTTTCAATGTCCCATTTAAAAAAATTAAAAAGGAGGAAAAATCCCTGTCAGTCACAAACCCCACAGCAGTTTTGAGCAGCACACCTTGGCAGACATCCTTGCAGGGAACATGCACACAGAACAGACCCCTCTGAAACCACACTGACACTCTGCAAGAGCTGCTCCAGCTGGTTCCTCCACAGAGAGATGCTACAAAAGCAAGCCAAATTACAATGGGACTCWGTATAGCAGGGCAGCATAACACACAATTACTGTAACCTTGCCCTGAGGCATTTCACAGGAAGATGAAAAAAAATAGCCTGCATTTAAGTATTTAACAATTTTTCTTAAGAGAAGAAAAAGAAAAAGGCTCATTTTCTTGCTCCTTCCAAAGCAGGCAGCACTGGGATGGATGAATCACACACAGGGAGGGATCCCCTTGGTGAAGGACAGGGCTGGTGGGCAGATGTTTGACATTGAACACAGTGGTTTCCCTCTCCTGTGGATAGCAAGGACAGTGCAGGATTGCATCAGCTCGTTAATAAATGAGATAATGAGTGGAGAGCAAGCAGCCACTCCTGCAGTCCAGAAATGACCACACTCCCATTTGGACAAACTATCAGGACCTGCAGAAACTGGTTCCCTMCAGACTGTCAGGACCTTGAGTTATCCCTGACACCATCCCCGTGGTGTCTGCCCYTCAATCACTGCCACRACTGGCAGCACATCCCAAAACACCYCTGCCTGAGGCAGGACAGAATGGATTGGGCACCCAGGTATTTATGGCAACTGCTGGAGACTCCACAGCCCAATTCCCAGCATGAAGGGAACCACGAGGAGACTGSAAAAACCAGGCAGAGCCCCCAGAACTGGGTCTGCTGAGACAGGAAATTCTGTAGGATGTAAGCAGTGACATGGACTAATCTCTTCAYAAAAATCTAATTTAGTTGTTTCTCCTGGAAGAGACGTGGAATCCTGCTCCCACCCAAATAGGAAATGCTTAGTTATTAAGCTGAATTAGCTAATGCTCCCTTGGTACTGAGTTTGGTCTTGTTCAATAATATCCCCAACATCACCTTAACAGYTGAGCAGCCAACCGAGAGAATGGCATTACTCTTATTACTCTTAGGTACTGCTTCAGCAAAATAAATCCTTTTTTTTTTCCCCCTAATTGGTAAAAAGGAACTTATCTCTATGGATAAGCATCATCCTGTCTAGACAACCATTATAAAGCCTGTGCTGCACCACCACTGCAGTTCATTACACACAGATGCACAAAAGCTGGGTCTGAGGATGTCAGACAGAGATATTCCAGTACCTGGGTCACATCTCTGGGAGGTGAATGCCAAGTGAGCCTCAGTGAGCAGTTTCGTGTTTGAAGTGAGCACAATTTCATCTCATTTCACTGGCACCTCAAGATGATGGAGCAAACAGCCCTTAAAGACAGGGCTGTGGATACACAGGAATGTGTTCAGTGCTCCTCCCAGTCCCACCAGTATCACACAGCAGCCAGAGGAGGAAGGCAAGCAGTAAAATGACCAAGCCACAGGGATCCCCAGGGCTGGAGCAGGCACGAAGCCACCTTGGGAGCCAACAAAATGCAGATTAGGCTCTGTATCTCAAACTTTGAGCCATCCCCAGCTGACAAATCAAAATGCTTGTGTGAAGGATGTGCCAGCTCACTTGGAAACCACAGCACCCACTCACCTGAAGCTGTTGATGCTGCAGTTCAAAAGTGGACCCAAAAAACACTTGTGCATGTCAGCCATACACAAACAGCAGGAGGGGGAAAAAGCACAAAAATAACCATCTTTTGAATTACACTGATTCCCCCTGTTTTGAGGGGAGGGGAAGAAGGAGATTTTGAAGCTTAGTTACTGAGACACACATCCCCTGAGTTTAKAGGTGTTCACTGCTGAGGAATAAAAATCTAGCCAAAGTTATCACATTAAAAATTAATCTTGCCAGTTTTCCCTCTGTAACTCAGCTGCTCTTTGGGAGACAGCTRTAACTGCAAAAACCAGCCTGAGAAAAAACACTTACAAACACAGTACTATTAGCATAGATATCTGTTATTATTTCTTAAAAACCAGACTTGGTATTGCAAAGATTGCCCCACAGAGAAGCTCAAAAATAAAATAAATCTTTCCTCCTTAAAGACCTGAAGATGAAGAACCCAAAACTCTGKGATACCTCTTAATGCAGCCCCATCCTCCTCAAGAGCAATTTCATGCAGAAAAATCCTTTGATGCAAGAGGAATTAAAAGGACAATATTAATGAGAAAAATTAGATACCATTTCATCTCATTGTCTCCAATAGCGCCATTAGCGGCACTTAAAATAATGATAATTCAGGATTATTTTAATTATGTTTCACGCTTTTTCAGGGCACACTAATGAAGGGGAGGGATAAAGGAGCAGCTCTTTGTGGTGGGCACTGTCAGAACTGCCCAGCACCCCCCATGAGGGATGCAGAACTCAACTTCTCACCCTCACCATCAATTCCCTGGTGATGCCTCCAACTCAAGGGCTGTCACCTTCCAGAATGCTGGCCAAATTCCAGCTGGATAATTAGATTGTGTCTGAAGTGCTTATTTATTCCTGGAGTTTTAATTGGATAAACACATATATTTTCTTTTCTGGACAGCCCTGAATGTTGCTGAGCACTTTTCAGCACTTTTCAGAGTTTATTCCACAGCTGGCTCACATTGTTCCAGGTTAAACCAGCTCCACCAACTTCTAATTCTRTGCTGGCAAATCGTCCATGGATTTATATCAACAGAAACAGTAAAACTAAAAAGAATAAAGTATTTCACCCTTCTTCTAAATTAGTTCATAAAGCACTTTAAAATCACATTTTCCACTTCAGTATTTATTAATAATTTTGAAGCTGCTTTATCCCCAAACCTAACAGCAAATTAATTCTTAGTGTACCACTTGCAAATTTTCATGCAAAATCCCACTACAACATACCCTTCAGTTTGATAAAAAACTGCCATATACCAWTTTTTTTTCCCAAATTTTGCTTCCATGCTCTAGAACAATGCTYCTCTCCAACCATCAGCCAAACACTGTTATTAATCATTTATATTCCCATATGGACACAGAGCTTGGAGGGCTCACAGGAGAGCACTCACACCTTTTTGTGGGGTGTGAAGTTGAGAGGCACAGACAGGAACCCAAGCTTCCACTTCACTCCTGCAGACTCTGAGTGATGAGTCAGAGTCCTCAGGAAACTTTCTGGACTATCTAAAGAACTTCAGTCCCCAGCAGACTCCTAAATTAGATGCCTGTTTTGAGATGTGTCAGTGTCTCATGTTTTCAATTGGATTAATTGGGAAAAAAAYGTCTACAGCAGCYAGATCTCCTCAGGGGGCAAAACCTCATTCTCTACCATTAACTTCCACAGGTCCACAATTTTTTATGTAATCAGACAACTAAAACACTTGTTTCTACATAAATATTTTCATAACTTTGACAATTACTTGAAAACAGGAATAAAATGYTCAATTTGACTGTGGCTTCTTTTCCTGTTCATAACACATTAAGTATCTTAGGAAATCAAAAATTGATCCTTTGTGCAGCCAGCTCCATACTGCTCATAATTAAAAAGCAGATTTTGATGTACAGTAGGCACATCAGACAAGACAATTAATTGCCTTTATAGCACAGGGTACTCTGTAACAAACATCTGCAGCAAGGAAACTGAAGATACCATTTCTACTGAGCATTGCTAAACCCATTAGAAATACAACAGAGCAGAGCATTTTTGCTGTCCCTCCCTACCCCCAAACACCCTGCTGAGAATATATTTAACCTGGGATAGCTAAAATCCATAAATGTTGAATCATCATCSTATTCTGGATGATCTTCTTTTAACCTAATCAGCCCAAACTGGGAACAGCCCTGCTGCAAAGTGTGTGTGAATGTAGGAGAGGCATCATCATGCACATCAGGTCCAGCAGATGAAAGGGCTCTGAGGCACATCATTCTACAGGAAATGAAGCATCAGTGATGAACATCGGTTTCTCATTTTAAATATTAAAACAGGCCACGGGACTCTGCCCTTTCTAACTGGGACTGAAGAGCCAATTTGAAAGGTTAATTAAATGAGTGACACRTAAGGGCGACACRGTGCAGGGTCTGCAGAGCAAGGTYTGCCCRTGGAAATCCCTGGCTCTCACTCTGCAGGCAGCAGCAGGAGCAGGACCCAAAGTCACATCAACAACATCAGGACACCGGGGAAAGTTGAGGCAAAYCCACTAATGGTGTGCAGTCAGCGTGCAGGAGTCGCAGCACATTAAATCCCAGTGGGAATGCTCCCATGGGAGAGCACAGACACCCCCTGGGTTTGAGCTTTAGAGCTGCTTCTCTCCTGAGCATCAACATCCACACACCATTTAATGTGCTTTAACTGGTGCTTTAACTGGTGCTGCCCGCCCACCACAGGAAAACTTCCTGGAACTTRGCAAAGCAAGCAAGGCTGCTGGTTTTACAGCACACATCTCACAAGTGCTGGYTCTGTTTTCCCCACAGCCTGTCTCCAGGTTTGCCCTGACAGGGGATTATTTGGTTCTGGAGGCACTGCAGGGCAGGCAGAAGATGGGACAGGAGCAGTTCAGCCCCACCAGCTCTGTCCTGAAGCCTCTGCAGCCCAGGCTCCACAAGCACTGGCTGAAATCAAACACTGCAGAGCTTTTGTGTTTTACCTCGGACGCAAGACTGGTGAACAGCAGTTGAGCTGAAGACGTGAACTCTGGGCTTTTTTAAAAATATCTGCACCTTTGTCCCCATAAAATTCCCAAGGAACTTTGCCCCTGCCTGCAGAGGCTGCAGCACATCCCCTGTGCAGCCCCTGACCTGAATATCCTCCCTGAGCAGCACAGACCAAGGCAGGAGCACCACGGGTCATCCCTCCCAATCTCAGCTCCTAAAAGAGTGAGTGGATTTTAAAATGAGTGAGTTCTGACATTCAGAACTCAAATTTACACMGAATTTATGTGCATGCATATACAGAACTTCTCCCTTGATTGTATCTCTGTATGYATTAGTGACTGATGAATATACACCAGGAAGAATGATGAGATTTCATACACTTTTACATCACTCACACATTTGACAGATGTTTTAATAAGATCCAAGCTAGTATCTTCACTAAACTTTTTTCTCATCCCCTCTTTTCTCTAAATTTTTCTCATTTTTTTCAAAACAAGCTGGCCAAGAACTGAATTCCACACAGAAAAGACTGAGATTTTTCATCCTAGTCATTCAGTAGGGAAAAAGAAATCCATACATTTATTTCAAGCTTGGATTCCTACTGCAACATCTTGAAAAGCTCAGTAATTCCATTAAAGCTTTGTAGGTGAGAAATGTAATCTGCTATTCTGCTACYAAGGCTCCACTGTTGTAACACAAGCCAAAGGAGCAGTTCTTTGAAACAGTAAACAAAAAATATCACTCAAGGCATTAAAAATAATATTTTGAAAGAGRAAAAGAATTAAATGTTGGAAACAATCATAATTATGCTTTAAAGAGAGGGTYTGATTGTGTAACTTCRGTTACCTAGGGCATAATGATTACCAAATTCATAACTCTTCCCCATCAGAGAGAAAATGGAAAAGTCTTAATAATCTAAAAAATATTACAGTATCTTTCTCTATTTGGAGTGAATCAATGATATTTATAGCCCCAGAGGTATTGAATTTCTTTTGTATCAAAGAACACCAATAATAATGTACAAGTCCATTATGGAAGTGCGTATCAAGAAAGTGAGCACTGTCTAAGACTACAAAAAGGGAGAAAGTCAAAACTGAGCCTGTGATCCCAAGAAAACATGTCAATCTTCTCCCACCAGATGCAACAATCAAATAATCYTGGGTGTTTGTAGCTCACTGTGCAAAACTGGGATGAAAAATGGAGACTGGTAACTATCAAGACATTTTACAGAGTTTGACAGGAAAACTTCACAGCTGAACTCCACAAAAATATTATCCTAAGCAAATTAGAGTTGCCTTAAAAAAAAAAATATATATATATATATGTGTGTGTGTGTGTGTGTGTGTAAAAGAAACAAATGGAAGACAGCAAAGAGTTTGCATTGATTCTGGAATCTAAAGCAATTCTGAGGTACAAGCATTCCCTAAAAGCAGGATGAGAAAAGAGCCTGGCAAAGAGGGAAGTGCCTGGCCTGTTAACTCCACACACCTTCAAAGGAACAGGTTTTTTGCCAGCAAGAAAAGCAGCTTCACTCTCTGGATGCTCCCTGGCTTTATTCTCCCACCTCTGAAGAGTGTCCTCAGGCATCATGCAGCAGTTGCAGAGGGGTCCAGTGGGAGTCATTAAAGTAATTAGAACTGCTTGAATGTCAGCAGCAGATGATGCCACGGAGGACAAGGCATCCCTACCCTACTGTTACCAGGAAATGGTAATTTTGTGCAATCTTTTCTTTTGTGTTCTGCYTTCTACATTAACTATATAAGGCTGAGCCCAAGAGGAAAGACCTACAAAGATCTTGCCAGGCAAGGTACCCAAAAGGGCCTGGTTACCATGGCACTGGCATCCAAGTGCTTGTAACTGCAAACTACTGAACATCTCTCTTAGCAGGACTTTTAAATACGTGGTGATGCAGTCAACCAATCCAAATAATGGCAATTTAAGTATGTATAAACTTAGATTTAGCTTGCTCCTTTTGAAAAATCACCATCTCAATTCCTGTTTTCAAGGATGAAAACAGCACCTCAGCTGAAGGCCATCACAATCCAAATTCCAGACAGTGCTAAAATCAGGCTCAGCACGACACCATCCTGGGGCAGCACATGCCAGGGAGTCCACCACRGCTGCTACTGAGCTTGGAGTCAACCACAACAAGGTCTTTCAGGTGCTTTAATAAAGGAGAGATTTCCTATTTAGATGAGCAACAGATATATGGACACAGGTAAGCAAAATGTGTTGCTTGTATTACCAATAAAWATTGAAAAAACACACCCAGGGTACTCTAGGTAGCCAAGGAGACAGAGCTCTTACTTCCCCAAATTTTCTGAGTGAAAGCATAAAGCAGGCCTGTGGAATAGAAGTGAACACATCAAGTCAGTACTTTGTGAGCTATAGGCAGTATCACTGACCTTCCAGAATAATAACTGATTATTGTGCAATTCTGAGAAGCCATTTCACTGTAAAAGAAAAAAAAAATAGATCCTGGCTATCAGAAAGGCCTAACACTTAAATCTATATGCAATGTGAATTCATTTTTGTTTCTCTTTATACTTTGCTATTCTTAGACAGATAACAGCTTCATGAGACCTGATTTATTGTCCACATGTATCAAAATAGGAATGTGCTCCTACRTTCCAAAGCATTAAATGAGATTTAYTCCACAGTAACTTCATTCTGCCTGACCGAAGCAGGATTTGCCATGCCCGGCACTTCTGCCACAAAGGAAAATCTCCAAGAAATGCAGAGCTGGGTAAAAAAGTTACTATTACCAGTGTGTTGAGACTTAAAACTGACAGGCCAGGCCAGCCAACAGAACTGGTCTATGGCTGGAACTGTCTGGGGGGAAGAATGGATTAGAAGAGTGGAGACAGCAAAACACAGCGGAAAGGAGGYGAGTGCTGTCCTCAGAGCACCTGAACTCTCAGCATCCCAGGCTGCAACCCCTGGCCAAGGCTGCTCCCTGCCCAGTGCCAGGGCAGGAGGGGATGGCCACRGGGCTGGTTTGGGATGGGAGAGTTGATTTTCTCCACGGGGCTGTGGTTTGGAGTTGATCACACAGGGGTGTTTCAGTCAGTGCTGAGCAGGGCTCACACCCCCCAGCCCTTCTCTGCTCCTCACCCCACCAGCGAGGCTGGGGATGCACAAGTTCTGGGGACACCTGAGCCCTGGTGACCGAAGGGGGATTTCACGCCCCTCATGCTCAGCACACAGAGCTGGGGGAAGGAGGARAGGAGGGCATRRTCAGAATTAGGGYATCTGCCTCCCCCAGTCAGCATCAYACGRGATGGAGCTTTCCTAAGGATGCCTGAGCACCTGCCTTGGGAAGTGCTTAATGAATTCCCTGCTTTCCTATTAAACTGTCTTTACACACAAGTTTTTTTCCCATTCTCTCCCCCATCCCACTGCRGGGGATGTGGTTAAACCACAACAGGCACCAACTGAAGCACAGGAAACTCCATTCAAACATAAGAACAAGCCCCATGATTTCCACAGGTGACTTCCAGCCTCAACAACTTCATGGTTCAGTAATCCCCCACACATTTGTTGTTCATATACAGGAGCATTAACAGCACAATATTTAATAACTGTATCCTTAGCTACATATAGATTTTAAATCCAATTTCAGGGAATGATAAAACATCCTAGATTTTAATAGGTCGTCACAGTGACAGTCAGGTCAATACAATCCCTGATTCATTACTCACACTGCTTCCTTCTGTTCTCACAAAATAAATTGTGCCAAGAGAACATGTGTTTTATACCATTTTAACTCTTCTCTATGTATATATATATACAGTTATTTCACAACATTTCAGTGAAAGAAGAAAATGTATTTCCCATATTAGAAAAATCAGGGAAACTTGAGGACAGCTTMTAATGTGGTTTTCCCAAGGTTATATATAGTTAGGTAATAACTGACACCATATTCATGGAAAAAACTAAAATGGCAACAATAGGAAATCCTCCACACAGCACACAGCCATGAAGTACTTTATTAGCTCTGGCAACTCTTTCAGCAACTCACAGCTGAAGGGAGAATTCAGATTCTTATTCTGAATGCATGTACAGTCCAGACCCTTTGTCTGTATTTTATGTCAGGTGCTGCTCTGTACCTGCTTGCTTCTTGTTTCACTGCTCCATGAAATTCTGCAACACTAAATGAGATGGAAATAGCTACAAAATTATGCAGCTGGAAGCAGAAACAAGCTGTGTCCATCACTTCAAAGAGGTGCAGTCATGAAGAGATGTTGCTATATACAAACAGCATTTCTGCTCACATTTCCTCCTTKTTAGACACTCAAGGATGGACCAGTACCTACTACAGCACACCACAAAGAGCTGAACGCTTTCACCCTGTTCTGCTTCTGATCAAAGCTTCCTTTTCTCCAAATCCCAGCTCTGAGAGCTGCAAGTTTCACCTCTTACAACAGGACCCAGCAACATTTGACTTCACCCAACTGCTTTCCTACCAGTGTTGTTTTAAAGAGTTTATAGAACAACAACAAATAGACTATCCAATATGTGCTTAATAATGGCTCAGGCAGCCTCTGACAACGGGGTTATCACATCCATTTGATAAGTTTCATGGGAATCCATAACATTCCCCTGAACTGTCACCAAGGAACAGGATGCAAGGGAATGAGGTCTTCCAGAGGAGCATATTATAAAGGCAGCTTTTATGATACACATTAATGGAGGTCAGAGGCAAGGCTGCTGTTCTCATTTAGGAAGGGAAAACACTAGATCATAATGATGGCATGAGGATGGGGAGAATAATAAAGTCATTTCCCTGCTTCAGGAAAGATTAGCACATTTTGCCCAGTYAAGTCCTTTTCACTATAAAAGGACTGCCCAGAGGTGCCTTTAAGTATAGATTTGCAGAGAGTCAGAACTAGGTGTGTGTATCACATCAATTGCAGCAGGTGACTCTGTGCCTAAAAGTTATTAGGAATAAATACCCCTTCCAGAGCAGAAAATCAATTCAATGCTCATGGCACTGCTTGATTGAGAAGATGTGGCTCTTGAGACCAGAGTTCCCAAAGCAGACCAAACCCTAAATTACAGTAAGTCCTAATTGCTGGGTTATATTAGGGAATTTTCTATGGTACTAAAATGCACAGTGACAGTTTCTTTTTGAGCCTGCAGATACAAGCAGTGACCCGTGCCTTTGAGGTTATGTTAACCATTGCTAAGTGCATACTTGTTACTCATATAATTCTCCTCTAAATTACTTAAGATAAAAGAAGCTGAGAGAGCCAGGTAGAATCAAACATGATTGCTTCCTATTAAACAGCTGTCAGTTCCAGCAGATCTCACCAACCTTGGATCAAAGGCAGTCACACTTGGACACTTTTCCTTTAATAGCTTCATTCATGCCTGGGCAGTGCTGGGAGTCTTTAGCTGTGTTCTGATGCTATCTTAGCTCCTGAATGAGCCCTGCACCTTGTGCTGCTCTGTGCCTCCCTTCAGGTCTGAAAGAATCCYTCCTTTGGGTAGAGAAGCACAAGGATCTCAGAGGAGAACCTTTTACAGTGGGTGGCAAGACCAAGCTTGGTGCCCTTTAAGCCTGGGAAGAAAAAATACCTAAAGGACTTCTGTAAAAATGGAGCATTCTCAATGWACTGCCCCAGTGCTACCCCAGCTCAGAAATCCCATTTGGAACTGGCCACAAGAGCCAGTGGGAGAATCAGGTCTTGAAATGAGAGGTAAAGCAGCTACTGCAGCAAATTACAGCTGTGTTAAGCTGTAAGGTTAAAGCATAATGATGAAACAACCAGATCACAACTGTGGCCTCAACCTAGAGCAGTGCAGCTCCCAATGAGCAGCTGATAACTCTTCTTGAAGGAAAAGCAGAATTATTGCCCTAATAAATACATAAATAAGGGTCCTCAGACCAGCAGAGGTAACCTGCCAGCACTCAGATCTCAGCTCTATCAGATAAGCAGACAGGAGAGCACCCCAGTGTATTCCATACATGTACATTATTAACTTTCATCCAAAGGTATTAAAATTTGGAGGCCAGCCTGCTGGGTCTCCCCATTTAAACAGGACAGAAAAAAGCCTGTACACCCTGAATGTTTTTCCTGGGCATTCATTTCCATGCCCCACAAGAGAACACTCACTCTGCTCCCTGAGCAAACACCCTACCAGTGTTCCATGTCTGTGATCAAAGTTTCTCTTGGTTTTCAGTGGGGATTTGGAAGTACAACCTTYAGATGTAAAGGAGTGTTAAAATAAAAAAATTAAAACCACTGAACCCAAACCCCTCGTGTTTTGAAGGCCTACAGTAACTCCAAAGACTTGCCTAATACATGCACCAAATTTTACATCTCCAGGCTTTAGCCTTATTAAATAGGGAAAAATGTAAAAATGCACGASCTGGATGAAAGTACCATTCTTTTCTGCCGTGTCCCAAAGTTTTTGAAGTTGGGGACTTTGTTCYTAGCAAAACTACTTTGGTAGCAACKCTGTCTCCACTGGATGAAAATCTGTGTCATGAACAGCCGACCTAATTTGGATCCACTGTCCAGTTCTGCTCTGGAGAGAACCCTGATTAAACTCCGAGTTATTCTGCACTTCTTTTGAGGGTTGAGGCATTCAAATTAGCTATTAGATCCTTAGCAAAGATCTTGCAGCTCTTGTGCTAACTCAGACTAGCAGATGTATCAAGGACTATAATTTCTGGCATTACACAAACCAATTAACCTTTGCCAGCGGTACGCACTGTGGAGAACTAAATATAATAAAACATTTTAAGAGTATTGTTTAATTCATACTCAGAGCAGTTTCTCAGAGGTAGTTATGAACTGATATGCACTGAATCACAGCATGTTACTACGCTGTTCAGTGTTGGTCTGTAAGGTTCAAATTAGTCTCCTTCAGCTCCAAAAAAGCCATACCCAAACCTTGGCAGCTTTTTCAGCCAGGTTAGCTAATTCTTCTGCAGATAAAGCCAACAAGTAAGCACAGAAAAAAATCCTACATCTTACAGAATTGTTCACTTTTACCCTGAGCACGTGCATATATTTATAAATATTCAAACCTTCATTCATTTTTGGGTTAACAAAGAACGTGCATCTTTAGTCTTTCAGAAACTGGAAAGAACAGTGGGTAGGAAAGATGTGTGTTCAACAAATGCCATTCTCAGCTTCTGAGTTTGTATACAAAGATGTGCAGGCAAGACATTCATGGGATTCTCTATGAAAGAAAGAGACACCTGGCAGTGCCAGATAAAACACCTTATTGGTATGAGAACATTGTGTTGACAAAAAATATGCAGCATACTTAGCCAAAAAGATGAAAACTATCAACTTTCAAAGCTTTCTTTCTGTAAACACATCTTTAGGAAACACTGAAATACGTCCRGGCTGTTCCAACAGGAGGCTCACACCTCCCCAGGACCAGGAGGCAACATTTGGTGGCACTGATGGCACACCTCCCACAGCAGTGACACTGCCTGCACAGGCAGACTGCAGCCTCAGGAACCAAGTGGGGATTTGAGCCAAAGGTTCATCTGAACACCCTGAAGWGTGCATGCTCCCAAAGCACTGTCAGCACACGACCTAGAGCAGATCTGCCAGAAGGAGATCACCCAATTCCCTCCCTTTAACAAGTCAATTGGTTAAACCACAGTGATTTTTGTAAGGTCTGTTTGGGATGTCACTGTTCCTTAATAGGAAAAAGGTTTTCATCCTGCTTCATCTCTGAGTGWAAAACCAAAAGCACTCCTTGTATGAACTCCATGTTGAATTGCAGGAAGCTGATGTGAATTTTAAGATTGAATATAAATTATCTCCTGCATGCACAGAGCTACACTGAGCACTATCATCAATTACACGGGCACAGAACAGCACGTGGAGAAATACCCAGTGCAGAAATGGCACTTTTGGGTGTGTGTGCTTTCCCAAATCAGCCCTGATTTAATTGTCAGAGGGATTATCTTCCTGTTACAGTCTGTTCTGTTTGTTTTCTTCAYGCTTATCAGCTAGGAAGTCAAATTCCAATAATCAAGTCTGTTTAGCTTCCCAGCCCCTCTTCAAAACACAAACCCAAAAAACAAACAAACTGGGGAGGGGGGACAAAAAGGCTGCCAGCTTTTTAGATAAATTCAGGAGTATCTAATCTAAGAGGAAAAGGTGAATCCTATGTGACATGAATTTTGTGGTCGGGTTGATGGGAAGCCYGAGGGTGCAAAAAAGGCAGACCAAAATCCTTAACAAACCTATMAAGTGAAAATAAGCAACATCTGCCTATGGAAAGATAGGAGAAGCAGGGTCTAATACAGAATGACACATCATAACTAGTGTTTATGTATATTGCCAAAACCATTGCCCTCTGAAATTTCTAAGCAAATCTCAGTTTTAGTCTCTTAATCAGTTCAGCATTCTGCTCTTGTCGAAATGTCTTGTCAAAAGGCATTACCATGACTTAAAAACTTTAAGTTCAGAGGAATGCTAGAGGAACTTAAGCAACATCCATGAAACATGGCACTCCTCATCTTAATTTTAAAACAGTTTTCACTTTCATGATACGAGGCACTATGTTCTGTGCCCTCAAAATTTACACTACCTCCCAGGGCTGAAATAAGAAAGCATGTTGAATAATTCCTCTCTTATCACTTACTACTGAAGTGTAAAGTAAATCTGCTGCTGTTCAATAAAATYCCTCCTTGAAATCACAAGTCTCTCAGTTACTCTTTCTGTCTCAGTGGCATTGAGTATTCCAGGTCACTGCACAGGTTAAGTGAACAACCTCACAAATGCAGAAATAACACAAACTGAGATTGTTCCAATTTCCCCACTGTAGCACTTGGAAAAAGAAGAAGGGAAAAAAAAAAAAGGAAAATAATCAGCTCTACCACCTCCTTCCAGATATGCACCCCAAGCCTTTTATTTATTTAAGATTTTCCTTCTTATGGCCTCCTTAATGTGAGTGGCTCWGCCTGGAGCTCTCATTTCGTAGGCAGCCTCTCTGATCTGCAGCGTTCCTGCAGGAAGGGCCTTCTCCAGGGCCAGCCTCCCTTCATCAGGGCTCACATAAAGCTCTGAGAATGGATTTGCCAGGCTCTGACACTCAGRATTCTGACACTTGGGGTTGTTTCCCCCCCTCCTTCCCCACTTCTTTCCCCCCTCGGTACTCTCTAAGTAGTTCATTAACCCCACATAACTGCCAATTAAGAGAATTTCTCCTGGAGAAGGAACATTCTTCTCTGTGAAACTCACTTAATTACAGAAAAAYGCATAGTTTAAATATAACAACCTCCTCTCCTGTTAATTCAGCTGTGGTGAATTCTGCATGCTCTATTTTATCCTCTGGTTATGACATAAAGAGAATGCTGAAAAATACTCCTTTTCCTTTTTTTCTTCTTAAAAAAAAACAACCCAAAAGTTCCTGCAAGCTGGGCAAATCCTGAAGGTTTCACTCCTTTAGGGATTGTTGCCACAAAGATCAGAAAGCACAACTTTGGGAATTGCCACAGATGTGGCAATCCACAGATCCCACAGCTGTACTTGCTGAATGCTCATAAATMCTTTGTGCTTTTCTCCTACACATATTCCTATAGAAAGAAAAGTTATCTTCCACTTACAGCATGCCCACGAGCCCAGGGAATGTGTCCAGRCTGACATAAAATGTATGTGAACAGGTACAGAACATACAAGGAGGGAAGTACTTTGGTACCCTGCTCCCAAACTCGTGAAGAGGCACAGTCCCAGAGTTTGAAGATACTTTCCCTGTTGATCAGCAGATCTTCAAGGGACCAAGCAGCAGGGAGGTAGAAAAAAAAAAAATAAAAATATTCACTCCTCAAAAAGATAGCAAAAATATTATTACTATTTTTGAGACAACTTCACCTATTTGGCATAATTTGACCAGATGCAATGGCAGAAGGGTGGAGGGTTTAAACAAAACAAAGCTAGTTTGGATGTAAGAGCATGTTTCCAATACTAAAAAAGCCACTGAGTTGTAGAGTTTGCTTTCTGAGCCTGATGCTYAGCTGGTATAAATTGATAATGCTGCTCTGATGTGGTTCTTTTCATGTCTGCTCTGCTCTCTGCAGTGCTCTTGGCACCATGTGCTGCACCAGCAGCGAGCACCCWCTGATGATGGGAGATAACAGAGTAATTAAAACTCACACTCGCAGTTATGAACTCTGGAAAGAAATGCATGCAGATCAACAGTTACCAAAATCCAGCCTCTAATGAATAAATAAAAAATAAAAGAGGACACCATTTGGATTCATTAATTCACAGGCAGCAGTGTTCATTCCTGTACCTTTCCCTGCATGCAGGAATACAAGGGACAACCAACAGGAATTATACACAGGATTAAGTGTAATAACCTTCCTGCTAAGTGCTACACGGGAAAAACACACCCAGCTATTGTGCTGGCTCTTCATTTCCACAAAGCTTCCACCATCCATCCACCCTCTGGTTCTCCTGTGGAAATGCTCTCCCTCCTCCTCACGCAGCTGCTCCATCTGCCAGCAGGCAGGGAAAAYTCAAAAGTGCTGCTTGGTCAGCATGACCTCACTTGGAGACGAGGCAAACGAGCTGAACACACCTGCCCAGCGTGTTCCCTGTCAGGCAGAGCCCAAAGTGGCTCCAGAGCTCCAGATCCYACCGAGCAATGCAGCACACAAATCACCAGGTGGCCCTATTATGTAGCAGTCATTACCAGAGGCATCCCAGCCCTGCATCAGCCCCTGCTTTCATGCAGTGCRATGCTGCGTGATTATTTGAATAAAAATGTTTCCCATGGAGACAGCTCCCCGTGGCTTACGCCTTGTTGGGGACAAAAGAAACGATGTGGAGATGCTGTTAACCTCTGGAAGGATGTGAGAAAGGCTCAGCTGAGGACAGGAAAGTGAGCAGTGGCAATGACTAATTGTTTGGTGCAGCACATAAACTCTGCCTTTGGGAAATTTGTTGAGGGCTTTTTCCCCTTCAGAGCCTGAAGTGGGATAACCAATATGGGAACTGACCCTGTACACCATTAGAAGGAGGGCATCCTGCATGAAAACGTAAGAATTTGTCATACAATAYCTACCCAGTCATTTTACTGGCAATTGAAGCAATTTGTTTCATTTTTGGTACTCAGATTTTAGCTCAGTATCCCTGCATATAAACAATTCTCACTGYGTATTACAAGCTTAACTACTCTAAGCTTGGAGCTTCTACAAAATCATAGATGCACATAAAAAAAAATTCTTATTCTTACATCCCAATTAAAAASAAACATATTTTCAACTGCATTATCTCTCTCCTGACAACCCTGTCACTAAAATGYGCAGCAAAAGCAGTTGGATTTACAGCCTTGGACTACTTGGGGACAAGCAGGGATGTACAAATGCAAAGCATCAAATGACTTCAAAACTAGTACCAGCACTTGCTGTTATACTGTTAATTTACCTGTGTGGGTTAATGGGAGCAGTCAGTGCACAAAGCTGATGTGTGTAAGCCTTGACTTGGTCAACAGCTGCAAAAATAGCTGCCACAGTTAATGTCAAGAAATCCTGAAAGGACAGGATGATGCACAGTTAAACACTTCTTCCTTCAGGCTGTAAACCAGCAACAGAAGAAAAACTCTGGGTGTTTCCAGGTGTGCTCCATCCAAGTCACTGGGCACACGTGGCTGGGGTGAGCCCATTTCCATCAGGAGATGATGGAGCACAGGGACCACTCTAACTAAAAAGGAAACCTCCAAGGGCCAGAGATTAAGCTCTATTTGCCTTAGGTCAAAAGATCTTCTGTAGTCCCCAGCGACCAYTTGAGTACATCACAAAGCCTTTGCACAACTCAGCAGAACTGGCAGCCAGAGGAGACAGCAGTGCTGGAATTCCAGAGGGATCTCAATGCAGGAGTGAGATGTTTTAGCTCACATTAAAGAAGCAGCTTCCTCATTCACATCTGCCTGTGTGAACCTGAAGCATGACGTGGGCAGCCAGGAATTGCACCAACATGTAACAAGAAAATAGCAAAMCATGAATTTATCATTCCACCCTCTTTTATGTCAAAGGAGCCTTATCAGAGCAAAACACAGGATGTGTTTCAGTGAAAGGTCAGGTCTCTTGGATTACCTCCCAAGTCAGAATCCTGCCCAATGTGTAAGATATAAATCACTMCTATTCTCTCATGTTACAGTGACATTTTAATTGCATTGCTTACTTTAATATACTCAACTTGGGTTTTAGCTATGTTGACTATTTCTTGRTTTCTTTGTGGTATTTAGCCATTTATTATAAACTGACATGGTTATTTCTCAAAGTTTCATTTGCATATCTTCATTTCCTTGCTCAATGCAGACTCAGAATTTGATGAACATTTGCAGATACACAGACATTTCCACATGCAGAAGACAGAACCTTAACATCCCATGCAGATTTCAGTGCACCAACACAAGAAGTAGCATTCCAGCAGCAAAACACAACCAAATCAGAAGAAAATCCCATTGAAATTCGTACCAGCACTGCCCAGAGGAGATTCAACACTTGCAGGTTTATTGGTATCAGACAATTCAGAACATGCATTATGACACAAGTCTTCCCTTTTTATGCAAGTGTTTCTACCAGAAAAAAAAAGAATGCATCTGTATGCAAGAAGTGGATGTCAATTCTGATCCACAYGCTTTGTAAGAGCATAAAATGGAAATGCACTCTCTGCTTGCTCTGCCCTGCAACACCTGTTAATGCTCCCATCTCAGCAGTTATGAAAATCAATCCAGAGAAATAACCAATGATTTCCAAACCTTCACTTGAATAGAAAATAGGGTTTCTTTACTATTACACTGTATTTTATTCTTTTTTTTTTTTGCTCGAACAACACAAAAAGAATAATGATCCTACCGATGAAGAGCCCTTGTAATATCTGACTTCTGCACTTCATTAAGCACCTCACATTCCTGCTGACAGAGGATGCCCACATTATCCCTCTAAGAGCACTATTCTTTAGATCTTTTTGTGTTTTTATGAAAAGATACTAAAAGGAATCAGAATCTACTTGAAGTCATGATGATGATAAGCACCAATACCCACACRAATTAAGTCACCCCCTTGCTGCTGTCCATGCTGAGTAAGGGCTGGAGTTCCCAGCAGGGATCTGCTCATGGTCTCTGTCAGCCACCTGTGCTCCACCCCCACTCCAGACACTCAGATAAAAATGTTTCAGCACTGGCCACACTCCAAACACTGTTTTTTTTTCTGGCTCACTTTGACTTTACACCCACAAACCACCCAATGTTCACGTTTGAGAAAAAGAACCTTGACGTGTGTTTATACTTTGCTCTGTCATGCCAGGAAAACCATCTCAGTCCATGTGAAACTGTCTGTTCCTTTGTTTGCAAAAGCTCCAAAGGTGATGGTCTCACTTGTGCTGCTGCCTGGAGACCCCAATGGGCCCTGTTGTGCACAACTGGGAACTTCCCAATCCCAAAATCCTTCCCTGTAACACAGCTTGACCACATGAGCTGCCTCGTAGGTGTTGCAAGGTTGGGTGCTCCATCTGGATGAAGAACTGGGGTTATTTTTAGGATTAAAAGCATGACTCCTCTTGCACACAGCCCTGGAAGAGACCTTGCTGGCTGCCTCTCATGCTCAGAGCAGAACTCCTCAGAAACCTCACCTACAGAGGAGCAAGGGGGTGTATTGTGCATAAAAATGAACAAAAATGAAGGTCTGGAATTCAGGCTTAACAAATACAACCCACACTGACTGTTCTGGGAAAGCAAAGGCCAAGCATTTGAAAAGAAAACACAGTGGGACCAAACAGTTGTTGCATCAAGAGCTGCTCATGTTCTCCAACTCAGGGAATGCAATGGGGGAAAAGAAARCAAGTGGAAAATGGTCCCTGTCACAGTCCTGGATAAAGAGGCTACAAGTGGAAACTTGTAACATAGGATATGGAAAGCTTTAATTATTCCCTTTTCCTCCAGTCTGATGGCATCTCCCTGCAGCCATCAAGCAGGACCTTTGTTAAACCCATCCTTCCCCCCCTGTCAGCACAGCCCTGCTCTGTGCCAGAGGAGCTCCAAGGCTGGGGACATTCCCCAGTGCAGGATGTGAGGCACCAGCACTGCACTGCAATGAAGGAATCCRTCAGCACACAGCTCCCACCACAGCCCTGCCAGCCCTCCTAATGAGCTGTCAGGGACAGCCTCTCCACGTGCCACATCCACASTGAAAAGCAAATTACCAGGGATCAGAGGGTTTCTGTTTGAACTCGGTGATTCCCAGGAAAAGTCATCATCTCCTCTCCCCTGCACTTAAAGTTAAGTAAACTGGAAGGAGGCTGAAGGTTCCTGTTTCCTCTTGATTTTAACATATGAATTATGGGGCAGGAAAGCTGTTTTAGATGCTCCAATGTTCTTATATAAAACTATTCCCATACAATATTTTCCTCCTGTGACTTGTTCATTGTCAGGGTTATTATTTTTATTTTCATTTTGKAGCTCATTCTCAGGATATGCATATTCTCTTTGAATAGCAACTTCAAAAATGGAAGTCTGCTGTTCGCAGCAGCAATCACAGCACATTCCATTAAAATGGAGCTTTTAACAATATCTGTGATTAAATCCATTTGCTTTGCCCTTTTTTAAAATACTCTGGAACTCTCAGAAAACACACTGCATTCATTTATTTCCAAACCAACACAGCAAATACAAGTGAAAATAAAATGACATTATGTATTTTGGGAGATTAGACATGAAAAAAAGCACATGTAATTAACTGTACCTGGCTGGACAGTAAATGGCAAATRGCTCCAGCCTGCCTGTGAGTATAAAACTTGATTTTCTATTTTGTGAAATGTCTCATAAGAAATAACAAAATATTAATGAAAATCAACATTCCTGCTGCACCAGACCCCAGGATTACCTACTGAAAATATCTCCTGAAATATCTACTGAAAATAGGGAAACAATTAATAGAGCACCTATTTAATCTACTCAGAAAAAGGTAAAATATTTTGAATCATGGCTAACTGCATCAACAGGTCGGGTTTTTTAAGTCTTAAAACTGTGCAGCTCAGAAGCCAGAATTAAACAGATGTTGAGCCAGAACAACCCTACCTGTTTTTTGTTTCTGAGGAATCCATTAATCACAGTAATACAGGAGAGTAGCAGAGGAGTAATAAACTTATCTGTGACAGAAGTGATTCACAAAGGAGGAATGACTAACACATGACCAGCTACTCCGAGCAGAGCTCCTCAACCTGAYGGGAGTGGGATCAGACAGCAATGACATCTCCATAACACAGCCAAAAAAAAATCCTGTCACCTCAGCTGCCATGAGGCAACACTGCAAACTTTGCTATAATACAGATGAATTTGAGTCTTCAGATATTTTTATTGTAATAACTTCACCAGCAGCGTCTTYTTCTGAAATTAATACATCTGCCTTTGTGGTTTTCAGCTTTCCTTGTAGAACAATGACAGCTAATAGGAAGGCACTGTCGTGTACCCTGACTAAAGGTAATGTATATGTGACAGCTGTGTGATCATCAGCAGCAAAGTATTTCCACCAGAAAYACAAAAGGAATAATTAAAACGAGCCTGCAAGCCCTGGCTTTGGATTTAAATGTTTAAATGTTTTAATTTGRAAGAACAATGGCTCCTTGAAGCTCCTTCCAAGCAGCTCTGACAGCCTGTCATCCCTTTAACCAGCCCTAAGTAACAGCTGTGCCAGCCTGAGCACCAAACAGCAGATTATGGCTGATGATCCTTAAAACAGCACCACAGCTTCCAGGAGAGCCCTGGAGATGAACCCAGCTTTGCAACCTTTTGAAGCATTTATTCCACTAACAAAGCATCCTTGGAAATGAAGCTAATGAGAGGAAGGCAGTGAGCCTGGATTTTGTTTAGGTTTCACGCGCGGTTTGTGACTCTGTGGTACTGCACAGCAGAGCACTGTGTGTGTGTGAGAGGGCTAACACAGCCTGCTCCACTGCTGATGGGCTCCATTTTCCATCAAACAGCTATCCCAGAACTCACACAGACTCCAAGGCAATGGGGATGGCACAGGGAATAGTTCTTATAATTGTAATCACCTGTATTCACCTCTGAGTCAGGTGACACTTATGGCAAAAAATTGGCAACTACTTCTCAACAAGTGTTTGGCATTGAAAACCAAAGGCTCCACTCCAAAGCTTCTAAAAGCTTGATTATTCCATAAAAAGTTGACTTCTCCTTCCTATGGAAGACTCTGCTTGAAAACAATTTGATTTAYCTAGSTTCACAAATATTTTTCAAGAAAACMACTTGCTCTTTCCCAGGACAAGGTGTAAATGTGCTTTGCCACTGAACTGTCCCCCACACGTTRCAGAATTCCTCTCCTATCAACTCTCCTCCTTCTGAAGAGGATCATCCTCCCACTGATGCTGGTGGCAGGGATATGCTTCACATTATGCATTTCCCCTTTTTTCGAGACAGACAACGAATGAAACAGAAGTAAAAATGGCAATTATTTGCATGAAAGGAGAAACTCCAAGTCCCCATCAAAAAAACACAAATGTGTGTGTGCTCAAAATGTTTTCCACCAAGTGCAATGCAGACATCAGCACCACAGGATCAGCCCCACCACCCCACTGGCCCAGACTGAACAAATAACATGGAAAATACATCAATTGGTTACATTTTAGTGACATTAATATCCCACCAAGAGCTGCAATTCCAAATGKTTTTGGATCCTGCCTGCCCTGCTTTTCCACTTGCATCCTTTTCTGAGACAGCAAAAGGAAACAGAACAACACAGGTTTTTAATACAGCAGATGTTTCWGGGGGAAAGGTCAAGAATTCAGACAAAGATTGAACCTTGCCAGCCAGGGAGGCAATGTGTCACCTGGCTGAAACAAAATAAAACATCCCTACCACTGCTGAACTGCCTTTAACCACACAGATAAACAGGATTCTTTTCTAATTTTAGAATATATAACTCCTAAAAGAAAACACTGCTGTAAATATTTCCTTTAAATCAACACTTTGATTTAACAGAACTTACTGGTGGCTTAAAAAAAAAAATCATCACAGGAAAGTAAAAAGAGGAAATAACCAATCAAAGTATTTTGCTGTGACTTGGGATTTTGGCTTCATTTAGATGTTTTAATTTTTCTTGTGCCTGAATTATTTATTTCTTCTCTCCTTCAGGGCACGCACATTGTGTTTCAAAACAGTAAGAAGAGTAATATCCTTTTTTTGTTTCCTACTCAGCTGAAGGAGAACCCGAGTCAGACCCTGGATAGCCTGGAGGGGAAGGACAGGACTAAAGCAGCAGAGCTGGGAGCCATGGGGGAGAGGAGGTGCATCCAAAACCAGGAGCACACCCCCCGAGTTCTTTCTATTTTCTGGGGTTGTTTTTATCTGCATCCTCAAGGTTTTTTCCTACAGATCTGGGCTGTCCTGCAGGATTTCTGAAGGGGCCTCAGGCACTGCCATGGTGTGAGCACTGAGCGCTCACTGTGCTCCCCAAAAACAACAAAAAAAACTCCTTGGAGCCCTCCCAGAACTCCCACTCCCTTCACCAGGCTGAGATTTCACCCTGAAGAGCTCTGCAGCAGCCAGTTTTCTCTGTTTTTCCATGYATCACTCCTCAGGCCAGTGTTTGCTGTGGGTGCTGCCCCAATAAACATTCCCCACACGTCAGGGAAGCACACACACACCCAGATCTGCAATAAATTTGCACTGAAGGTGATAAACCATAATCACAAGCCAGCATCAATGGAAAGCCAAGTTTCTCTTACTCCAAAGCATGCCACTCTGCAACTTTTCAAGGGTTCAATAAAACATAAAGCTCTCCCAAAGAGTGCTCCACACACGTAATGTTTTCCTTTTGCTGTAAAATGCATCTTATTGATTTATAATGTACTTTCAAGGAGAACAAAACCTAGTCTATAAAACTCAAATTTAGGAGAAAGCACAAGTGTTGTAAAGGAAACTCCATACCATTAGTGACAGGGATACATTTTCTCATGATTTCTGATGGACAGATTGTGTTCTACAGTTTTTTACTTCACAGAAATAGGAAATAAAGGACAAGAAATGCAACTATAAACATAAAAGATAATCAGTACTTCTGGTGTGCTCCACAATTTAAACAAAGCTTGCTATTTAATAAGCTGAACGCTGCTGAAGTGCATTTMTTGTTACAAAATAGAATCTGAACCTTAAATTTGCATTTGAAGAAAACAAGTTGTTTGCTCTTCTTGAAACTGAAAATTTTTAATAATTCACCATGTTTTCACAGGACTGTAATCAAGATTTGAGCATCTCCAGAACAGCATTGCTGTTGTTTTTCTTATCTGAACATCAACTTCTATTTCACTAAATTTTTGTTTACAAAGTGTTTTACCGAGCTAAAGTGCAAGGAGTTTCTCACAGATGATACAGGGAAAATGGTTTTGATTCTTGTTATTTCATCAAAGCCATGTTTATGTTTGTGCAAAGGAACAAAATWCATCTCTACCTTGGGAAGAGATATGTGTTGATGTTATTCAAGCCTACACTGCAAAYGCATTTGTTCTCACAATAACACAAAATAAATCTGTTACTGTGTTTAGCACATCAGCRCACCAGAAAGGGCTTTTATTGTAAAACAACCCAGAGCAATGCCAAGCAGAGKCTGCAGATAAAACAGCTCTGCTACTTATCTCCTAAGGAAAGTTTATTTAAGTTTACAACTGCAGTGCAAAGGACTTGCAAAATAATTACAAGTGAGAGCCASTCCTGCTTTATGGTTCAAAGACATGAGATATCACCCAGGAGATCTTGCCCACTTAAGCCCACAAATCTCCCACTGAAGACTTTTTTTAGGAATTTTTAGCTGGAATATTCCAAGGTAAGAAAGGCGCAGATCCTGAACTCTCAGGGATCTTGGCATTTACAGCCCTGACTGAGAGTGCTTTTAATGACTCTTAATTTATGTTACAGAGCCCAGAAGATGCATGAGAACTCTGGAAAAGCTGTGATTCCAGTTACTCCACAGCCTCTGCTGCTCATGGCAATTCCCACTGCTCCAGGAATTCTTCACTTTCAACAACCWCAAGCCAAGGGAGCATCAATCCAGCAGCTCTGCCAGGCAGGTCAGGAACACAAGGAACAGCAGCACTTGCACTTGTGGGAGCAATAGCTTTGCTAAATAAATACAATCACAAAACACTGCCAAAACTGGAAGCCTTTGAGCCTGCGAGGTGCAGGGAAAGCTGCTTCATTTGCATCCTCTAACAGGAGAGAGAAATTAATGCAATGCCCCACTGGAAGTAGGATTCCTCTACCAAATGAATTCCACTCGGTGCTTTCAGAGGTGGTTGGTTTGGTTGKTTGTTTTTTTTCCATTTTAAACATACATTTGCACAGTTAAATTCCCCACAAACAGCATAAATTTCATAGTTGGTAACATCTGTAATTAGACTTTGAAATTCACACTGCTATTAGCTGTCCTACATGGCACAAGTTTTGCCTGAGAACACCATTTAAGCTGTTTTCATTTTTTCAAACTATCAAATTTGAAAGCCTATTAGATGAGATGAATTTTTCTTGAAGAAAAAAAACTAAATTGAGTTTATTTGAAAGATCAGACTGTAAGGATGAGATTGAAATAAATGTTTGGTTGCAACAAATGACCTGCTCYATAAATCAAGCTCAAAGAGGATACAAACAAAGGACATGGACCAAAAAAAAAAAAAAGCAGATACCAATTCCTCAGATTTGACCTAAGAAAATGAAAACCATAGGAAGGAACCTGCACGATTAAGAGCAAAGTGGCTGCAAGAGAGCTGAGAAAGCATCAGGTAAAACCTAAGTTCCTGTAGTCAAAATTCAGGTCACAGAGCACTGCAAGTGAGGGATATCCCAGTGCCAGCTTCAGGTGTACAACACCAGAGCCCCATTATTGCTGTGTTTATCATGGAGCAGTTTAAATCTCACCTGAGCACATGCCAAAAGAATGGCTGCACCTTTACATGTTCTCCAAGGGCTGCATAAATCAGCATCAACTGCCTCAGTCCCCACCACAAGCTGGAAATCTGAACCCTCTCTCCAAAAGCCACGGCAGTGGTGGTGCTCAGGGATGCAAGGTTATTTTAGTTTTCATCTGTGCCAGCCACAAGTTTTTTAACTTCTCCAGCACAGTTTGCTGTCTACCTCTTGCTTCYAATGTCTCCTTTTGCCTTTTGGCCAGGCTTTTCTGTAGATCCTGATAGTCAGTTAATATTCTGCGTACTAAGTAAACTTCTCAGGATCTTGTACAGCCCACTGCATTGTGCTTTTAGGTGGAAGAAATAGACAGACTCTAAATCCTAGTTGCAAGCTACTGTTTTAAGGCCCAAATGAATTTTCACTGCCATTTTCTCTGTATTCAGGTAACTTGTTGACACAAAGATACTGCACTAGCAGCATCTGCTTTAGTGTGTATGGGTGGGCAACATGTRCTGGTCCAGGAGTTGATCACACACACAACAACACAAGCAGCAAATCMTTTACAAGGTATTTTTCCATGCAGTGAAGTGCTTAGCAGAAGTAGTACTTCTGTTTGAATAATTAAAAAACCCTTTTCCCTCTCCTCCCTGCAAGGCTGGATCTCAAGCCGTCAGCCTGGACCCCCATTTCTCCTCCATATGGTATCCTCAATTACCATTTAGTGTTCGAGKGCTGATAGTGGCCCATAACTTCAAGTCCTGCTATTCAGAGCCAGTGCCTTCTCCCTGATTAATTACTATGGAGAGATGATACCTCTGGGAATCAAATACATCGTGTGCTTAACTCCAGAATAGACAGTTCTTGTCAATAACACATCCAAGCAGCTTAAAACTTCAATAGCCTGGTTTCTTATGTACTGTAAGTGGTGCTGAATATTCAGKTTTATTTCTGTTTCCCTGCCAGTAGGAAATAAAGAACACACTTTTAGCTAAATGAGAACTGAAGTGCACTGGAAGAGCGCTATAAATTATACGCAGGGCCACCAAATAAAATTCAATTTTCAGGTAATGTGAAGGTGTAATGCGTCTGGAGGAGCTGCTTTGCATATCACACACGACAGCAGGCAATAAGGAGCAGGGAATGACTAAAACCTGATCTGTCACATGCAGCTCTTTGATTGTTCCCCCCACTTTGCCAGCTCTAATCGCGCTGTTGCAGCGCTGACGCCGAACACGGCGGCCCATGAAAAATGTCACCGTTCTGTCGATGTTGCGGATCCGCTGGCAATTCCAGCAAGCACTGGATGCACATAAAGGGTGATAAGGCACTATATCCTGCCATGCTCAGCAGGTTTTCCATTTCCTCCTGCAATTACACATCAAACTGTTTTAGCTTCACAAGCTCCGGCACTATAAATGGCCTGGAGGCAGAAGTCTGCTCCGCACACTGATGAGTCTATCTTCAAAGCGGAGCACAAACCCAGGTTTTGGGGAGTGATGATTTTTTTTTTTTTTTAAATACCCTTTTTCCAGAGCTTTTAAGAGTTTACTTAGAGATTATACCTACCATTATCTCCATGTACTCCAATTAACAGGCAGTTTTATATCAGCATTAACTGGAGCTGCCTCTAAGAGGAGGTGAAAGCCATGCATACACAAGAGCAAGCCACCATCTGCACAAGAACCCTGCTCACAGCATTACATCTCCACATAATGGGGTTTTCCTTTAGCTCCACCTTCTCTTCTTTCCCCACAAGGCTACCTGGAATTCCAGACTGACAGCAGCAGAAGGATCTGGTTTTCAAACACTCAGAACTTTGTCTCATGGTACAGCARTGCTGCCAAAACCTTACAGTTTCTCCTGTTGCTCCATTTAAAGCAATTCATACATTCTGGTATGGAYACCTCACACTGATGTAAGAAGGAAACAAGGCAATGTTGAACCATTCTGGCACTTTGATCTGCTCAAAATCAGGTATTTAACCACATAAAAGCAGGGAATCCTGGGATGAGCCAAACCCAAATCTGTGGATTTAGGCAGAGGACAAATTCCACCCAGAAACCACAGCTCTCACCTGGCCCACACTCCTCCTGTCAGCCACGAGAAGTGGGATATGGCAGAAGTTATAATCCCCAGCAACTCCTGACTGGCCATGACCTGCACACACCTCTGAGCTCTCAGGAGGAGCTGCTACAACACCTGCATCTCCTGCCATGCAYATGGGGCACCCACACAGGCTCTCAACAGATGGAAAACACACAGAACTCCTCCAGCTGCAGGGCACACTGGGGGCTTCTCCCACAGCCCATCCCTGAGGTACCATCAATGCAACAGCGGGACAGAGAGAAGAAACCATCACTGCCACCAGTTCTCCCTCCCTCCCTGTGCCCCCAGACACAGCAGAGCCCTGAGCCACCCCAGTTACACCCTTTGCCCAATGACACAAATCCTGGGACTGGCCTGAAATCACAGGTGGTTTGTGTGCCCTCCACCTCTGTGAGGCAGCACAACAAAAGGACTGTCAGAGAAAACGTGGAGCAGCAGCTTTAGCCACTGAAAATGAACAGGAACAAACAGCTCCTTGCACACCATCAACTGACAGCTTGTTCCTGTGCCTCTCCAAYGACCCCAACCATGAAGAACATGGACCTTTGATAATATGCTTCAGGTTGTATTAWCATTCATGCCCAACCTTTGAAAAGCTTAGCTGTCACTGCTGCCTAAAATGGGCTCTAGGCTCTTTAAAAGAAAATGAAAAACAGACAAAATATTCTCAACTAATTATGTTTAACATGCACCTGATTTTGTTATTAAATCAATTCTCAAAGCACATGCAGGTATGGTCAGCTCTCCCATGCAGGACTGGGGTGTATCCACTGTAAAACACGCTCCAGATTCCTGAACAGCACAGACCTATCAGGAGGGAGTCAACAGCTTCAGGCAGCACATCCAAAGCACCAAAATCTTCACTCAGGTGGTCCAACTTGTGACTCCAAGCTGTCCCCATTCATGCACAGAGGACTCCAGAAGCATCAGCACCACCAAACAAACCAATTCCACCCCCAGGACACAGACAGAAAACAGCAAGGAAGGCAGAAGAGGGTGTTCAATTCCTTAATAAAACTTAATAAAGCTTTGACTAYTTGTGTGCAGGTGAGTAAAACACAAGAGCAGCAAACCAAGTCAGGAACGGGCCTAAATGGGAGCAGAACTGCTGGCAGAGCAGGAAATTCAAGTCAACACAGGGAAGATTTATTTCCCTGTTTGATGGTGATCTACACCTTGGCAAGAGCAGCATCTGCCCTGAACATTTATCATCATTGCTACCTGCATCTTTGGCTCCACCTTTGCCATCCCATGACAAGATACTGCCTTGCASTCACTGGAAATTCAGACATGTCTGGCATTGCTGGCTATACTAACTTAGCCACCTGCTGTTTGCAATAAAATGAAATATTTCCTTATTTCTTGGCATCTTCTCGTAGGTGGCATTGCTACAACACTTGCTGTAATTCTCAAGTGCTGCTCCAGATTGAAACCTCATCCAGGATAGGAAAAGCCTCTTCAAAACTGCAAAAATAAGCAACTACTAAACCTACTGGGCAGGTTCTTTGGGTAATTTTTTTTTTTTTTGGTTGTTGTCACTTTTAAGGTCTGAACCATTCAGAACTACAAAGAAGAGAACGAGAAAAACAGGCGAAATTATGTGACAAGGTGGAAATAGAAGACACCAACATGAAATAAAGACCAYGCTGCTAGCAATAAAAGGACTAAGTCCAACAAATTTCCTCTGCTTTAACAGCTGTTTCTGCATGAAATCCATTTGCAGAGAAACAAATCAGGAACTTAGTGATTAAATACTTGTTTTAAAAAGCCTCATGAAATCTTGTTTAATATGTCTTCTTCAACCAGTGCCAAAACTAATCCCAAACCAGCGAGAATCACACCCCCCTAAATGTGTTGAATATGAAGTGGGTCCAGCCTTGCAAAGGAGCCCTCATTGGTGTTCACAACATCCTCTCACAGGGAAGCTTCAATGATTAAGGAGAAAAATTAAGTTCTGGAAGTCTCCTCATGAACAGGAGTCCAGACAAGCTGTGGCCAGGATTTAGGCGGTTTCTACTGAATTTGGATTATATCATTGTGAATAATCATGCCCCACCACAGTTAACAGTGTGGTTGCTGCTCTAAGCTGTTTTTAGTTGTGGATGCTGGTTGAGTTGGTATCAATCAGCATAAAGCACAAGAGCATCCCTCCATCTCCAGCTTCTCAGAAAAGCTGTATTTTAAAGAGTCTTTAATGGACTATTAAGTACAGAGGAAAACTTATCCACGATCACTCACTTAAAACCAAGGCACTTTCACAAGCAAATCACTCACCACATTCACATCAGTGAGTGATTTCAGGGAGTAGCTTTGTGAGAAAGAGAAAGCTCCTAACGTGAGCTTTCCATGATCCATGTGCAGTGTCTGCCTGAACAATTATGCCAAGCATATGGAAACAAAGCTGGCAGCAGGAGGGGAGGCTGAATGGGATGTAGAGCTACAGAGATGACACCTACATCTGCAGAGACCAACTACTAAACCTCCTGCAAAATAAAATGATGATTCTCAGATAGAACTATTTCAAATTCAAGTATGCTTACAGAACAGTTCAGCTTCTTCAGAGCATAAACTGAAAGAGATGATGTTCAAGYCATTTCTATTCCCTTGACACTGTTGACAAATGCACCATTGAAGGGTTTTCTGGCTGTACAAACTCATCATACCCATCAGCACACCACCACTGGTAACAAAAAGCACTTTATGAAGTGCCCTGTGTGAAATGTAAAATTTGATATGGCTCCTACCTGACAGCTATCCTGTATCAAACTCACCTTTTAACTACAGTTAAAGCCAAGTGAGTACCCAAGCAGCCTTGTGCTGAGAAYAGCTGAGCAGAGGGAGTACAGAAAAGCTAAATAACACCAATATTAAGAGCATTAAGTTCATACAGAGCATTTCCTCCAAGTACAATGTGTAATCTTCAGATGCTGCATCAGCCATTCACATGAATCCTGACAGGCAGTGAAGATTCACGTGCAGTGACACCTGAAAACAAAAATTAATGCAGGTGGTTTTCCTGCCTGAACATATGTTCTGCAGGGAAGATACACAGCTCTTAATGCTGCTAAGTGCAGTACACAGTAATGGTAGGAAATTATGAGTGCACAGACATCTTTATGTTTTGCCTACTTGGCAATCTCTGTTTTCTGTACACAGATTTATTTGTAAGTGATCCATATGCATACCATTCCCAGAGTTTGTGTAAAGCCATACTTCAACAGCAAACAAAATAAAATCACTGTGGGTGCAGGGAAGGGCAAAAAAAAAAACAAAACCAAGGTTGGCACATGGTGTAATTCAGACAAAGAGCTCAAATTGAACCTAAACTGCAGGAAATAATAGAATTGGCTCCAAAATCAGACAGACCACTGATACTCAAAAAGTAGAGAGGCTTTTTTATCTGTGGGGTTTTTTTTTTTTAAATTATCATTACTTGCTTGTTTCTAAAAAAAACCCCTTTAGGTTTTTGCTGTTGAGACAAAATCATGCCCATGAAATGGGCAAAGTTTGGTGGCTCCAGACCTGGCACTGCTGGGTGCCTCCAGCTGCTCAGCTCCTGATTCTCCCCTTCAGGACTCAGCCATCCCTCTGAAACACAYTCTTCATCCCTAAGAACATTTATCCACCTAAAGGTTACAAGTGATAATACAAGGAATCAACATTCAGCTCCTGCTGGATGAGTCAGGCAGTGGATCCAATTTGCATCATGCAACCAAACAAAACTTTTGCCAACTGGAGCCTGGAGAAACCTCCAACGTGCACAATTCTTGCTGTTTAATCAGAACTGTTTTCTTTTATATTTTTTTTGTGTATGTTTGATGCAATTACTGGAAAACTTTTTAGCTTGTTATGCAGGTTGTCAGAAGAGATGATCTAACAGTGCCTCCTGGCCTTAAAATCCATGCATCTTTGATATATTTCTCAGGAGCTGGTGAAATATTACCCTTACTTTTAAAATGCCTAGGCACACACTTCTCTGGCAATCTGCAAGGTATTACTCACATTTCATTTACTTAATGCTCTCTCTTCCCAACAATTTGRAATAAACTTTCTATGGGGGAGGCATGTCAGGGTATGCTCTCTAGTACTTCTCTGAAATTAAATCCTAATTGCAGAGTGTTATCTGCATCAAACTGAGCCTTTTAACCTGTAATGTTAAAAAAGGCTAAACCATCCTGCTGAGATGAATTCACCCAAAGAATGGCTGGTCCCTGCTTCTGTCCATCCCACTGTGACAGTGCCAAGGGAATTTGCTGTGAGGGATGGACCCAGGAAATGCTCAACCTCCTGATCCCAGGGCAAACACCACAGCTTTATATAAATGTGCTTTTTTCTGCCCAAATACAGCATGGGTGAAGAGACAGATTGGGACTGGCAGTTAAATACAAACTGATTTACAAGGGAAAAGGAGAAAAACCCAAACCAGCCCACATACATGTTTTAAAGCTGGTCTGAAACCTCCATTTATTGAGGAAAAGCTGGTTTGGGAGGCAGGGTCCAGTCCCCTTCTCAGCTCACAACACCTCTGCAGTTCAAAATTTGCAAGTTAAAATGCATTTTAGCACACTGAAAACATATGCAAAGCCACATTTTTAAGCCATTTCCTCTCCGTGCCAGCTCACTGCTGCATTTCTACTATTTCATGGGCTCATTAATATTGCAGCTGCACAACCAGAATTCCCATAACCAGGCCCAAACTAAAGCTACAGGGGTCAGTTTGTCAAACTCCCCATGAACAACATCTGTAACAGCTGAATTTGAGTTGAACCCTTTCCTGCTGGAAGCAAGTCCCTGCCTTATAAACTATTGACTTTGTTCCAGAGTTGCCCAGTAAAACTGCATTTTTAAACCTGATCTGCATCAACARGAGCTAGCCACATGCAGAAAAATCTTCTGAGTGCAGTACTGGAAACTCTTCCAGTAGTGGGAATATTTCCTTCATAATCACAATTAAGACTTTTCTYTTGAAGTTAAGCTGCTTTCTGTAATCAGAAACTTTGCAGTACTAACCATGATTTTTAAAAATTCCATACAATTTCTCATCTCTTTTAACCTATGAGTAAACTGCTTAATTTATCTCCTTTATCATGACTTTATTATATGGTCATTAGGACAGTCCCTGAGCAGATTCTTCCCCTTCTACATTTTCAATTTGGAAACTTTCAAGTTGAATGACAGTGGTCAAGAGACATCACAAAGCCTGAAAAAATCTTCCCAAGAAAAAAAATGGGAATGAAAAAAAAGGAACAGAGGGAAGCAAGAGATGGAAAGGAGATGGCTCTAAGATGACTTGAGGAAAAAAAAATTAAAACCTGCTTTAGCTGAGGGTCCAAACTGGGGCCAAGAGAAGAGGTTCTGCCTTATGAGGAGGAACACCCCCATAATACTCCTGGTTTTAATGCAAAGGGCCAGGCAAAACTTGGTAAGCACAACACTCCCCAACCCAGCTCCTTCCCCATAAAAGAATCTCTTTCCTAAAAGAGATGATCCAGATTGTGGAAAAAGCTATACATCTTTTCAATAGATCCCTCACTTTTCATCATAAAAGCGAGCTCCAGCAGCTCTCCCATGGAATTCACTGTGAAATAAAATTTGCAACCTGGCAGCAATGTCTGACGAGCAATATACAATCCTTCCTGAAAGGCCCAGGAGGATTCTATTGTTTTGAGGCTTAATTTTCAATTTGCATCTTTAAAAAGGCATGATTTCATCCAAATYCACTGGTCTGCTCATTTATATTTATCTGTAAGACACCACATTTCAGCTCCTTTGAGAAGAAACACAGTAAAAAAAATTTTATGTTCAAAATGATTCTAAGGGCAGTGCTCATATTTCTTGTTTTATTGCAATCTGCTTGGACAGAGATGTGACTAATTTATTTGGAAGGGCCCGATTCTGCAGGCATCCCACACAGAGTAATCCCTTTGTGTTTTGCATGTCAGGCAGCAAAGAGAGGAGTTCAAGTGGCAGAAATCGGCACGGTTTCATTACATCGGTGGCTTTAGGCTCATTTACACCAAAAGAGGATAAAGTGCTGTATGTCAAGATGAAAAACACYGAGATGTTTTGCCCCACACTAAACAAGTCTCTCCCTAACAATGACAAGCTGAAAACTAACTGCAACTGGAATCAATTAAAATTCATCGCGGAGCGCCCGTGCCTCGCTTCAAACCAAACAAAAAGTTGTGCCTCGCAGCCTGCAATATCTTGGGAATGTTCATGCCAGCTCCCTTCAGAAAAGCCTCTTGACTCTGCTTCTATAATGAACATCTTAAGAACTGTAAATGCAACATTAACTGGTGGTAAAACCTTCAGGATACACAATGATTTTGAAAGAGAGCAATTAAACGGCGAGTTATTCTGAACCCGCGTCCCCATTTAAACTATTTTCCTTGTAGTCCATCTGCCAGAGAGCCTCTAAGGCAGACAGGAAGATGCAAAACCCATCCCAGAAAGCTGCTATTGCACTAACATTTCCAAAGGCCCACGATGCTGGCTATCATGAGCCTCATTAAGAAAATGCAAGTTGCTCCACTATCCTTGAACGTATGAGTTCCATGGGCATCGTGCACAGGAACAACACTGAGTTCTACTACAAACACAMCCAAAGAGCAGCACCACGCTGCTGTGAGGCCAGACACGAAGCCAAGGTCCTTGCTGATGGAAGCCCAGTCCCATCGTGGTCATTTGATAACTTCCCATGCAGAAATAAATTTTCTTTCAAGAAGAAAACACGAGGGAGTTCTTCACAGCCCTCCCAGCAGGAATGAGAAGTTTCTCTCTCATTCACGACTACCAGATGGCAAAACAAATTCCAAGAGGAAAGATGAATTTCAGGGTTGATATTTTTACTACACATGTTCAATAAGGTAAATAAAGAGTGTGAGGGAATTTATGTAACTCGGAGGAGATTTTCTCAGCRTACAAAAATTCAGGAATGGATTTAATTGCTGTACGTGAAGAAAGAGGAGATGTAACTGGGAAAAATTCATTATCCTGCACAACAGTCACTTTATTCACCTTATCATCAGTGTCAGACAGTGGCAGCTATTTTAATCAAAGCTCAAAATACTCCAGCAGCACTCTGGGATGAAATCCTCACCTACTGGAAACAATGTGATAACTTTGGTTTGGGCAGGATTACAGCATTTGGACTTGATGTGTTTACAAAGACTGATGGACGTGATTCCAGACTGATTTCCATGTGGAAACCTTCCCTCCTTACCTTTGGCATTTCCTCTACAACACTTTCCAACACCTTCACTGGCAATCGCCCTCTGAAGGCAAAGAAAATCAAAAGGTCAAAGCCTTAATTTGTACAAATCATAGTGTGCATGGCAAAAAACATACTGCTAACCTTGACACTCCAATAATTGATCACCCAACCTCACTTGGAAAGCAGTAAAWACAAATAAACAAAATCAAGGARAATTYGCTTTGTGGTTTTGAGMRTCACTGTCACCACTGGCATCAAAAACCCTGCAATGTTTATTCTTTCTTCTAAATTCTGGAAATTAGGTTACTGGAAAAGCCTCCTTTTAAATATATAGAACACAAAAAAATGCAATACAAATGTTGGAAGACTGGCAATCATTGGATATCTGAAGTCCCTGGAACCAAGGAACAAAAAAAGACCTTGAAAACATCTCCCTTCACCACTCTCACAAACATCTGSAGACTGACTCATAAGTTTTGGGTTGTTGGTTTAGCTGGTTTTTTTTATTTCAAGGTTGGCACAACTCTGATTTTATGATTTGGCCAAACTGATCCTTTGGATTTAAAGATCCTGAGGAGGATAAAAAGATGAGATAAATATTTTTATATCTATCACTAACTTTTCCGGTCAACGCTGTGTTTGTGAGACATTCCACATTCATGCAAACTTCATCATTCCATGCAAACTTCAAGTAGATCTCTAATGCAAAGGCATTAAATAAGTGAGAATTGAGCTAASAGAGCTGAAGTGTTCAGCAAAACCTATCACCGAGGCTGCTCCATCTGCTTTTACTTATTTAGGAAACAGCAGGTTTCACATATTTGAGATGAAACGAATGAGAAAACATTACAGCAACATAACTTCCCTCAACTGAAAATATCCACCTAACAGATTTGAAAACAGATTTCTAATACATGTAGGAAGGGTTCCCTGATTTTTTTTTTTTTTAATTGGCTCAGTAAAGTACAAAGATGTTTCATTTCTCACAGGTTTACTTCTGTAACACTTATTTGTTTAACAGTTTTGCAGCAAAAACGGTGCTGCCAGCTCATGCTGCCTCTTCCCACATAAAAGTTGCTAGAACCCATCCTTTAAGAAAATAATAAATGAAACTTGGGCCCTGATGGTGTGAAGTGTGCTCAATCTCGCCCACAAGGAGCAATTCCTCAGGTCTGTTTTCCTCCCTGCCTTTGGCAGCCCTCTCACACCTCTGATCTCCTCTGCATCCATCCACGTGCTGCTCCCCCCTCCTCTCTGGCTCTGGGTGAGCTTCAACCCCAGCAAAATTTGGACTCTGGGGTGCTGCAGAGCCCATCCTGCCCATGGGCACTGCTCATCCTCTCCTGCTCTGCATCTCCAGCCTCAGCTGTTTGACAGAACCATCCTTGATTGCAGTGCTGGATGCTCAGTTCTGACCTCTAAATCCCCTGCAATCCATTTCCAAACACCACTGCCTCCATGCTGCTCCATCAGCCACACTGCCCAGGCACAGCCTTTGGGATGCCAAGGCTTCTCTCCAATAGGGGAATTTGATGATAAAAGTAAAGATCCCATCAGTCCTGTGCTTCCCTAAGATAAGCATTCCTTTAGTACCATATATATATATATATATATACACAGGCATATATTAATATATAATATCTCTCTCTCAATGCACTCACTTGAGCTGCACTGGCTCTTTTAACTTCAACTCAGCATAAACCAACTACAAAAGGTCCCCACTCAAAAAACCCCTCATGCACCCACGATATATTGCACACCATGGAACTTCTGAAACACCCTAATCTCTGACTGCATCTGCAGTTTTCTCTCTCAAATGTGCTATATACACACAAGGCACTAGAGATGATAAAGGAACAGYAAAACCACAGAACTGGAGGAAAACCATAAAGGGGAAAATTCTCCATCAAGCCATCCCACACCTGACAGCTTTACCATCACCCAGTGCAATCCTCATCAGGAATCATCACGCAGCTTCTCTGCAACCATCATAATTACAATTAAGTTTCAGAGAGTTACTTCYAAACCAGGTGCTATCTACAGTTTTCACGTCACTGGTCATTTCTGAAATGCTGAGAAGTGTAAAATGTTCTCTGTGACAGCAACCCACCATTATGACAGAGTGTGCTAACTGTGAAAATTAAACAAATTAGCTCAATCTTCCAGAGATTATACTGCCAAGGATACTCAGCCATTGCAATGTTATTCCCTCCATGGGGGGAAAAAAAGGGGGAAGCTCACTTTGGAAAATCAAATGGAATTCTCTTATTCTTACTGCTACACACAAGATTGAATCAAATGAAGGGAATCAGGGAAAAGAATAAAYCAGCAAATATCTTCTCATTGTCAGGCTGCCAATTTAAACCAGCTTACTATTGGCTACAACTCCGTAAGCTTTATGGTCAATAGTGAGTGAAAGCAGTACTTACCCCTAACATTTTCATTTCCCATGGCTGCCAGTCATTTCTCTATTTCAAGAAAATAGTTTTTTAAAAGATAATCTCCACATTTTCTAAAAGTTGCCTGCTGTAACATTTATGTTTCATTTTCAGAAACAAAACCAATAGTTGAGACCATGTAAGCACTACTTAAGTGAGGACAACCAACTGATGGAAGTCTGGACCTGCAGCCTGGCATCCCATTTTAAAGCAGTCATTCCACTTCAAAYACTGGGGGCTCCTGTCTTTCTGAACCTAACACTGCCAGGGTGGAACCACAACTCTCAGTGCTGGGGCTGGCATGAGCTAGATTAATTAAAAAAGCAAGCAGAAATTATTTGCTTACTTAATGCATCAAAGCCAATTGAAAAGTGGAATATTTAACTTACGAGCACGTTGGGATTTCCAAGCTTTACATYGTGAGGAGTTATTTGTGAAAATAAATTCTCACCTGAAAAGCTACGCAGCAGAGTTTTCATTTTGTATTATAAATCATAAAATAACAAGCATAAACCTGCAGTTTGTTCCAACAGAGTTCCAATCTTGTATTTTGATCAGGCTGAAACAAACACTTCTGTATTTTGTGACGAGCATGCCATCAAATCATAACTGCTGTACCACACTGATTTTATCACAGTAAAATTTACCATTCCATCTTACTGATCCTTTGACCATTTCTACAAAGCTATCTGSTTCTAATGTAAGCCCATAATAAAAAAAGCCAGCAGTGAAAGCAAACTCTCCTACACTGATAAAAGCCTCAGTTTCCCCCTGCTTCWYAACATMAATTCTCTCCCAGCCTTTCCCAAGGAAAAAAACACTGCCACTGTGTAAAACTGCACACCAGGAGTGATCATCAGACAGGACTGACCTCAATTCTGGCACAGCACTCAAAGGCTGACCAACACTCCAGTCCATACAGAGTCAAAATGAGGAAAAAAAAAAGCAGGAATTAATTATCCAGGTTTTACCAAACACAGTGTTAATTGCTCAGCACACTCATGGGCTGCAAATGCTCAGTGCTGGTCAGCACCTGAGGATTCTGCCAGCACCCACAGCCCCAGGGTTCTGCAGGTGGGACAGAGAGGGGCAACAAGAGAGGAGGAGAAGGAAGCCACATCAGCCTCTCAGTATGGCTGTGCTGAGGTCAAAGCTTCAGCACAGCAACAAGCAGCTGTGGAACACTTCATTTTCCAAACATTATCATCTACTTGCACATCTCCCAAACTCTCCATGAGCCATTTAAAGCCTGCGAGGTGCACAGGAGTTGAAAAATCAAATGGCCAAATCTCAGCTTTTATTAGCTGCACATTGAAGAGCTGCATCTCCCATGCCCCCTGCACATATAAAGGCAATACAGCATCATCCAATTTTGTTTTGTCATTTTTCTGCATAASTTAGCGAGTTAAACATGTATTTATCTCCTTTTCAAGTATCTCGCTAAGGGCTAAAGCTCATTTATTTGTACAGACAGAAGATACATCTCACAACTGAAAAACATGTTTGAGGCTCAAACAAATGCATTAAAAACAAGAAAAGGGCAATTAGCTGATGAATAGAATACTTTATTTAACTCCTCTAATTGATAAATACATTTTGCTCAGAGGAGGTGAAGGGATACRATGGCAGAAGATGAACTGTACATTGTTTTTTCTGTCCTGCAACTCCATTAGCCTTGTGTTATAAGGCAATTCATTCAGGGCTCATTCTGGTGCATTCAGGTTGTCCCAAGACACATAACATTATCAGACAGATCAGTAATAGGTTACATTTCATAATAAAGCCCAGAGTAAATTGTGTAACAGATCCCAGACTACAAATTTAACAGCAGCAGCTGCTTCCAATTCTAATGTAAAACTTAATTCCATTTGGTAACAAAACCAGAAAATATGGGCAAAGAAAGGCCACTGTCAAATAGTCCAAAGGCAACTATTCTTGCAAGACAAGTGATAGTTTAATTTACTGGCCATGGTGAGTTTTGCAATGAAACAAACTGCAATCTAATTACTTGCAGCAAAACAAGAGCCTGATTTGATTTTAGGAGAGGCTCTTTCTAATTCCCCGTTATTGTTTTGTCACTGTAAACTTAGATATTGCTGGAGGGCCAGCAAGTTTAATTTCCAAATCAATCCTTGATTTGCACACACATCCTGCCTGGCGTGCATGCACAATGTCCCCGGGCAGGAAGTGCTGCTCAAACATCCAGAGCTGGAAAAATATCCACCTACCTCATACATCTGCACACATGGATCTGGGGGTTAAAAATAATAACTAAAGAAAGCCCCCAACCATCTGCATAAGGAGAAAGGGAAGGGAAACTCAAGGGAGCAGAGAGCACAAAGCACTTCAGTAAATAAGGAAATTTTCTGCTCGGTTTCTGGAGTAACTCTTAAAATGGGTATGTCTTAGAAATTAGAGTTCTTTTACTTAAGTTACAGAAAGTATAACAAGATTTCTGCTCAGAACCATCTCTTGCAATTGATGTGCAATTGTTTGGAGATAAATGAGTTTATGATTGGTCTAAAAGCCAAGCAGAGCACACCAGCTGTCACAGGATGCTCCCACTCCATTGCCAGCCATCCCATGCAGCACCAGCTGCATCACTTAAAGCCTTTTCACACAGCTGCCCCCACACACCCTTTCAGCTTGAGAACCTGCAACACCATGCCTGTGGAGGGCTTTGAAGGTGCATCCTTGGAGAAAACTGTCCAGGCAGGAGCAGAGCCCTTGGCAGGAGGCTCAGCAGTGGAGAGCCTGGCGTGCCCTGAGCTCACTCAGGGCTGTCCTGGCAGAGCTGTAAGCTCAGCCAGAGGTGCCAGCAGCACGGAGCAGAGGTGCCAGCAGCACGGAGCAGAGGTGCCATGCCCCAGGACAGCACAGCCCTCCTCTGGGAACGCTGCAGGCTCAGCATCCCACCCCCCCAGACACAGCATCCCACTGGGAGCTCCATGGAAAGGACCTGCAGCCCTGGGAGCYCAGCCAGACCAACAGCCCAGGMCAGCCAGGACTGATGGAAAACGTCCCATCCAGCAGCAGGAAGAAATGTCTTTGGAGTCAGAAGATGAGAACTCAGGGGAGTTAAATTAACAACATAGCACAACGTTTTACCAAGTAATAGCACTATATTTTTTCTTTTATGGAGCTCTGCTCGGGGCAATATTTAATCTCTTGAGTTTAATGAACTTTTAAAACTACTCAATAAATACTCAAAGCCATGACAAGTACAATCATAAGATAAATTTAGTCCTACTCCAGTGGACTATATCACTTTTTGTTATTAAAAAATGTTAATTTTAATATACTAGGGGACTTCATTTCTATAAAAGAAGGTGTCAGGGTTTCTAAATTCATATCACAATGGTTAGTTTTCATTAAAGATGTTAAGTACGTTGTCATTTTTAATAAAAATACATGGTGAGCCCTTCTTTCTAGGCTAATAATAGAACTTTGGATAAATAGTCCTATCTATAAAATGTTCCAGCTCTCAGCAAGGCTTCCTTTAGTCACTGCAGAGGTTAAGATTTCATGGAATTACTTGATGAATTGAATTYATGTAGCTAAAGAATTTGTGATGGACCTCAAAGTGAAGACCTAGCTAATTATTCCATATTAATGTATTACATGCATAATGTCACATTAGACACGTGATACTAATGCATTTTATTGTGCATATAATACATTAATGTGCAGTTAATAGCCACGCTGGAGTAAACAAAAAGGCACTACACTGTAAGAACACTAAAATAAAACAGAGTAACATCATTCCCAAATAACTCCTGTAAGGTCTGTTACTGCTGTCCACCCACATCCAGGGAAAAAATGCATTAAAAGAACATAAAAACTGCAATGTGAAGTACTGACAAGGTAGGAAGCACTAAAACTGAGGTTATGAATGTAGGYTGTCAGTCATCCCTTAATTTCATTTTTATTTAGCTCTGTAAACAGCACTGGCCTGCAGGTGCTCAAGCACAGCCCCCAATTCTCTGTCTACACCTCCCTGTATCAAGAGCCATAGCAAAGAAAATAAAATCAAAGCATGAGGAGGGTTTGGTCAATGGCACAAAAGTATCAAAAAACCACAATTCTGCATACCCAAGTCATCACACTGCCACAGCCACAGCCCCTGCTCCAGCCAGAACAGCCAAGGACATTGTCCATGCTGCCTTCACCCATAAATACAGCACTCCTCAAATGCCTTTAAATTGATTACAGCTCTGTATGTATGCTCCCTGAGTTATCAGACATGAAGTACTAAGTAGTCTCCCCATTTATTTTTCATTACCTCCCCGAGAAATGGAGAAAAACCAACTGTTACAATTCCTTTTGAAATACATTTCTGAAAATCTGGGTATTGATTTAACCTCTTTCATGCCACATTTCTTTCAATTCCCAGAAGTGTGCCTTAGTAAATCACCCCTATTAGTTTGAAATAGCAGGCAGGATGTACTGCTCTCAAAGGCTGGGATCTCATACACTTTCACAGTCAAAAAGTTCTTGGGGAAGGAAAAATTACAAGAAGTCAGGACTTTTTCACCTATCCACAAATGCTAGGTATCAGAATTAAATCACACAACATCTCTAATTCCCAATATTTATAGAGGTTCTTTCAAGAACAACAACATGCTGTGTATTTAATAGTGTTCTTTTTAATGAATTTTCTTCTTGTAAGCAACCCTACAGARTGAGTTTGCCTTCAGCTCAGCAGCTGCAGCCACTGTACACATTATTACCACCACACTCAACCAGGTAAGKCTCATCCTGCAAGGTTCTGGCACCTTTGCCACTCAAACCACAAGGTAATTTGAACAAATGTGGTCATAAAAATGGTTCTGACATATAACTAGTTAATTCACACATTATGTTCTGATAGCTGAAATTGCCTTCCTTATTTTGTGAAGAGATTTTTAGGAGTGGAAAAGAGAAATTGGGTGGYTCTGTTCCCTTTTTTCTGATCCCATTACTCACTGGGCAGAGCTGTGGAAAGCTTAAACACTAAATATATTTACTGTGTTAGCCATACTGTACTGGGCATTTCATATACAGCTCAAAAGATGCACTTTCTAGCTTGCCAATTATCTTTGATGACCATGCCACCCAAAATAATTGTGTACATTCAGTGCAGTTTTCCTCAGGATTTTCTTCTCATTAGAAGGCTGCTGCTCATAGCTGATGATGCAGCTTTGTCAAAATGGAGCCAACACCATCAGCAGCAGGGCACAAGAGACAAGATGACCTTTCTGCTGTACATGCAGCAACTAAAGTGAAAGAAATGAGATCAAAAATCAGCCTGGGAAAGGACCCTGTCATTACTGCAACCCTGGAGAAACTTTACATAGGAAAGTTGTGTCTGATTTGCCTTCCAACACAGCCTCAGCCAAACAGATCAAACCTTCAGCATTCTGCATTTCCTGCACTGAGCTACACAAATCCCTCTGTCTGGGGGCTGCAAGGATGATGAGACTGCAGATTCATCACTGGGAAGAACACCCCATGCTCAGGGTTTGCATTCACTCTGTTTCTGCTCCATATGCTGAGTTAATTTGGATTTCAGCAGCCAGCCCCAGCCCACACGCTGCCTCACACCTGAGCTACCTCCAAGAGCAGTTGGGAACAAAGAAAGCCAATAAAAATCTGCCTTTACCAGCTAAAATCCATTTTTTCCGATTTCAGATGGAGGTTTCCAGCCACACAAGAGTAATGGGACACAACCACTGACATTATAATTCAATAAAGGGAAAAGGAATCATATCTGTCAGTCCATCTTTGCATCACAGGGCCTCTTTCTTGCTCCTCCTAGCTGACCTCTGCAACAAAGCTGTCAGCTTGGAAGAGCTTAATATCTTGAGAAGATAACCCCCTTAAATTTCTTCCCTGGCTCACTGACATTCTGTCAACTAGGAGAAAACCTGGCCCAAATTTAGGATCACTGGGATTTCTTTCAGCTTACTGAGCAGCATGCCAATGCTGTGTGCATCTGCCCAGGGTAAACTCTCAAAGAGAGCCTGATCCTGAAAACTGTCACGAGTCCAAGAACTTCATTAATGCCTCTTAGCAGCACACTGCTTGGAAATTAAGGGAAGTTTTTGGGGCACAGAGGGTTTAATTCTCTTTGGTTTTTTTAAAGCATAAATAACACTGTACTAGAACACACCAATGCCAGCCCAGCTCTGCCCCCAAACTTTACTGGCATACCCAGAAGAACAGGAATTTTACTGTCCTTCTCCAGCTGGGGAGGTTTGCAGTCCTCCTGGACCAAAATGGACAACATCAGATAAGGGATCCAATTCCAACCTGCCAGGGCTGAGCATCACCAATACTTAGACAGGTTGGGAAGTGAGATATAAACTAAGGAACCTGCCAATCTCCAAGGTTTTCCTTGTGCTCTTCAGGAGTAGTTTCTGTTCAATTAGAGAAGTGTGTTTTTATGTCAGATCACAACTTAAAAACTGGGTGCTAAAAATCTGCATTTGAAAGAGTAGAGACAGAAGCAGCATTTGCTCCTTGCACAGGATGGAATATCCAGTCCCATGGGCAGTGCACACATTCCAGCAYTGTTCTGCTGTATCAGGAGGGGAAAACTGAGGAAAAACCTTCATTATTCTCATATTGTTGAAATACACAAGCACCACGTGAAGTTATTAAGGAATTCATTAAGGCTAAAAGCTGCTGCTATTACTAATTGTAACTACAGTATGAGAAAGTCAGATTTTGGTTAATTAACATTTGGGCAGTTAATTTAGCTACAATCCAAGATGAAGCTTTGTTTTTCATGTTCTGATATTGCTGGCCTTCTTAAAGTCTTTGCCATCAAAATCATTCCCAGTCTTAGGACCAGGATCAGTATTTAGTTATCTAAATCCCATTTAACCAAATTTTCCACAAACATTTTCCAGTAAAACACAGCTTTAACTCTTTTTTTTTTCCCCCCTTCTCAGATAAGCAATTTTCAATCAATTTTACATGGCTGGAATTTCAAGCACTGAGTGGGTCAKGAAGAACCAGATGTAAAAAAACTCCAGGGAAGAAAGTGACAATCAAATCAAAAGACATTGTTTATTAAAGCATACCAAGAGAAGATTTATAATTTGCAAGTTCAGTTGTAACAGCTGACACCTGCCCTTCACTGTGTTAACAGTAAGGTACAAAATCCCTACCAGCCACCCTAATGCTGGCACTCAGCAATTACATGTTTTTAAAATGCATCTAAAACCTAAAATCTGATCAGATTTATTGCAGGAATAGAAGAACTTTAATTTCATCTGCCTGCTGTTGGTGCAGTGAAGTATTTTTGCCTGTCTTTGCTGTGCACAGACAATAATATGAAGGATTTTGCAAGGGAAGTTAGCAGAGGCTGCTGGATGTGCACTTTATTACCTTAAAATTTAATGTATTTCTGACAAGGTGCATGGAAATACCATACAATTTGTGGATCTAAGAACACCTGAGAAATGTGATGGCCAGGCTCTGGCACTGGGCTCTGCACACAGATGTACATCATTACATCTCTATCAATGTGCCATTAAAAACTTCAGCAAAGGASAGGGATGAAGCACAGACAACAATGATTAATGTATGAACAGTGTCCACTCAACCATTGAGGCAGTAATAAAGGTATTAATTTGACTGCAAACATTAAAATATRTACAGTGAGATGGATTTTTGAACGGAGCAGAGTGGCATAACCTTAATACAGTACACTAAAATCATTCATTACAATGAATAAATAGCTTAATGAGATTTGAAACATCCAGCACTCTCTGTGTAAGCAGGTGATGAAGTGAAGCCTGATATCGGCACCACTGAACATAAATTATGCAAAAGTAATACTTTTAATGTCATCTGTTCACTGGCTTTGTTGCTTCTGTTAAATATTCCAGTGTACATCCTTCTGGGACAATATCAAATTAGTCTGTCCTGGAGTTTACAACAAATTCCCCTGCAACAGCCTGATTTGCATAAAAGTAAACAAAATAAAAATGTGCACACACAGTGTGATTTCCTTGCCTTGGTTTATTTTTGTAAGGAAGAGAATTCATCTTACCAGGGCTAGAACATCTCTGTTTTGTTGGTTTTTTGTTGCTGCTGGTGTATTACTCCCTCAAAGTCAGTTGCCACAATAAATTGGTATTATGGCATTCCATGTGAAACTGCAGGGGTATAAGATGAACTGCTGGAGCACTTTTTTYCCCCCCTATTAATTTAAACAACTTATTAACAAATCAAGCAGTTTTATTTAAATTACGCGCCTAACCATGTAATTAGTTAARTAAAATCACTTAAAGCACATTTTCCTTCCCATTTTCAACTGTGATAYTGGAGCTGTTCTATGCTAAAGCAGAAAGAAAAGCAATTACTCCAACAATGATTTTTTAAAAGGCTGGAACACAGGTTCTGTGCAGCACAGACAAGGCTGTGGGTTTTGTTTAATGATCACTTATTTCTGTACTGTGTACAGACACAGCTCAGAGTTTTGGATTAATTCCAATAAATATAAAATCTTTATTCTAACTGTTCCAAAGCACTTGYTATTTACATTTGGAAGTGCAGGATTACTCATGCATGGCTGTCTGTCAATTAATCCAGTATAACCCCGTGGATTTTCCCATTTGTAATTGGAAAAATAGAGCTTTCCTGGTTCTGTGCAGAAACAACAGCCACTTAACTACAGGTGGTGCTCACAGTGGCACTGCACACATTTCTTCAGTGTTTACACAGAAAATAAAACCCCTGCTTCCTCCAGAGACAGTAAAGCATTTTGGGGGGTTATTTTCCTGTCTSTAGCATTAAAGTGAGGTTTTATCAATGACAAGAAGGCAGAACAGCAGCARTGGGTGAAGGAGATGAACAATCTTCCCAGCATGGCAAGGCTCAACCCCAGCCACAGCTCAGACTCCCCTGCTGGGATGGGGGAAGAGAATCCAAGGAGCAACAGAGAGAAAACTGGTGGGTTGAGATTAAAAACCCTTCTCCTCAGTGGTGCCTGAGGGGCACTGATCCCCTCTGCTGAGTCCCCACAAGTGACCCAGAGCAGAGCACTCAGCCAGGTCACCCCAYGGGAGAGGGTGGCAGGGGATCTGCTGACAGTCACACAGCCAGGCTGCATGAAATCAAATGGAAAAGCTGATGGATTACTGTGAACACTGGCTCCCAGAACTCCTCCATATTCAATGCAAAAGAGAAGGAATAAAGATTAACCGAGTGTATATTCCCTACGGTGCCCCAGAGAACTTGGGTTTTTACCAASTTCAAAAATCCAGCAAGTTTTATCACAGGGCACCTATTCATCAGCTACAAAGTGGCCTGGAAAAACTCATCAGTGTGCTTTTCCAGACACTCATGATTACCCTTCCAAGCATCTTGGATTCTTAAGGCATTTACAGCCAGTTATTTACATCCCTTCTTAARTGATTTCCTAGGAAAGATTCACACAAACATCTTAATCTCTGGATATCTTCCAAGGACTTTCCGTTTTATGAAATGCAATTACACTCACCAGTCACAGTGCTATAATGGTACCAGCAATCATCCAAATTTGAGGGGTTTGTGCTCAAAAGTAAAACACAACAGCTCTGACTCAAGTGGAGAAGTGTCCTTGCCCAACATCAGGTGGGGGATCCACTTTTGAGGCACACACTGCAATGCAACACTGCACTCTCCAAAAAACCAAATACCATTAAATRTTCAAATTCATATGAAGGGGGAAAAAAACCCTTGATAAATATGACTCAGCACTAAAAGTTTCATTCCAGAAAGGCAATTTTGGGGCAGATAAACCCACTGAGTCCAACCCTGCTACAGAATAAAAAGTGTTTACTTTCATTCAGTGGAAGAGTAATCTCAACTACGCCACAACAGCATTAACATCACCTAATTACTCATCAAATGCAGGAGCAAAGCTTGCTGACCCAGCCAGCATCTTCCTTTTTTCCTTGCTGCTCAGTGTGTCCATATCTCTGCAGCACATGGCAGGACACAAAGGTGGCACAGCAGCTGTCACCACGGGGGCCGTGGGCTCGTGTTCACAAAATGCATCCCAACCTGATTACAYGCTTCAGCAGCCATCACTCCTCAAAATCCAATCGAAATTAATTTCTCAACAATGAGGGCAATTAAAAGGTCTGCATACTATAAAGTAAGAMTACCTGCTGACACGCCAGCTATTGCCAATAAAGCTGTAAACAAAGCTGGGACGCGGGGATATTAAAAGGAAGACATCAAACTTCTGATTATGGGTCTGTTAATGCAGTTAATGAAACAGCCACTGGTTTMATACAGTATTAACTCCAGCACAGCTTGTGGTACAGTAAGTTACACGTAGCAACTAAATTTTGTCCTCTAATTAAAGGACTTAATGTGAAGTAAAAAAAAAAGAAGGCCTTCATTATATTTGTGGCAAAACATCATTGTTAAAAGGTTCCAAACAATCAATGCAATCAGCACTTCTGGAGCTTATTGGAGACCTTGTTTTCACCACTCGTATTGAGTTGCTTCAAACTCCAGCCATGCTTGAAATCTGAGCAAAARAATAATGGTCATCAAAGAAATATTCTGATGACTCACAGGTCCAAGTGCACTGTCTGTGGAGCAGCAACTTTCTGAGAGCAAGGTCAARTAAATAGGGGCTGTCCAAAACACTTCAGGAAATTCAGGAATGCCATGATGACACCTCAATGAGAAGGCATGAGAAGCCTTTCCCTTTAGCTAACTTCAATCCAAATTAAACAGTTATCCTTTTAGGCCTCAGCAGCCAAAATTAGAGAGCAAAAGAAAGAAGAGTTGTCAGRAGTGGGCTGGGACACAGCTCCTGGCTGACCATCAGAGTGACAAATTCCCTGTACCCTGACCACATGTGTAAGCAGAATTCCTACTCCAAACCAGCAGTGCCTGGCTACCCTAACTCCTCTGGCAGGTGTAATAATAACACAGGTATTTCAATACAGAGCCATCTCCACAAAGGGGATAGATTTTCCCTCCCTTGAAAATCCTCCCCAAACTCCTGAGTTCTCCTGCACTACACCTTTAGGGTCTGACACATCTCCTCAGAAGCCGCCTGCACAAAGCTCCCACTGTACGATGACAGAAATAAAGGCAGGGTGACAGAGCTCCCCTTACCCCAACAGCTGGCTGTGGGTAATTCCCAGCCCCTGAACAAGCTCACACAGGTGTGGAGAGTGTGTGGGAGCTCGGTGGCWCACAGATGAGTGAGAGCAGCAGCCTCCTGCAGCTCCCAATCAGGCAGAGCAGCGACTGCGCCGGCTGCCACCGCCACAACAGAAACCACGGGGAGTCATCGCAATTCAGGGGGAGTCTGCATTTCCTTCCATCATCGCTTCATTCAGCACTGCTCAACTCAGCCAGGCTCTGCTCCACACTCTGAGCTGTCTCTGGCCACATAGTCAGGCTTTAAGGCAGAATAAACTCTATGGCAAGTGAGGATCTGGGAGGAAATAATGTTTTGTTGTTTTCTTGGAGAATTGAATAAGCAAGTGGAGGTGGTTTTGTTGAGTTGAAGCAGGTTCCTGGCACAGCCTGTCTGTCACATCTGACCCACAGTCCTGATGCCACCACAGCCAAACTCTTGATTTTTCAGTGGAGTGAACCCACAAGTTGATAATGGTGTTACAGCAGAGGAAGTAAGAGTTCTCTGTGGTCACAAGTGACAATTCTCAGACCCAAAGATCACTCTGGGAAGCTTCAGGAAACAGGAGGCTTAAATCCATACAGGTTTTTGGCAAGTAGCTCCTCGAGTTATGTAAGAAATCAGGCCACTCACATTTCACCTTCTTGTGGCAAAGAAGGTGTTATAAAAAAATAAAGATTTAAACTGCAGTCTAGGGTGGAAAAAAACGACCAGTTGCCCGGTACAAAAGAAACTAAAAAAACCCCAAAGGAAAAAAAAAACCAACCAAAAATCCAAACAACCGCCCAAAAAAACCAACAAACAAACCAAAATACCAAACAAAAACCAATCAACAAACGAACCAAAACAACCAACAAACAAAACCACCACCAAAAAACCAACCAGCCAAGCAAAAAAACCCTACCAAAAAAAACCTGTCCTCTGAATAATGAAGTGATGTCAGCTGATAGCAATCATTATTCCRTTCCACACAAATTCCTTCACAATTTAAATACCATGAATACCTCTCTACCCACAAAGGACATTCCACACCTGCTTTTTCTATTCATTTCATTCATCAGCTTCTCAATTATTTTTTTTTTCCTGAAACAGTGACACAACTAATTAAGTGCTAATACCACAGTAAAGGACTAGGCAAGACCAAAAGTCTGCCTCAATATTCCCTCAGAGAAAAAGACCTCTTCAGGTGATCAAATTGTGTGAAAATTTAAAAGAGAATTTCATATAAATTAAGAAGTATGTTGCCATTACAGATCAGAGAGCAGCCCTGGGAGCAGATTTAGCTGCTGGTGAAATCACAGCATTGCTGAGACAAGACAATACACTGCACTCAATCATTTCCATATTTTGCACTGCAGAACCTGCACATGAAATGCTGAAATATCATTTTAACATGAGTTAAAGCAACAGCATTTCCTCTGGTCAGGGAAGGGATTTTGTCAATTTTTTTTTTTTTAATCAGGTTTTGCCTCTGTCTCAATGCTCCAGTGTCAAACAAGGTTTTTCCCTTGGGTAAAAGAATTTTTCTCTTATGCCCACCTATAACCCTTGAGGGTACTTTATTCATTTTAACACTTCTTGCCAGCAAAATCTGTCCCAGGGTAGTGAAGCTGCCCAGCTGGTTGGAAAGTTGCTGGGGAGTCASTCAGGGAGAGACAAGGAGCACTCAAGCTTTGTCTGCCCAGAACAGCCACTAAAGTTCTTGATGCAGCACTGCCTACTACGAACACAAACAAAACTTTCATTATTTATTTTACAGAGTATGTCTAGATTAGACAATAAACATTAATGTCAAAATAATTTCCTTTTCTATTCAGTATTTACTGACCCTATCTGTGTGTGAATTAACTGAAGTTCCCTTCCTAGACCCACCCTGACCTAAGATAGGCTGGCAACCTGGACAGGAGAAGAGCTGAATCCATTTGCTTCTATTTTTAGTTAAAACTTCCCTTATTTCCATCTTTCTTTCTTCTCAACAGGATATAGACAAATCCATGTTTCTTGTTGCTAAGTCTGAATAGATGTTCCATTTAAAAAAAAATGATACAAACTGATGTCATTCTTGGGGCAGGAGTGAGACAGCAGCAGGTTCTTTACCTGTATTTTCTAATGCCAAAAAACTCAACACAAAACCAACCTGAAACAGAGCTGTGCCCACTCCATTTGCAGRCACAAACACCTAAATTGCCCCACAGCCCAGCCTTACATACCTGGACATTTTGCACAAACTCAATTAAATGCTCCAGTGCTTTTCAATATTTTCCCACTTGTCAATATAAGGAGATGTGTGCACACAAAAACCTCTGCCTTTTAAGCAGCCCTTTTATCTCCTCCCATTACTTCAGTGGCAGTRCTGTGTTTTGTGACCTGACAGCACAATGCTACAATAAATGGCAATGATGAGCCACACTCTGCATTTCCATGTCTGAGCTTTTAAGGTTGGGTTTGGATTGGAATCTTACAGGTTTCCCCCCATCCTGAACAGGGAAAGACTCCTCTGGGGACTTTTCATCTATGAGATTTTTCCAAGAGGCTCATAAACATCAAAACTACAAAATCTCAATTCCTAAATTTAGTTTAGACTGTGGCATGCCAGCATYCTTCCTTCCTTACCAGAACTCATTCCCAAACACCAAGTGAGATCTGACTTGAGGGCTCTGACATTTCCCCCTCTGCTTTGTGTTTGTTAAGAGACAGATCTCTTCTGACAGGACTTTTTTTGGTTTTGCTTTTCTTCTTTTTTTCTGATTTATTAAGTAAAATCTCTGCTATGGGCCCCATTGCACGCCTCACTCAAACACAACTATTTGCACAACGCTGGAAAGCTCCTTTTTTTCAGAAACAGGAAACACAAACCAAAAAGGAACCAGGTCTGTACAGTGAGATTATTAAGGAAACATTTGTCTTTAAAGCACCTGAATCCCCAGTTTGCTGCTGTGCTGCAACACAAGGCTCATTGCTTTCCCTGTGCCTACCACGCAACAGGCTCTGCGAGTACCACGGGGACTCCAGGAAATTCTTTGTTATGTCTGCACAAAGTAGTAAATGAAGCATTGCAGCTCAAACCTCTCCTGCAGCAGCCACATCCTCAGTGCTTTTCCTTCCTGGAGTGGGAGATTTAATGCTATTTTCTTTTCCATATGCTTCATCTTTCAGCTGTAGCATAAAAAGGAGAGGGGAAATCTAAAGGCTCTGTTTTGCACTAACTGCTCCCCTCAGATTCTCAGGCATGTCCTGATGAAAGCTGGGTTGTGATGGAGSAGAATCAAAAGAGGAAGAAATTTCACCCCATGAGATGATACTTAAAAGGGGGGAGGAAAAAAAGACCTTGGGAAAAAAGTTCTTTWTTGAGTAATTAGCCATAATCTTAGGTAAGACAACAGATCAAACAAGTTCTCTTAAAGAGTTGCTGTGGGAAAGAGAGAGAGGCTTTTGGCAAGGGTTTACAAATACTGCTAAAAAATTTAAAAAGCAGAAACACTGGCAAACTTTTCCACCACAATTAAAGCTAGCCATGCAGTTGTGTCTGCTCCATTTCAAAATGCAAAATGGGTCTGGGGCAACTCCAGAGGAAAATAAGCTCTTCCCATCCCTCCCCAAACACCAAGGCCAAGGAGGGCTCTGCTGTGCCAGGATTCCCAGCACTTACTGGGGACCTGTTTGTCCAAGCTGGATCCAGGCAGCTGGAGCAGGGCACTGGGAAGGCCCAGAGCTGGTCCCCACRTGCTGCTCCTCAGCTTGAACTTCACTTTTCTCTGCCCTCTCCCTCTGCTGACTTTTGCCACCAGGTTAAAACAAGCAAGACTTCAAATCCTAAATATTTAAGCATTCTACACTTTCCCCATCGTTGCAGGGCCATTAATTTAGGAGGAACCAAATTACTAATTTGTAYAGCCCTAATCTCCACTGCCCTAACACCTGAGCCCAGCTTACAAGTCTAATTTCCACAAATGCCATCTATGAACCACCAGGATGCTCCCACACACATCCATCAACACCAAACAGCCTCTGGAAAAGCAGCAGGATGAGATGTGCAAAAACCTGTTGGTCTGAATAAAACATTAAGGGGAAAAAAATTAAAGAAAATAAAACTCACACCCTAAACCTGATATCCTCTTTTTATCCACATCCCTCCTTGGATGCATCCCTACTACATCTGAGTAATTCCCCAGTCCCAGAATAGTCACACTCAATTCATGAGCTAACACTTACCAACTTGCCAGATGCTTTACCTCAGATGACAAGTTTTGTTTAATATATGCAATGAAGACTTAAATCAAAACCCAACTATAAATATTTTGATGAGACACTTTTTTGTCACATTCTGAAAACCTAATTAAAGGGCTCCTTCCATGTGTGAGTGAGTGCTGTCTAAATAAAGCTGGTGCTTGCCCTGGGCTTGTTATTAAGCCCAAGTTAGAGCACCCACCCCTATTCCCAAACCCACACAGGGCTCACTGTCCCTTCCAAAGGCTGGACTGGAGAGTCCTTGGTGAGTYTGGAATGGTTTTCCTTGACAAGGAGTTTGCTCAGCCCACTGGATTAGGGGCAGCACATCCTCCAGTCAGTGCTGAAACAAATACAGCCTCCACATGCAGTGGAAGGGATGGGGGTACAGTGAGGAATTCAGAAAAAATCACCTTTCCCACAAAAAAATTAACTGGGCTTTTGAGCCAGATTACTGGCAGATTGTTCTAACTCTTTGCAGTCTTTTTATGGTGCAGTTTKTGTGATATTCTCAAACATCCAAAAAACAAAAGAAATAAACACATGCACTTGTTTGGATGGCAGTGGGTTTCTTCCTAAAATAAATGTTTCTAAACAGGCACTTTGCCAGCCAYGAGAGCAAAACAATTTAAAAATCTATTATTAAGAAAAACAAAAAAGGGAAGAAACAAATTACAGCTATAATTTGTTTCAAAAAGACCATAAGCAAAACTATTATGTTTGAGTTTAAGGGCATGCCTGACCTCTTTTATAAAGGTTCTGCCCCTTTTACACAGGGTGCTATTAAGTTCCCAGAGGTGATTTGGAGTTTATGGCCAGGAGTCACAGCCTGACCTTCTGGGCATCTGTTCAGAGTCACTCACCAGCTGTGACATCCCTGAGTGCCCTTCTCTWGCACAAAAGCACTGTGATACTGAGCAAGCAGTGACCCAGCCACAGATCAACCCATGCTCCCAAGTACCCAACCAGAAAAGATGAATTTGGGAASATCTTTCCTTCAGATAGAGCTTGATACACATTTTGTATATCCATTACATGACTGGTTTCAGCTGTTRTTGAAATGCTTCCACCTCTGGAAGACTTTCATCAATACTGTTTAGAGCAAATTAATTACCTCATTGTTAAAAATAGGAACTACAATGCAAGTTATGAAACAAGAACTCTTTGATCTGTMTGATTCAATGGAATTAGGAATCCTRATCTGCTGCCTCACACTCCTRRAGCACYGGAAAAGGATGAGCCAGRMCATGGACCAATGGGACCAAAGCAGCTTTCAGGTAATTCATTAACACCACAGCACACCTTGGTGGGTGCAAGACAAGATTGTGCCAGTGAAGGGGTGTAAAAAGCCTAAAAACAGAAACACACATCCACACACCACTTGTAAGAAAACAGGCTTCACACTACAGCAATATATTTTCACATTTTTGCAAGGTTTAATCTCACAAGTTTTACTGAAGGAAGCAAGGTGACCAGGAGTTCTCACTTGACATGTCYTGTAGCTTTTAACTGACCATACCCAACCTGAAGTTTAGATTTAAGCTAAAAAGGTTCACAGCAAAAAGGATTTGGCCAGTTGGAGGTCCAAATATCCTGTGGTGCATGGGAGTATCTTGTACACACAAGAACAGGCACAGAGCAGGTTTYTGTTCTGGGAACATCAGGGTTTGTTTTGTGCTCTCAGCATCCAAGCTGTGCACTTCTTCCAAGTGATGCACTAATAACATTATTGCTCTTTAATGGCATTTTTTATTATATAATTATGCCAGAAGCCTCACAGCCATGGAAAATATAYGTTCACTGGCATTTAATTACTTTCTCATCATGACTATAATCACAAATGAGGACCTTCCAGAACTGAGAGCCAACAGAGGCTTTTACTCACTCGGTTCTACCTGTCACCACAATAAACACTCCCTGGAAATCTCCCCCGTGCTGTATTTTAAAGGATTACATATCCAAGAGCCTTATTTATGTATTTTGAGTGGGTGGCTGCTTTTGAACAAAACTGTTTCCATCTCTCAGGATGAAGTGTGCCTGCAGAGGGATGAACAAACACAAMCGTGGCTTCTCCCACACAGCTGCTCATGGTGCACACCTGGAGGGAAGCTGGGATACTCCAGGTGCCACAGGAATGGTCTCACCTGTGCCACAGGTGTTTGTGCACCTTGCCAGCACAGAGCAGCTTCCCCTTGGAACACTGCTCCCATCCCAGGAGGGAAGTCTCTGCAAGTCAGGGGGAAGTTGGGATATTCCTATCTCAGGAGAAATACTGCATGCAGGAAAAAACCAAATATCTGCAATACTTATTTCCATAGTGAAAACAAAACCAAAAAGCCCTTCACAATAATGCCCTGAAAGAAACAGGGTTACTTTTAAATTGTGTATGCCTTGCTTAAATAGTAGCAAACCTATTTCCATTCAAATCCATAATGTTAAAGAGCTCAGTTCTTGGGGTTAGATCCTATTTTATGAAGCTTTTGAGTAACAACTTTTCCTRGATGAGAAAACTGGGAGAACTCTTTTCAAGGCTATTTGAAGGTAGAAATTATTTTGCATGAAAGCAACAATTAATTAGCACTCAGCAAGGTTCCCTCTACTCTATGGTGTGAAGTAAAAGCAGGTCACTTCTGCAGCCCCTCACACCTGTTACAGGTCACAGWTCCTTACCTGAACACAGTATCTTATTTGCTGTTTCAGCACCTCAAGGTTAAAGCCTTTTTTCCTTCCAATTTAATAGCAATTAAATATTTTTTAGCATAACTGCATCAAGGGCTGAAATCTGAGATGCTTCTGTTTGAGAGCTGAAAAAAYGCAATCAGGAGCTTTTTAAAATTAAGTATTTGTGCTATAATTTATGCTCCAGACCCCAAAACAGCTTTAGTTCCTCTTCACATCCTTTTTCCTAGAAGGACACATTGAACAGGAGGTCCACCACATCCACCCTTACAGCTCTTGCTCAGAGATGAATTCTTCCCTGTCTCTCCTGGCTGAGACAGGGGCAATCTCCATTTGATTAGTTAGGACAGATGGCTGGCAGCTTTAAATTATTTGTACATCAGTATTGATGCTGCTCCACATTTAGTGTAAATGCAATTATCATTAGGCCACTCAGAGCTATCAACTGAGAATACTTTGAGGAATGTCAATGCCTAAGCAGACATAAATGCATGCACATGCACAAGGTGGACTCAGAATAAATTCTTGGGCTCTCTTCCCCTTCTCTGCCCATCAAAGTTCTCCTCTAGGATCTCTGCTCTCATTTTCTCACACTTCATACAGTAAATGCTACTTGGGAAAAGCAATCCATGTAAGATAATCTTAAAATTCACCCCCCAGCCTCCCTGGAGCTGTGATGGTTCTCATGAAGTTAAAAGGATGCTCTGCTGCAATGTTGGGCAAGGCTCCAGTTCCATTCCCACCAAAATCCATGAACCYTGGCTTCATATCTGGGAAGGAACTGAGTCTGGGTCATCACCCCACTGCCAGGGAGCACCCACACTGACCAGGACTTGCAAGGCTGATGGATAAAAAGCCTGGAAGGGAGAATCTGAACTCTTTGGGTGCTGACCCTCAGGGAAGATGCAACAACCAGGCTGCTCCAGGCACAGCCCCAGCTGGGGCAAGAGCCAAGTGAAGATCCATGGCCAAGACAGCAAGCCATGATTAATAAAAAAAAAAAAAAAAAAAAGACCAAAACACCAAGGCCACTGGCCTCCCACACATTCCTGATGTGATTTTGTTCAAGTCTCCATTAAGACTCATCTCAATCCAAGCCTGAAGAGGACAAACAGCCCTCAGGGCGTTCCTCCCTGTCCCTGCTGACCAAGGGGAGCTCACCAAACTAACACTGGCTTTGTGTTTAACTTATCACAGCAGTGCCACAGGAAATCAATCCCTCAGCCTGGAAAATGGGGCAGGAGCAGGTCCTGCTCCCCATGGAGCTGGGAGGCCAAGAAATCTGAGATGGATGGGCTGCAGGGCCTGCCATGGAGCACTAAAGGAGGTCACTGGGTCAGCTCTCCCTGGAGCACAGAGGCACTGCCAAGCTCCTTCCTAAAAAGAGGAATTTCTTCCAAAGAAACAGACCAGCAAAGGCTAAATCTAATTCCAGATCCCACAAGCTGGAACCCCAGTGCTTGAACAACCTGGGTGAAAATGAAAAAACAAACCAACAAACAGAGTAACCAAACCAAAACGAAGACTCAGCCTCCTCACTCTAACACTTTACTCAGGGAAATGACAGCAGGCTGCAAATAGAAGATGATTTCCAGCTACAAAGAAAAAGAAATCACCCTTAAAAGCAAAAATTTAATAAAGCTACTAGGGCTTTTCTTCATTGCACTATTAGTTAAGATTTTTGAATACATAAATGAGAATTATTTGACTGACGGCCTCTTTATCAATGGTATAATCAGCTTTCWACTGTTGGAGTAAGACATTTATTTCAACAGTAGAAACATTTATTTCAGCTGTAGAAATATAACCCTATTTATTTCCAATATGCAAAAGTAACCCTTGGTAGTATAAACTAATTTAAAGAGAAAGGTGATTTCTTATCTGCAGAAAGCAAACAACACCAGCAAAAGACAATGGTCTGCATTTTTATTAATGCAAACATTAACCTTCCATTGCCACACTTGGATTCCTAGCCTCAGAACAGTATCATCATCTACAATGGAACTAAATTTATGGTAATCTAATTTTATCATACATTATTTAGGTATCAGGACATTTATCTATTAATCTCTCCTTTTACCTCCTTAGTGTTAATATTCCCAGCCTGCTTACAACTTTCAAGGGCAAGTCTGCTTCATCACCAGCTGTCATCATTAAAAAAAAATCATTTCTTGTATTTATGAAGCAAATGTAAAGCATGTCACAAAAGCTAGACAGAGAACATCCYTCTGCATACAGTCATGTGCTGGTTCCTACTTGACTGAACACAATCATATTTTTAGGTTCTATAATTAATAGCTAACAGCTTTAAAAGTCTCACTAAATATTCATTATTAGGGGAAAAGAATTGAGAGGGTCTAATCCATTTTAAATGTCTCTGACAACTGCCATTAAAGCATCCTTGTGCAGCCTGTCACAGATATTTATGCTCAGGCAGGGCTGAGATGGATTGAGTCCACATCCTGTGTTGTTCTTCCTCTGTTGAGTATGAGTGGAGTAAGTGTCAAATGTTACAACACCACCTTACACCCTTAACTCCTCCCGAAAACCACTTCTCTCTGTGTTTCCCCAGAGTGACAGGGGTGCACCTTCTGCAGTTCTGAGCTGAATTCTAAAGGTCATACCTCCTTCCACCCCCTGCCATGGGCAGGGAACACCCTCCCCTGTGCCAGGCTGCTCCAAGCCCCATCCAGCCTGGCCTTGGGCACTGCCAGGGATGTGGAGCCACCACCTGTGGGTCATCATCCCCTTGTGGAGAGCCTCAAAMCAGTGAAGAGTCTCTCCCTCACACCTGATGTGGGAAGTATATGAGTGCCAACCTTGCAGGCTGTGCCAGGTTTTCATTGCTGCCCCTGGGGACATCAGGAGCAGTGCAGGGACASAGGGGACACAGAGCCACCCCTTCACTGACCCTTCCCTCAGCTCAGAGCTGGCCCCATCAGGAGCCTGAAGCTCCTCCCACAGCTGATTCTCCTAAAGGTCTACAAAGATGCTGCAAATGCCAGTCCTGCCCCTTCACAATGAAGCCCATGCTTGCATTTTCATAACAATTAATACTTTTTTCCCTGCTGCTTAATATAGGTTTCAAAAGCCAAGGGTTTAAAAGTTCATTTTACAATTGACTGAGATGCTGTTTGGATCCAATAATAAGCTTTGCTTAACCTTGAAATTGGCCACTTTCAAGTCTGATGAAAAAGCATTACATATAAGCAACWCATTCTCTTTTTGGTATATACATTTTTCAAGGATTACATTTTAATTTTATTCCCATTCTCATGAAATCATTTGGAAGTTATGCTACAGAATGGGTATAGCTCCCATGAATGCAGGAGGCCCAGGGTCCTGCTACAAGCAGTTTAAGCAGCACAGGGAGCTCTTAAAATCAGCCTGTTTTYAGCAAGCCAAACTGCAATTTTTCAGACTGAAATGCACGACTGGCAGTAATCCATAATCCTGACACAGTGCCATGGGTGCCAAAGGGCCTCCAGYGAGTGCTGCCTTTGCATTTTTAAAAATGTTTTGCGAGCTCAAGACCCCAGAATTAAATATTTTTACCTCACAAACAGCCCACCATCCACTAATACTAYAGCAAAACCAAGCCAAAGCAAAACAACCAGTCAAGCACAGAACAAAGCATCTCTAACCCATAAGTAAAGTCTCTTTATCCCCAAATCCTCCACTTTGAGTGCCTGAGTGTTAACAGCTAAGAGCTTTCAGCTTCAAGCCCATTACCATTTGCTCTTTTTTCATCTGCACCAAATTGCTTTTGTTGCAAATCAAGGCTGGGAAGGAGCAGGACAAACAGATGAGCCTGCCACAGCTCCAGCTGATTCCTCACAAACGAGCAGGGTCCCCATTAAGGAGACTGCAGAATKAAGCAATAAGGGGATATTTACAGGCCCAGCAGAAGATGGACTGTTTTATAGTGAATTAGGGCCCCAATCAATTTCCTAATTGCCAGACCACAGTGTTTACCAACCTGACTCCAGAATTACTTAAYTCCCTGCTCCAAATAAAAACATTAAACAGCTATTGGTTATTTAAATAAGCTGATGCAGCTCCATTCAGCATAAGGACATGATTTTTTTTTTGTTTATTTTCAGAGAATATGGAGGCATGGAGCTCCTTACAGACAGCTATCTTTGTCACTGCACTTCAGTCAGTAAAGCAAAGAGTAAAGCAAAAGGGCAAGGCTGGAGCAGCCTTGATTCTTCTCCAAATGCTGTCATACAAATTAAACATTAGTTTTTAGAGAGCTTCTGCTGTGATCTTGAATGGAGAAATGCAGAGCTGGTCACAGTCAGTATTTCATTAATACTTCATAAGAACTGTGCTCTGGAATGATTTCTCCAGGTAAAATATGTAGATTTTAAAAAATAAGGTTACAGATACAAAAATAAGAAAAATAAAGARTAGCACCATATCACATCACCTCCCAGATGGAAAATTTCCAGAGCAGTTCAGAGACACCTTATGCATCTTTTTTCCCAAGCTTTGTAACCTCAGTATTTCTTYAAAAGAGATTAAAATCTCATCCCAGGAGCTAAGCAAATGAGTGAGACTGAAGCAGATCAATACTTCTCCCAACACTCCCTGAAGAGCCTCTCCTGAAGGAAAAGCAAAGTCACAGCTTGTGCCAGCCCTGCTGTGCCTGCAGCAGGTACAGACACCCCAAAAGCCACCCAGCACCAGGAATCCCCAGCTCTGAGTGCCCCTACAGCCCCTGGGCACCTCAGCACACTGAGAGGATCCAGGGAGAGGAGGAGGAGCTGGGATGAGCCCACAGACAGGGACACTGGTGCCCTGGCAGCTGCAGGCAAGGAGGAGATCCCWGCAAACACCACTGAAGGTCAGTGGGATGCTCTGGAAGCCTGGGGACAGCTCTGCACCACTCAACTCATGGCTCACCTGAGCCTCCTGCTCCCATCCAGGTCTGACTGCCCCAGGTGAGAGTGAAAATATCCAGCCTGCAGTCATGCAAAGCTTCAGAAGCTTTCCACAACAGCACAGATGCTCACCATCATAATCCTGGTCATTTCTGTCGTGACACTGTTCACACAAAGATGCACATAATCCATGTCTGCAATGCACAGCCTCAGTGTCTGCATTAACCACAAACCTCAGCCTTGCAGACAGCCTTAAACACCACAGGAGGCTGGAGAGCTGACCCTCCCTGGCTTATCCAGGCAGGAACAACAACCCCAAACCTGTGCAGCAGCTTCAGTCTGGCCACCACCTGCACTCCTGAGCCAGGAGATGACCTCAAGGTGCCACACAAATCATTCTGTGATCCCTCATGTCAGCAGGATGCAGATCCCTGTGAAGGGAGTCCTGGGGGACAGTTATTTCCTCACCTATGCTTTGTTTTTACAAACCTTCCAAAGCAAGACAGCATGTAAAAATATTGAGAACTAAAAAAAGCTGTAACTCATGACAATTCCATTCTTGTAAGTGTTCTCTCAATTCCAGGTACCAAAACTTCAAAGAAACCTTGCTGGGTGTTTCTGTACCTACAAAGCCAGGCCTAATTCAGTTAAAACGCAGTTGTATTTCTTTTAACTTATCTTGGAAAAAAGCCCCATCCAACCAGAAAAGTTGAGCCTCACTGTAAGGTGGCTGTCTCAATTAGCTATCAATACTCAAAACTGAAAGCTAACAAAGAAATGCACTCATTGCAGCTTTGGCTCCTTTTCCCATGCCTTCCCTCTGCTGGTATCCATGAGATCTCACAGCTGGATYAGAGTTCCTTTGTTCCAGAGACAACACATCCTCCTGGGGGTTTGCTCTGTGCTCAGCAAAGACACTGCACAGTGCTATTCCAACATAACACTGTGGGAATCATTTCCACTTCATATCAGCACACCAAACCTGGAGCAAACTGATTAAAATTCAGTGTGTGTTACTGCCATTAAAGCATCATTAGCACCCACCCCTCCCACTGAGGTGAAGTGACTGTCCTGCTCTACCCCAGGATCCCTCTGACATCCCAGAATGATTCAGGCTGGCACATCACACAGCATGTTAATTTGGAAATGAAGGGAGAAACACTTAAAAGCAAGAATAACAAAGAATTAACAGAAGTTACAGGCTAAAAGGAAGAGGAGTGAGAAGTATTGGTCCCAGAGCAGAATTGCTGAGCAGTCCAGCAGCTGGCATGTGAAGYTTCTGCCCAAAATGATTTTTACTGTCCTAGCTACAATAAAACCAGAGAAATTAGAGGCAGGCAAGAATAATTAGGCCAAATGAACCTTTCCACACCAATACAGGATGGACTTAAACTGCTTTAAAAAAAAACATCCCAACATACAACAGCAATACCTTGACCTCTGAGCACAGTTTAGTGAAAATTTMACTTCCCAGTGTTATCATTTACCTACAGATGAAGAACTTCAACTGCTCTCTCTGTTCAGGGCTACATAATCAGAGGAACTTCAAATATGAAGAAAACTCAAATTTTTGGAATTACACACAGCAAAACTGCATTTGACATTAAATTTACACATTAACTGTCCAACTTTTTGATGATAAATTGAGATGGCTACTTGGAAATGCCCTCTCCTGCACCACAGCTATTGCTGAAGAACACACTTAGACATTTACCTGYCTTTAAGGAAATGCCAGCTGTACTCAGATAATGGAAATGCCTGGAATTGAGTCTTCCTAACAAACTCCCAGAACTGACAACAAGCTGTGGCTCTTTACCTTACACAAAGCCTGTTCCTCACTCCAATGTCTGATAACCTCCTCTCAATCAAATCTGTGGGTGTGACCCCAAAAACGATCACACATTTAACATGCAAATTACACCCTTAGATCACCTCCARTTTGCCTTTGAGGGATGGAAATTGTCTGACAAGCTTTCTGAGGACATTCTAAGAATGATGCAGCTATTTGCAGCAGGGCGTTTGAGATGAGAGAAGGCAGCACTCAGCTACACAGGCCTTCTGTCTGTGCTGATGAGGCTAAAAACCTCATCCTGGATAAAAAAAGGCAAAAATTTTAATATCCAACTCCTGATCATTATCACCTGCTAGAACAAAAAGTTTCAGGTGAAAATTATATTGTTAAGTCCAACAGCTGGCTTTGAAGATTTCAGTAGCACCTCCAGCTGCAGAGATAATGGAACACCCTCCTGGAAAATTCAGAAAAAAAGTTTTAACAATAGAAGCTCCAACACCTTTTTATTTTTTATTTTTTTCCAGGTGCCTCTTGGACAGCTCCCTCAGAGATCCAAAAAAAGTGATACAAACTGCCAGGGAAATTAGCATCCTGATAGAGCTGACAGCCACAAATGCACTGTGCAGGTATCTCTAGCAGGTATCTGAATTTATGGTAATCCCTCTCCAAAGCACTTCTGGAGTCAGCAGCATGCAGCCTGACATCAGGGCTTTCAAGTCAACAGGGAGCAGGATGCCTGRCTGAAAATAGTAATTTTTGTTTCATGGCACTGTGTCCTCACCCCAGGAGCTGGAAATTCTGTGATTAGCACTGGGGGAAATGCTCCCTGCTCAGAAGCATCCACATCCCCAGGGCAGGCAGATGCAGCTCAGGGCACAGCCCAGGCCCCAGCTCCTGATTAAAACATCATCACTCAGCTCCCTGCACCGAGCTGGGTATTTCACCCTCCCAGTGACAGACTGAAACGGGAATGGGGAAGGATTTGAGGAATTCTTAATTGCAGGGAATTTGCATGGGCTGAAGCCCACAGGAAAGTCAGGCTGCACCTCTCAATCACTGACACAGCAACAGGGCACAACCACCAGGTCAGCACAGAACCTTCTCAAGAGATTTACACCCTAGGAAAAAATTTAAAATACAGCTGCTCTATCAGCACTCAAGTTGTCCCCCCTTTTTTTGAGCTTACCTAATTAAATCAATACAAATACCTGCAAAGCTTGGCCTATTTCAGTTAAAATGCAATTATATTTCTTTTAACTTGGAAAAGAACCCCATCCAATGGATTAGAAATATTTTTTCCTCCAATTCAATTAAACTTCAGGTAAACTGCTGGAGTAGTTAATCTCAACTATCAAGAGAACAGGAAATGTGCCATTTAAATACAAAAACAAGTTTTGCAGAGTCCTAAACTAAAGTCCTAAACTTAGATCTTAACACCCAGTTAAATTTCATTGTCACCAAAAACTTTCCATTCAAAATTTTCAAAGAATTTACTGTTTTGCATAATTTAAGTATTACTTATAGCCCCCTAGGGTAGMCATGGAGATCCACAGACAATCAGACTTTTAGGAGATTATGGTTCCAGCTGTCTGCCTTGCCTGGTAATCTCCCTAAGGTGCTGTTTCCTCATGATACCAGTAATCACTTTTCATGGGTTTACATAAAAGGTGCTGTATATCATCAAATCAAAAGGTTATTGCTCTCTTCTTGTTATCCTGAATATGTGGCTGAGTGCTAGAAACAGAGCCAAAATAAAATGTGCAYTTTCACATTACAATTGACCTCCTGGTTTTTATTCAATATATTAAAACAAGCATTGAAGCTGCCCATTAACAAATTGGCTTCAATATTTCATATCAAATCATGTAARTATATTCACATTTTCAGTAGCTGTGCTTGTCCAGTACTGCTGAGCTTTCAAGTTATACTCAGGCTGAACAATACAAATCCATGACTTGTCAACATCCTTCATCTCATTAGTTTCACTCAGCAACAAATCTCAGTCATCATGTTTATTAAAATACAAACTGTTCTTGTTCCCTGTTGAAAACTGTGGGAGATTTGATGTGGCAAAATATTGCCATGGCAAAAGTGCCTTGTAAGACCTTTTGAGGCTGGAGTGGAAGCTCAAGTATTTCCTTGTTTTGGGGGTGGTTTTTTTTGCATCTGAGTGAAACAAACCTTGCTTTGCTCTTCTGAGGTACAGAAATAGTCCACAGTTAAGTTCCTWTGGTCATGAAAAAAGCTGAGGTTTTACTGGAGGGTTCTCTCCTCTGCTCTGCAGCTCCTCTGGCTGSAGCATCTGAGCCAGAGCCAGTTCCCAGTGACCTTCACAGAATTGGGACCTTGGGACTCTCAGATGCTCCAGAAGCCAAAATCAACCATTCTAAGCCATTTCCCACTTTCTCCATCTGGAAACCTGAATTTCAATGAAGCTGTGCTGCCTTACAGGAGGAAGAAAACTGTGAGGAAGCACCAGCATGGAATGGTTTGTGTTGGAAGGGACCTTCAGGAGTCACCCTTTGGGTGATACCTGGGCAATGAAAATGGCTCTGGGCTGCAAAAACCCAAATTAAAACCACCACTGCTCTGTTGACAAGCAAAACCAAAAATCCCTATCAAGCCAGCCCTCCCTGCTACTGGAAACCCGCACAGACAATTCCTGACCCAAGAGCTGTTTCCTGCAGCCACAAGGAGTTTACAGCCCCTGCTCCATCAGTCTGTGGCTCCTGAGAAACATTTACTGCTTCCACTCAGAAATCCAGCAGCCCTCAGCACATGTTCAGACTGCAGCTTTGTTTACTGCAATGTTTCCTTCTTTAATTGTTTTTTTAAGGAACTCAGCATTATCATATTTAAAAATATCTTTAAAATAGAAAACCTGCAATGCAATCCAGAGATGGTCTCTGCAGGAGTGGGAAGGAAAAAAAGAGTTTGGATATAAAACCTAGGGAATTCTGTGGCCTAAACAGATTTTTCACTGATGGAATTAGCAATGCAYACATGGCAAACAATGAGGAACCTGAGCTTCCAAAGAGCACAATAAAGAACCACTTCATGAATAAAACCAAATAAAAAAACCAGCATTTTATATGCAAGGAAGATCTCTCAGTATCTAACAGTTAATAATTAAAACTACATCTACTACTCTCCAATCAATTTTTAAAGCAGTGCCTGTAAAACCACCCCATGTACACAGGTCTCTCCCACGATCTGCACTATCTCCCACTCAGCCTCTGCCTGGGACAAGGATCWGCATTACTGTCTCCAAACATTGATAACATTAATGAAGATTCTGGAAGACCTGCTCATTTGGTACAGGTGAGAGAGGTGTTAGAGGGGAGCTCTCCAGGGGCACTTCCCCAGGCAGGAGCTCCTGGGGACACCTTTATTGGGATGAAGCTCCACATYCCAATGGTGAAGGTGCCAGAAAAATCCAGTGACAGCAAAGCAGCAGCCAAAGCTCACAGGGTCTGACACAGGCAGGGTGGGGAGAGCCCCAGCTGTGGCTGAGGACACATGCTCTGTGTTCTGAACAACAAAAAGTACCAAGTAACAGGGATTTTATAATTTTGTCTCATAAGTACCAGCCCAGCTCCAGTCAATAAGGAGTTCTGCTGCTGGCTGCAGCAYWGCCATGGYTTTTCTTGTGATGTCCAAGCACTACAGACTAAAATACAGGTTTTAATTGTTCYAGGGCTTTCCCCAGCCACAAGGATTTACTGATAAAAAGCTATGCTCCCTGGTTGTGGCAAAGGCAGCACGCATCCTGAAGGAAGCTGAAAATCCATGAAGCAAAACCAGCTGTCTTAAATTGACAGATTACAATAATTTTGTCACAGAAATGTCTTCTGTGACACTCACACAGGCCACATCCATCAGCAGCTCCTGGGAGGGAGCCCAGGGAGCCCTMAGGACCTGCCAAAGGACCACAGGCAGGAGCTGCAGAGGATGAAAGCCAATGCTGAGAGCATCASTCCTAAATCCTGAAACAACCCTGAGTGCAGAAATCCCAGCATCCCTCCCTTCACCGCCCTGCCAAAACAAGGGCAAGAAGTTTTACAACCATCAGGCACGTTAGAGAGTCTTTTTCAACATATTTGGGAGCAGCAGGGGGAAAAAAAATAAGCAAATAAACAAATAAAACCACTAACCATATTTGGTGTCAGTCTTTACTGTCAGTGCAACTAAAACTCTTCAAAATATCGAAAGCTCCACAAATGTTATTAGCAAAAATTTCACACTTTTTTAATGGATATTTACACTTCGAGGCAGTCTTTTAATTACTTTTGTTATTTGCATCTGATGACTCTGGGAAATGTTCAATTCAGATCTGAGACTATCAAGGACCGCTGGATGAAGTCCAATAAAAAAGCTGAGATCAGCCCAGTTAAATCAGCCATCTGTCCTAAATAAACACAGATCAGAACTACTTTTTAATATTCTTCCAACCCCATCTTAAGTGAAATAAGGACTTCATAGAAGGCAGCAATTGTGGCAAGGTAAACTCCAAGGAGGTTGGCATCCATCTGGTTTATGATTTATCTTAGCACTTCAACTCGAGCTACAAAACACCCACCCCAGATATGGCACAAGAAGGCCACACAGTAACAATCAGATTTCAGTCTTTTAAATKGTGATAGAAATGAATTAATGAATTACATTTGTACCAGTTACTGTTCTAGTTAAATTATTGCCAGGAGAGTGGATTTATAATGTGCTGGTTCCTGTTCTCATTACAATCCACTCTCACGAGAACTTATAATCAGAMTTTTAATGCCTCCTTCATTCCGGGAGAGACAGCTGTAAAAATATATTCATTTGACCTTTTCCAAATTTTGTTATTTGATTTGGTGCCCATTTTTATTTGCTCTTATATTTGATCATATCTGTAGAARTGAGTAGGAAATGGAAGTATGTCAGTAAGTCAGAAGAGTTTTCTGTTCATTTKTTCCACCCAACCTTATGTCACGCCTTCAATACCTCACACAGGCAGAAGTCATTGCCTAAAGCAACCAACTCTAAATAATGTTTCATCAATAGCAGAAGAACAGTGATATGCTAAAAATATAAAGAAATATAATAAAAACTATTCTCAGTGGGCCTTTCCTAGATATTCCCAGAGGATGACCCAAAACCAGCATCCCTGGAGACCTTCCCCTCTCTGTACAGGAGCCTTGAACACCTGGATTACAACACAAAGGTGGTTTTAATCCCCCTAATTGTCTCTGCTSCTGACAGCACGCCAAGAAGCTGAGCTCCCAGGGACCTGGAATTACCCTGATCCACACTGAGACAGCCCCAGCAAACCTGTGCCTGCTGGGAGGCACCGAGCACACAGCTGACCCTGCAGGAGGAAAAGGGGATTCCAGCTCCTGCCAGCAGCCCTGGGGACTGCTCCCTCTCCCGACCTGTGCACAGCCCTGGAGTCACCGTGCCAACCCTCTGYCCACCCAAATATTCCTTGATGACTTCATCTGAATTAACCTTCATTTCATAGCACACGAGGAGGTTAACAGGAATCAGATTTATTCAGACAGCAGAACCTGACCTTTCCTTCACAACCAATCCTGTAAGTCTCTGTTCTGCCTCTGACTCTGTGCTGCAAAGCTTTGTGGTACCAGTGATGGGCAGGGGACAGCTTCAGGTGCCTTCTCAGGAAATTGCTGACCTGCTTTTAATAAGGTTTGGATGCTTTGTATGACACTAGAGCCTGGATTTTTTTTTAATTGGAGCCTGGTAAAAGCCTGATCAAGTAATTCCACCTTTCAATCACTGATTTGTTGCAGTTTTTCTTTAAACATTCCTTAGGGTTCCACTTAGCCAGAGCATTATTTAAACTACACCTGGGTAGTCAGGTGAATGCTATCCAGGAAACTGGTTTTGAAATTCAACTGCATTTATATGGTATAAACTAACAAGAAGTTATATTTTTGTCAGCATCAGGACTAACACTTCATTCAGTAAACCTTCTAGAAGACCAGAACCACTTGCACTGGGAGAAAAGAATGAAACCTGTAACAACAGGTAATTCTTACTCCTTGTCTGGTGGAGTTTTCAGATTCTACCCATCCTCCTCAAATCAATCCTTCTGTTCTCACAGCATCTGCAGTTGATTTCCCCTTTTTATCTGCCTTGGGAGCAAAGGCTTCTCCTGCACAGTTATTTGTGATAACAGRTAAGCACACATGAAAGGCAGTATATATATATATGTAAGTATATATTTATATTTATGTACACACTCTTCTCTAGGCCCTCAGTTCTGCTTCCAACAAGACACAAGCCAAAACCGTGCCAGAGTAACACCAGTGAGTGATGTAGGAAGCTGAACTTCAGTGATTACACCYCTGACAGATTGTGGTTCCTGAGCTGCTTGGGTCCTTCTGAAAATCACCCCGTAACACCTTAGCACATCACAGCAGCAATGAAAGCTGTTGGAGCCAGCCCTGACAGCATTTCCCATTAKATCCATCACAGGGCAGACAACAATAACACCATTCAGCCCCAAACAAGGACAGCAGGTGGGACAGACACCTCCGTGTCTGCAGTGATCTGTGGCTCACAGGGGTKAGGAGACATCAGTCACATCTTWCATACAGGARTGCCCAGCAACCCAGCTCCTCTGGGYAGGAGCYMGAGTGACCACATCCACAGAGAAGCMAAGRGATCYCATGAACATCCTTCTCTATGGCAAAGCCACCTCTAAGAACTTCTTCCCCCTCRTCCCAGTCACTGGGATCCCATTTCACTCCTTAATTTCAGATGGAATTCCCACATACAAATTCCAAGAGCGCACTGGGACGGGGCCTTTCCTGCAGTTCCTGGCAAAGCCCCGAGAGCTGGAGCTGTGCAGGGGKGATGCTCCTGTGACCACGATGCTGCTCCAATGCAGGCAGGAGCAGGCAGTGCTGTTAATTCCCGGTGGCCCCGGGCATTGGGGATGTCAGCACAGCAATGCCCGTGGCTTCCACAGGGGCTGCAGTGCTCGCAGCCCTGCTCTCACAGCAACCCCTACAGTTCAGTGCACGGGCTGGARCTGATGCCTGTCTCCATAGAGACCTCCTGTCCTGCTTTTGAGAGCGGGAAGAAAATGGAAACTATGACAACAGACAAACCTGTGGGATGGGAAGGCGCAAACAAGGCAGCAGGAAGCCCACGGTAACACACTGGGGCCAGGCCTCGTGTTTGCCTTGTTATCCAATATTAACATAAACAGATAAGGGAAGTGCTCGGGAACGGAGCTGCCTGCAGCACCAGCAGAACCACATCCCACCCCCAGCCAGGAGCTCTGGCATTGCAGCTGAGGAGGAAATGCCTCCTTTTCCATCCCACCAAAGCCCAGTCCTGCAGTGCTATCACTGTCACCTTCCCATCACACACAGACACAGGCGTTTGAGGCACTGATGGACCCACCACAACATCTGTGCCCAAGATCATTCATACACAGAAATCAAAGTGATGTAATTAGCTGAACAGAACAAAGTTAAAATATAAATCCTAATTTGCTGCACCTCTTTTAAGACAGCTGAAACCAAAGCAATCTGATGGCACAGCTCCTGCAGACAGAAAACCCCCCTGCCTCCTCTCCAYGAGCTATTCCTGCACACCTCATTGGCCTGAGAAAGCTTCTCCACTTAAAGGCAGAAAAATATTCAAGACTTTTTAATAGAAGACATCCCTATCTAAAGAGCACCCTTGGTATTTGTAAAGCATTTTGCAGAAGTAATTTGCTTTAAGGATGATAAAGTCAGCTCTTCATTGTTTTATTAGAAAGCATCCAGAAGGTCGTTACCTCCTGCACACAGAGGGATTCATCTCGTGGATTGCAAGAGAGATGCCAGTGGGCAGCTGTTTGGCAACTCCTGGAAGAATTAGAGCCTGTAATCAACTTCTGGTCAGGCTTTTTTTGCAGCTGTAGCCTGGATACGTGGCCTCCAACAGCAGCTCTACAGCAGCAGCAGCACAGTTAAGATTTGTGGGTTTATACCTGCAGTATTTGTTCAGTGACTCCCACCTCACACACCCACACTTGTTTCCTACAGAGCAAAAAAACCACATCACCACCAAGGTGAGCTCTCAGGGTAAAGGCAGACACCCAAAATAAAGCTCTGTGTTTGAAAAAAACCCTCTTTACAGGGCCTCTCCGAGGCGAACAGTTTTCCTGTGCTATCTCTACATAAATATCAGTGCTTGATATTTGCTCTTTAGATGTTTAGCTATTTCACCAACTTGGCTCAATGAATTCATTAGCATTTCCCCAGCCTTGCAGCCACACACACACTCTCACTCCAGCTCAGTTTAGGGGATTACCATGCTCTGACTCTTCCCAGCCTAATGCTGCAAAACTCAAGTTGCCTGGGTTTGAAGCCGTGCATTGTCCTGAACTGTGCATGCAGAAACATTTCATACCCACCCCACTGTCAGTAATTAAATTTGCTGTTCCCATCTGGGACACAMTCTTCCCCGAGTCTGCAACAGAATCTCTTTGTCTGATTGCACTGAGAGGTTGAGATGATGTTCCCCTCATTATTACACACTTCAGATAACAACTGAGATGGAAAAGGGACTGCAGCTAACGAGGTCAGATTTTCATACAATAAACAATATACTGCACAAATATAGATTAATCAAATCATGACCTGGGATGCCCTTCTGTGGGTACATGCCACAGCACAAGTCCTATTTTACAGTTTTAGGCATGGGAGGTTCATCAACTGGTAAAATAAATATTGCAGTCAATCAACTTTTCTATTTTACCAGTAAAAGGAACAAGGCCCCCTAACCTGCTACAAAGATACAACACAGTGCCTAATTTTAAAAGGAGCCATGCAAATACTTTATTCCTTTTTTTAAACTACAGCTGTTCAGGTCTGTACAGAATGAGATGCCTGCTCTGTAAAGGAGGTACAAAATGCTTTCACTGAGCAAACTTCCACCCAAGGAAGCACAGAACAGAGCTGAACACCCCCAGTTTGGTTTAACACAGCAGCACCAGCAAGGAGGTTACCTGATGCATTAATTTATCCATGAAACTCCACAATGAGGTAAGGAAGCTTCATCAGCTCTGCCACTGATGGAAGAACTGCACAAAARCCTCCCAARGCCACACACACAATTTCTAGACCCRCAAAAAGGGAGTGTTCAGGACAACCCTGAGACCCCCACCCAGCAAGGAGGCAATGGTGKGCAGCCAGGGAGAGATGCTGGGGTAAGGAGGAGCCCATTATCAGATCTGAGCCACATTCCAGAATGCAAACCCAAACACAAATGGTAAATGATCCATGTCACACTCATCTCAGTGGGCTCACAGATAAGGAGCTATTGAGGCAAACAAACACAACAAGAAAACGTCCAGCTTTGAGAGAAGTGCTGCAGGTATGGGTGGGAGAGGCTGGGCACTGGAGATCAGGCAGTTCCCTTTCCCCACCTTTCTGTTTGTTCCTAAAGGTCACATYTGTGGGCACAGCCACCAGTCAAACATCTGAGGGGCCTGAAAAGCACACAGCAACCTGTGAGCACACCCTGCTGTAAATAAACTCAGCCAAAAGCTGCAAACAGCTTTAATCCTGTTCCAAAATCCCTCAGAGTCACAGGCTCCCATAGACTGTAACAGGAATTTGATCAATCCCTTTCCACAGCATTGAACTAATCAGGGAAAATACTTCAGTTATTCAGTTTCATGTTTGATTTCATTTGTTAACAAGCTTATTTACTATCAAACACTGGAAACCACCAACAACATGACTACCCTGCTAAATCATAGGAAAAGGCAGCCTGTAGTACCTTTACAAAGCACAGGGTTTTGTTTTTTATCAAAAATTGAGCGTTTTTCAGTGAAAAAAGGACCTCTCCATTAGAAAAAAAAAATTCAGCAGCTGAAAAGGAGGTGAGTTTCTTTCCTCCTTCTTACCCTTCCCTGTACTACACACCAGCCAAATATTTATTCACTTCCACTTAAAATAAGAACTGTGCTTGTGACTGTTTAGGAGAACTAACTATCCAGCAGACATTAGCACAAGTGGGTTCATCTCATCCAAAATCATCCCAACTGTTAGGAAAAAAAAAATTAAAAGCAACAAACCACAAGAGTAACAGCAATTAATTTGAAATGATCTGTGTGAAGTTTTTGCTAAGATTCAGTTCAGGACACATCAAGGGTAAGATTCTATCACTACTAAAATAAGTTAAAGAGTCTCTCCCCATATTTAACATTCTCATCCCACCACCTTTTAATATAGTTCTCCACAGAAGAGGTGTATGCCTGAATAATTCCAGATCTGCATTTTGACAGGAATTTTAGGGCAAGTCAGCAGCAGAGAAACTCCAAACTACTCCTCTAATTCCCACAGGCAAAGGAATTTTCAGTCCACAGTGATGATACTGAAATGTATTAYAGGCCAATGTGAATATCTTCAGGGAAATGAGACTTTTGTGTGCCATGGAGGAGACCAGAACGAGGCAGGGGCTTCTGTTAATGAATGGGCCATCTCTTAATAGCCCTGGCTGCTAAGATTTATGCCTGTTGATCTGTGATTAACCACCACTACCACAGCAAGAACTACTGCAGTTCATACTATAATTGGAAGTAAATTGACTGCTTATAATAAAAAAAAATGTAAAACCCACACTAAAAAAAATCTGTAATAATGAGTATGGTATAGACCACACTTCCTCAGAGCTTTTGTGAGCAACAAGCACTTGTCTCATCCATCAGAAAAGTGCATTTCCATGTCAATCAATCACCACATTAATGTGCTGCTCCAYTTTCCACTGTAAACATGCATTTACTYGGTGSAGATTGTTACAGCAGAGGRGGAATCAGCACTTGCCTCTCAGAGGGTGCTGCCTGAAGAACTGAGAAAGTCAATATTTGTCTGATGAGAGGTAAAAAAAAAACCACAAAACCTGAGGTAAATTTTCCCTTTAGCAGGGAGATGGAACAGGGAGCAGCTGGTTTGATGGCTGGGCTCACAGTCCCTCAGGAATTCCTTGACATGGATGTGGTGCACACCAGAAACATCCTCAACCTACCCCAGATAAAGCAGATTTCTGCTCTCACTCTCTGCACCCAGCTCAGCTGCAAGGTTGGAGGCTCTTATGGCCTCTCAATAAACCTCCCCACTCCAAATACTCACACACCAAAGAGCTGTAAAACAGGCTCATGTGAGCAAATGGTGGAAAGGCTGCTTGCCTTCAGGAGCCAAGAAGGCTGTTTATAATTAGCAGCAAATATATCTACAGCGTGAACTGACAGCTCTCCATCCAGCAGAAATCAAAGTGTGGTGCCAACAACATCCAGAATAAATAAAAAAACCTTCATGGTGTCACACAGAAGAACCTCAAGAAATATTTTTATGTACATGTTGCTTTACTATTATTTCCATCCTTCTCTGCAGATCAGCCCTCTTACATGAGAAAAAAACAAATACTAAGAGAGGTGAACACCATGAAGATGACTAACACAGAAATRCAACAAATTCCCCAATAAAATCAGACCAGTGGATGGGAAATCAACAACCACAGGGCTTGTRCATGAAGGCAGCCCCAGGACAGCTTTATTTAACATCTCCACAAGTCACACAGGGTTCACACAACTGGTTCCTTTCCAGTTCCATAAAGCTCAGGTAGCTRCAGCACAACAGCTCCCTCACCACCCCCAGCTCAGCCCCAGGACACAGAGCACCTTCCCAGAGCAAGGCAGGCTCCTGTGCTCCTCAGAGCAGCTGAGAAAGCAGCAGCACATCCACACCTCCCATCTCACATGCTCAGTGCTGATGCTCTTGTGGCCAGCATTGCTGGGGGCCGAAACACCCCATCACTTCACAGCACCCTCCCCAAAAAAACTAGCACAGTCCCTTCTACACAGCCACAAAAGCTTTGTTCACAGAGCTGTAATTGCACACAGGGCACAGCACAGGCCAGGACATGAGTTACAGCTGAGTAACTCAGTTACAGCTGAGTTTTAGGTGCCCCATCCCAGGGAAGGAAAGCAAAGCCACACGCAAGGCACTCAAGTCTTTCCTTGCAGAAAACGGACACCTAAATGTAAAATACAGCACACTGAGAACCTCACCATCAAGGTGTATCAAAGAGTTGAACAAAGAAAATAAAATTCTGATTATCTGAGGGGAATTCTTACCTCTTTCAGAGCCACAGCCCCTGCCAGACCGAGTCCTCCAGCTCCCACAGCAAACACTAATTACCAGCCCAGCCTGGCCCCCTTATAGCCACCTCACACACCTGCAATGCATCACCCCAATAATGCCCCAGCTGCACCAGTTTAGGAGCTGATTCTGCCTCCAGGTAAAGGCCAGTGTTCAGGGTTAGAGCAGAGGGTCACAGCTGTGGCTGATCAGAGCTTGGGGGATGTGCCATCAGCCCCATCACAGCTGCTGGGGAGAAAATTAAATTCACCTGGAGATCCGGGTGCTCTGCTGAGTAGGGAGGATGCTGGGAGGCATCAGGGGCCAGAAGTTTAAAGAATTGCAGGATTAACTACAATTTAACTTGAGGAGGGAGAGGTGTCTCCCACAACTTTGGGATTCCACTATTAAATTGTACCCCCTGTAGTTTAGTGAGCTACCTTACTGTTACCATGCCAGAAGGTCAGGCTCACTTCAAATGCTTMGAAAAAAAGTATTTTTTAACCTTTTATTAATGTGCTCCTCTGTTCTTAAAGGAYAGAAATATGAAATATGGCTTAATTTGGAGGAATAGAGAGCTCATTCATGTGGGAAGCATCAATATGTTGTTATAATGTGCTTTTAATTAAGCAGACATTGCACACAGCACTTGGTGAGATCAAGTAAATGCTGCTAATGTTTCCTCCACTATTGCCCCCACCCTGCAAAGCATAATGCAATCAACAAAATCAACTGAGAAAACAACAAACTTTATTGGATTTTCAAATTTATGAACAATAACAGACCCCAAAAGCTCCTACATGCCAGTAGATGGCAATCTTCAGATAGAGTAAAAATGTRTCATTAGCAAATGTGAAATTTCAAATTAAAACTGTATGAGAGAAAAAAGATCAACTCAAGGGCTGAAATTCCTCAGAATTTATTTAGAATCACTCCAGTTTCATTTTATAAAAGAAAAAAAAAGAGGAGAGAGTTTTTTTTATTGGTTTGGTTTTACTTTTCATACTAAATATTATTTTTTTTTTGGTTTTTTAAGAAGAAAGAACAGTATGGAGGCAAACATTAGCGTGAAAACTGAATCTTTCATTCCAGACATGTGAAATATTTGAGCTTTTCAATAAAACTCATGTTTGTGTTTCCTTTGGGAGTCCCTCACATGGCCACAAGCCCAGCCAGTTTTACTTGGGCAGATGTGGCTTGGAGCCCCCAGCTGGGTACCCAGCTCAGCAGGGAAGGGGGGAGACCTGAGTGATGGGAATGAGAGAAGTCTGAGGGCTTTTCTGGCTATTAGGAAATAAAACTGTGCAAATTTTGGTTTAAGACTCACAGCACGTGGCCAGCACATCACCAGGAACGCACAAGGATGCACTGGTGCCTGCATTTGATTCCTGCTCTTCAGAAAAGCTCAACCTGAAATTCTGCTTACTGTTGTTTCTCGGTATTTTAAGACCTCAGGACATCATGGGATGTGATCACACTTATAACAGCAGAAGAAACCCAATAAACAGTTTCAATATCCATGCTGATCCCAGCTCAGTGTGCAGCCATGGGAGGGCTGGGAACTCAAACACCACTCAWCTCTGTGCACTGATAACAGAACACATTACAACACGTGCAACAAGAACATTTTTCCTATCTGACATCATATTTTTAAATTTAAAAAAAAAGCAACCAAACTGTAGGATGTAAGTTAAAAAAATTAGTATTTTTTACACCTCAAAACTGTATTTGTAGCAAAAGTTGCACATTCAGAGTCTGCAATCTTCTTTAAAAAAATCATCTCAGACATAGAAACCTTCCAACCTGCTACCTGAGCTCTCCAAAGGGAACTCCCAGCCTCCAGAGAATAGAAGTGGGACACMATTCCTAACAGCTGGAGCAATTTTCTTGGAGTTAAAATTTAAAAGCCTGGCAGTGTCATAAAAACAAAAGACCTCAGGAAAAAAAATGATGCAAAGGATGTCATTAAAGTAGGGTTTATGAAGTTCGAGAATAATTACAGGTAATGTGTATTTATTATTCCTGCAGGATCAATCTGTGGCACAGATTTCAGTATCTGAAGCCAAACACAGAGATACTTCTCATGTCTGCAGTTATCTCTGCTCTCAACTCCCACTCATCTCCCCAGTGACACATTTACTSTTTCCATTTGTGATATATCAATACCCTTCATTTTATTTATTTCAGTTTTCTCTTTACAAGGAAGAAAAAAGAAAAAAAGAAGGAAGCTGATTTTAATCTTTGATATCAACCCTTCCATTTCTGACAGGACCCAGATCCAAGGAGTAGAAGCCCAAGTCCAGATGATCATAGCAGGCCACCTAAACAATGGCTGGTCCATCCTAAGAGCACACAATGAGCTCCAGAGTTACAGAAATGCCTCTGAAGACTCAGTGAGCTCTGCAGTCAAGAGGAGAGGGCAGATGTTCAGCTCTTTTGAGGACACCTMTGCCAGCAGATAAATTAAGATCTCTGCAGGTGAAATCCTGTGCATCTCACTGGGTTCAGCATTCAGGTGTGGAAGGTTACAGGTAGATTACAGCTCGTTGAAGCCCCAGACCCCAAAACCCCCCAGCCCTGTTCCCAGGGAGGCTGGCAGTGCTGAGCCAGGGCTTGCTGTGGTGTCCCACACCAGAGCTGTGTGATGGCAGCTCCAGTGCCACCCCAGAGCTGCCAAACCCTGCCACACACACAGACACATCAGGCACCACTGCATTACTGCATCCCCCTCCTGCTCTGCAGCTCCAAGCCCAGCAATCCTGACTGGAAAGCAGCTGAGAGATCCCCTCCAGTACAAGCACACAGCCCTACAAAAACCTCAGTGATGCTTCAGCAGCACTTACCTCCTGCAATTTGCACATCTTCACTTCAGTCCTTAAATGCAAAAAAGCCTATTTTTAATTCTGAAACCACAGTTTGCCTTCTTAAATAATATAGAAAGCATCACTTAGGTAAACCACAAAATCCGAACACCTGGGGGCAAGAAAACCACCATAYACAAATTTCTACAAGTAAGTTTCTCTTCCTGTCAAATACATAACTTCATGATACTAAATTGCTTAAAAGAATGGCTTCCAGAGGGTATTTGCATCCCCTTTTCTGGCATATGAAGAAGTTTCTAGGCACAAGTAGGGCACAGGGCAGCAGAACACATTAGCTACCCTTGTGGCCAAATCATGCCCATCTCAAAATTCACTTTCTTTTCCTGTGTTCTCCACTTGCCTGGGGTTACCTGGTCAGACATTCCCACTTAAAAGTATGATGGAAACAGGGAGGTGGAAAAAATGTTTGGTTTTTGTTTAAAGTTATATATAGCAGTAATCCTACAYGTTGGTTTTGCTTTCCAAACATTTTTTTTTCTTTTTTAAGGGAAAAGAAGAAACCCTTTAAGTAGCTAAGCAGGCAAAATCTCACTCTCTTCATTTGCTAAGAACAGCACCAGGACAAAAGTTAACACCAACTCCCAAAACACTTCGATAAATTCTGCTACTGAAGGATTTCTTCTTATCATTAYACCATTTAAAAGTTAACTTGATCACAACACACCAATTAAACACGACCAGGCTGTCTCCAAGTCTTGCACCAATTATCCTGCAGCACTACACCTCTTCARCATTTCCAAGAGGAACATTACCATTAACACCCTCATTCCTTCTGGAAATATTCTTACCTACCATGGCACCTGAGATCATTAGAACTGAGTAATTCAAAAGAAAGAAATCTATTCCAGTTTGGAAATTAAACCAGCTCAAGATTTGACCCAAAGCTTGACCAGTGCTGCCCCCAACTCTGTGAAAACCTGAAGTCTGGACACCACCATGCTTCTAATGAATAAATAGATAAATAAATGCCCATGGTATTTTAAATTTAAAAAAGCACCCAGCTCTCCTTGGAAATGGCATCCTCAGCCAGCATGACATCTACTCCATCATACAGGCAAGAATAAATCAGTGTTCTTGTACACCCTCAAATATCCAAATCTTCAGTCTTTTCAATGAACTGCTACAAAATAGAGCTGCTCAGTGCTACTGCACTTCCCTCCTTTAAATCAGCAGGTATGGCACTGATGGGTAAAATTTTCATGGAAAATAGGAGACAAGCAATGAAGAAAGGGGAAAAAAAAAAAGCTTTTTTCTACTTCTGAAAAACTTTTAGAAGAATTATTCTTGAGGAATTAGTGGAAAGAAACTATTTTTTATACAGTGTATTAAGTGATTAAAAGCTTGTTCATCACTTTGCTTAGTTTAATTTTAGAAAGGCCTACTTGCAGATTCTTTGAAATGCATAATTAATTGATAGCAGCGTGGTTACATCAGTACAGAAGTGAACGATAGATGTGAAGTGGTTTTTCCACAAAAAAAACCCCACCACAAGCAGCACAGGGCACAATTACAATATCAGATTCACTCCACCCTCCAATGAGGCTGTTTGATCTGCACATCTGATTGCACAATCGTCCATAAATATCCCCCTGCATTAAAATTCTGACTGCTTTGCAACTCGTGAGAGATCCTTTTTTTTTTTTTTGTCAATTGGATCTGACAGAAAATTTAAAATAATCCTCTTTTACCTCTGCATTATCCTTTAAGTACTTAAGTTTTAATTATATCTCAAGTCTACCTGAAGACATTTCAGGCAACTTCCAGCAACGTGCATAAGCAGTTGAATACAGTGTAAAAGTGCATGTAATTTCCAAGTCCCCAGTTGTTAATGAAATCCCAAACATTCAGATTTTAATTGAACTAGATAAAGATTAAGAAGCTTAGCAGCAGCTGGCATTGCGAATTAGTTCTCAGCAGATTTTTATGTTGTACTCTAAATCATTGCTTTTGTAATCTTCCTAAATTGTCCTTTATCTTGCTAATGCAGATATGATTCTCAGAAAGCATTAGGCTTCCACTGTTCCCATTGCCTGTAAAATCTTGAACTGTAAAATCTTAATAGTCTTTTTTTAATAAGCATTATGATCTGTATGTATAATGTGCATTCAATAAAATCTYACTGTAATTAGAAGGGAAAGTTTTTGGGTTTTTTTTTACGTGACCTGTTTTACAGATCAGATTTATTAAACACCATAAACTGCAGGAGCTGCTTTAAGACCCATTTAGAGCCGTCTGGCACCAGATGAAAAAGCAGTGCTAGACCCAAGGCTCGGGGCTCAGCTCTCCAGGAGGTTCATTAGGAACTTTCCTTCTCCTTCTGGTTCAGGGAGCTCAGCACAAACACTTCCATGTTGCCTAAATGCCTGACAATGWATTATCAGCACTGATCAAACAGCATTTTGCTCACAGGGCTTTGCAAGGCTCAGGGAGAGGATCCAGATGAACACCAGAGTCCATCCATCAGCTGTTCCCMCTCCTCATGTCCCAGCCCTCCACCACAAGTGTGACCTGCACTTCCTGCAGGCTGCAAACTCTGCAGGGAAGGTCTGTAYTTGGAATTTCCATGACAAATGTGCTCTCAGGACCTGTTGGTGCATTGTAGCAGCTCTCACAGAGAGTTGTGAGTGCAGTTTTTACTTGCATAGTAAAATTTATGCACCTTGCTTGAGGATGCACTGTTTTTACTCACACTAATGCAGATAAAATTGGAGTTCATGCTTTATGGGGGAAGTGTGGGGAAAAAATATAAGAAAAAGGATAAATACTACCATTACTACCATCATCAAAAAGCAAGTAACATTTCCATTTTTCTCTGACATTAAAAGAATTCCAGCTATTTTTCCAGCTAATGGTATTGGTCTTTCAAGTCTGTTGGTAAATGACCAACTAATGCAGCTACGTATGCACTGAAGAAGAAAATTATAAAGAGATAATACAGCCAACTGGCATTAAAATTTTGAACAGAATGGAATTTTAACAGTTCCACTGAGGTCTTTCAATATTAAGAATCTTGGCTGCTCCAATTTTCTCCCAAGTGAAGGAAACATTTGGCAGAATAACAAACACAAATGTCACAAGAAAGGAAATATCTTCACCTGCACTTGATGACTTATTTATTTATTCATTAGAAGCGTGGCGGTGTCCAGATTTTAGTGATGGCATCTCAGTGAGTTCTGTCACCCTGGCCTCTTCCCTCCTATGTTTTCCCTCTTCCCTTTGCATCTTTCCTCTTCCAGAGTGCATTTTTCCTCTTCCCAATGCATTTTCCCTCTTCCCTTCTGCATTTTCCCTCTTTCCTACTGCATTTTATCTTCCCTCCTGCATTTCCCTTTCTCCTCCTACATTTTCCTCTTCCCTCCTGCATTTTTCCTCTTCCCAAGTGCATTTCCCCTCTTCCCTCCTGCATCTCCCTTTTCCTTCCTGCATTTCCCTCTTCTTTCCTGCATTTTCTCTTCTCTCCTGCATTTCCCTTTCTCCTCCTGCATTTTCCCCTTCCCTCCCGTGCTGAGCTCTGTGGTGCCACGGTGCCCAGAGCTCAGGATGCTCCAGGGCAGGGACAGCAGCACCACGAGGACAAGCACAGTGATCATCAGTCTGTACCTGTCTTCAGAGGATTATGTTTGGTTCAGCAAGCTTTGAGATCTTTSAATGAGAGATGCCCTAAGTAGCACTAAGCAATTTTCTCTCCCTCRAACCAAGATGAAGCCGTGAGCTCCTCACGTCTCCTCAGGCCCCTTGTTACTGTGCCATTTCCCCTCAGCAATCTTCTCATTCCTGACTCTGACATTCTGGCAGCCCAGCTATTTTCAGAAACTATTATCTGAGTTTGAAATTGTGATTTTTCTGCTGGGTCTTTTTTCCAAGCAAGCATTTCACTGCCTAAACTTCAGCAAGCTTCCAACTCGATTCCTACACACAACTCCATTTTGTAATTTTTTTTTTTTTTTGCCATAAAACAAGGAGTTAACTTCACAATGCTGACTTCTCATCTGAGCCATTTTCTGAAGTACAGCTCTGAAAGTGACTTCAGTACCTCTGCCTCAATTTGCTGAGCTTTTTATAAAATCTTGACAAATTTTTTCCTTACACTAAATAACACATTCTTCGGATGTTCCAAGTTCACAGAGGGTTTTGTGATGCTGCTGCTGATTCCAAGGTGCCCTAAATTGAGCATTTATTGAAAAGTCCATTATGAATTTTGTCCTTCACATTACTCCAGTAAGAGCAACAGAACTTGGCTGCCAAACTGTGTCCAAGGCTGAAGGATTTCTTTTGCTTCAAGACAGTTGTAAATAAGAACTTCAACCCTTTCTCTTTTTTTTTTTTAACACAAATTATGCAAAAGAATTTGACACTGAAAGGAATTTGTTATGGACTTCATTGGGAACACGCTGAATTTCATCCCTAAGAACCCATCATCCTCTCCTGTGGCTTTATCCTCAAGTTTTCTTTAGAACTGACCCTGAGAACAAGAGYAGCAAAACCAGAAATCTCTCATTTACAACAAAAACGAGACATTTAACTTTCCTAAACATACAGAGAGGCATGCACAAGATTAATCATTCAACAAAATGTTTTCCTCATTGCATGAAAATACGCAGGGTGGGAATGCAAACAAATGATAATTATTTGGACTCCTGTTAAACAGACTAGTGAGCCTTATAATTAGYAACATAATCACTTTAAGACAAATACACTAAATAAAATAATGGATCCTCGGCAGTGCTCCACAGAAAAATGCTAACAATTTGTGCTTCATTAATTAGCTCTTTGCTTTATCAAAGTTGGGAATTTGGAACCTCGGAGAGTTTCCACCTTTGCTGACTGGAGGATCCACTCTTGGTTGAACAGAGGTGCAAGAACAGAAGGGAACTTCCATGGAGTCCTCACACAGCTTTGAGATCATGGGGATGTTGATTATCCAGGACAATGGATCAATGGAATTCATGTATTCCAATCCTCTCCTGCAAACACACCCCAGCAGCCCTAATTGATTCCTCTGCTGGCTAACGACCAACCCAGATGCTCACTGACTTGGAAACGCCTGACCAGCACTGCACAGAGCTGTGGCCACATCAAAGGCACTGAAAAGAGCTGGGTAAGCAATTTTCCTGATGCACAACCACAGATGCAACTACTTCTATTACTGAAATCACAAGGCAAAGAATGCTTCATCAACYGACTGCCGGAGTTATTGGAATCAGCCACTCAAGTGCCACTTGCAGGCATTAGAAATTCTTCAGGAGATTTCACACTGAGGTGTGTTCATGTGTTGTCCTACATGGGGAAAAAAAAAAGGGAGCTGACAGCACAATGTAGACAAGGAATGCCAGAAGCAGCTATAAAGGGAAGGCAGAGTGGGACAGACGTTCTTTGTGCCAGGCCAAGGGACAGGGTGAAGCAGCAGAGAAGCTGCCACAGGAATCACCAGTGTGCAAACCAGGAAAGATGCTCCAGGATGAAAACTCACCACGTGCCAAGGTAACTTCAGAGAACACAAAGAAGGTTCAGTGATGATCTCACATTAAAAGTTCATAAGGCCATCACAGGGATTTTCTAATGAAAATTATTTTATCTGAAGAACTCTCCCAAGGCCAAGTAGAAATCACAGGTTTTGTCGAGTCTCCATTGAGAAGCAGAAAATTACATTTTAAAACACCTCAGAAATGTAAAGGATTTATAAGCAATATGGGGGTCCTTAATGTGGGGTCTCATATCCCCATGTGAGAGTGCAGAACTGGGTTTTGCTGCAGGTTTGGCATCATTCAGAAAAAATCCCAAAGAAGAGCAGGTTATTATAGTCCTTGATAGAACAGGAAGTTCTTAGAAGTGTTTTTGCCTTTTTCACAGCAYCACAGAGTAACCAAGGTTGGAAGGACATAAAAAATGGGCTGGTGCAACCTCAGAATTATTTGTTGATGGCTCAGTAAATTGTCTATGGCTTCCACCCAGAGCCACAGTTTTTGTTGGTAGAATGATTTCAGCAACTGAGACCCCAAACACAGCATTCCATATTTTTAAAGGGAGGAATGAAGAATTAGTTATGAAAATAACTTCCTTCAGATCTTCAGAAAACACACATCACCAGCAGGTACTGCTTGAATTCCCCTGCTGGAGACAAACATTGCACAGCACCATCCACAAAACCCCAGGTGCTCTCTGGACACACACAACAGCTTGTGCTTTTTGAAATATTAAATGAAAAGGAAAATCCTTTCCTACTTCAGTTTTGCTCATCCTTCTGCTGTATGCAAAACGGTTTGCCTGCTTTCAGACTCTGGCTGTGACTCCTCTGCTTTCCCTTCATCTGCATGCAAGGAATGGTCACAGCTTCTGAGATAAAAGCCAGGAGAAATCATTTGGTGTTCTGGGTGACACCTGCACCATCATGAGTACAACTGCACACTCAAAGGGTCCACACACCCAGACACACCAAGCCCACTTCATTAMTTTCTCTAATAATTGCACCAGTTTCCTGGACAAACACATAATGCCGCAGGAACAGATCCATCCTGACAACCAAGGCCACCTGTATAAAGCTCCTCTAAGTGGCAATAAGATTCATTAATTAGGGTGCTGCTTTTGAGTGTTGTTGCCCTGCAGCCATGTTCTGCTCAAGGGYATTTCCAATAGTATTGAACAGATGAAGCAATTGCTAAGCAAAATCCACTAACTGATGGCCAGCGTGATTCCTCAGGCCATGCTTTCAAAGGGTGTATATATATATATTTATATTTATTTATATATTTACTTGAATGAGTGATTGAATTTAAGGGAAAAAAGGAAAGCAAAGCAAAGCAAAATCCCAGTGAGGCACAACCTGGTGTCCTCCACTTTCAGAGGTGTGATCTCCAAACCAAAACTCCCCCTTGGCAGACACAATTAAGAGGTAGAAGGGCTACAGGACACCTGACTGCACATGCAAATCAGGTTATTTACTATCTAAAGGCACATACTTAACTCTCACAATTAATGGCAGGCAAAGAGAGCTTGATCTGAAATTATTTGCCCTCTTCAGTGACAGCAGTATAAGCAACTTGAAAAGAYTGTAAGAACTGGATTCCAGCTGAGTGTTTCCTCCTCAGGTATCTGACTTGCAGGCTAGTGTTTTATTCCAGCAATACTATTTTTATAACGTGACATAGTTCTAAGCATTTGAATTAAATAAACACAGCACAAATATTTTGTCTCCACTGTAAACATGTGAAAATATTTTCTTGTGAATTGTCGGGTTGGYTTTTTTTTCCCCTTTCTGCTGYTTCAGTTRCTGTGATGTTCAGACTTTGCCTCATTAAAGTTGGGAGCAAAAGTAAAAAAAAAGTTTTCAGCAGGAGCATTATTTTCAAAGTTCAAGATATCTGTAATTCTAACTGATCTTCCACCTGGCATTAAATCTTCAAAGAATGTCAAGAAGTATCTTAGAAACTTGAGATGCCTGGCTGTATACAGAGAAGGAACAGATGCACCTCTGTAATTTGCCCATAAATAAGTAAAAATGAACCCATCAACTTCTCAGGGATACTTGCATGCAAAGCAAACATATCCTTTTTTTCCTTTTCTTGTGTGTTTCTGGTTTATTTTTAGAGTTTTTTTTTTTTACAGTTTTTAAATATCTTTTGAACCAGACCTTACAGGGTGCTGGTAAAAACTGCTGTGTTTGTTTTTAGAAAGTTACTATGCAGCAGTGCCACCTCGTAACCTTCTGCTGCTGCCTTTGGCCTCCAAATTCAGGGGGACCCATCTGTGGCAGTAAAACACACATGCACAAAGTACAAAACTTCTGCCAGAAATAGTGAAAGCTCCGTCTGCAAGAGCTCTCTKTAAGGTCACAGCAAGTCAACTGCTGAAGAGAAGTTATCACCATAAATTAAACTATTCCTGAAACCCAGCAGACACTGAACTGAACTCTCCKAGTTCCCCCTGCTCCTTTTCATCTCCAGTTTTGGGCATGCCTCTGAGGAGAACTGCACACCCTTCTCTAGGCATTCATGTAGCTGAGCAAAGGAGAGAAAATCCACACATTTGAAAGACATCTAGCTGTAAGTTTTTAAAGGTGACTAATTTCAGAAAACAGATCTAAAAATCAAGTTGTGGCCAATCCAAACACACCCAGAGCACCCAAATTTGAACCTTCATCTTTGTTCTTTACAGATTAATAAACACATTTTGACAACTCTTCTTCCAACTGATCGGACCTATTTCTTTAAAATGTGATGTAGGAGTARCGGACTAAAGGACAAAAATTTTAAAATATCCTTTAAAGTCACCTGTGCAGAAATGACACACAATTTGTGATGGTAAATTCAGAMGGAGTCAGCTGCACTAGCACAGGTGAGGAACTCCCCCAGCAGGAATTCCTTCGGGCTGCTGGCATTCCTGAGCTTGCCAAAAGCCCGGCTGGGTGGGTGATCAGATGGGGCAKCACCCGGGGCTTTGTTCTCTTCAGCAGGCTCTGCTGGCTTCTGTAATGAGCCTCAACATCCACGTCTGAACAGCACATCTAGGGAGGAATCCTTTCATTCCCTTATCGAGGAGGCACAGAGGGAAAAGAAACAAAGGGATCAGCTGGTTCCTTCTAAAGCACCCCGGTGCCAATTACCAAGCTGAGAATGGAGTGAGATGCTCATCGGTGGCTGACAGCACTTGAGCTCTGCCACTGCAGATGTTATTTCCCCTTATCTCGTGTTGTGATACTGGCTTGCTTCTTTTCATTTTCCTTGGTGTTTTCYAGGCCTCCTTCAGGACTGCACAACCAGAAAGCTCCCAGTGCCCCAGGAGCAGCTGTGCTGAGCTGGGCAAGGTCCCTGGGCTGCCTGTCCTGCTCTGAAGGCCACTGCGGTGACCACTGCCTCCCACCTGGCTCCACACAGGTGGAAGCTTCCTTTTCTCTTTCAGTACTTTCTCCCATTCACAGATGATCAWGCTTGAAGAATCTTATTTTTCAATTATTCAGGGTGCCTTCTTTCCTTTCTGGAAAAAAACCATGTCCTGAAAGACAACAACAACACAGAAACCCCAAACCAAAACTAAAAGACATCACAAGCTCCTGAACAGATTTCTGTATCACCCTGCTCTACAACATCATCTGAGCAGGAGACTGAACAGCTACCCAAAGGCATCTCCTGTTTGTTTTATTAATTAATGGCTTCAAGATAAAAGCTGGGAGACCCCACACATGGCCAGGATCCCACTATGCCATTTGCTTTATAAACTCAGGTCAGGAGTGATCTCCATCYCAGAGATTATTTGCAATATAAGTAAAGATCAAGAGGAAGATACAGAAGTGCACAACTGATCCAGTGTTAGTCAGTAAGTAAGAACAAAACAACACACACTTGGTTTGTGGGTTGTTTTTATTTGAAGACAGTTATTTCTGTCACATCCTGACAGAACTAASAGCAATTCATCACATGCACACCTGGAAAGGAGCAGGATGTCTGACACCTGACAGACATCCATCACTTTGCCACAGGTTACACACAGGTCCTCAACAGAGAGGACTACAATAGAGAATATATCTCACATCTGAATTTGAGGAAATAGTTATGAGCAGTATTCCCCTCCTTCTATAAGCTTTGATCAAGGAGACTCAAGAAATATGTTCTACCACGCTTTGATTTCACTTGAGGGCTTTTTGTTATTTAAATAGTGAATAAAGATGACAGGCAAATAGTCTAATTAGCACAAATATCTTGCTTCCTGAAACTTCGGGCAATTTTTAAACATCACTTGGCTCAGTGTTATTATGAAGCTCTCCATTCCCAATCCTGAGCTAGTGTGGGTCCTTTGTCTGACACACAAAGACACTTCTCCCTTCCATTTCTGGATGGAAACAAAGCCTTCCCTCCTGCAGCATCCCTGCCCTCCCTGGATGCTCTCACATTCCAGAGGGTCAGTGGATCCTCCTGGGCACATCTGCTGGGACTCACTCACTCCACATTTGCAAAGCTCAAGGATCAAAGCATATTTCACTTCACTTTGTGGCCCCCTCCAAGGGCAACTCCCCCACCTGTTGGAAAATCCATCAGGGCTCTTACTGAACCTCACATGTTTGGTTCTCTGTCAAAATCTTGATATTCCCATCTCCTGTAAAGACTCAACAATCACCAGAACAGAGCACAAACAACCTCTGTGGATCAGCAGGACTTTATGACAAGAAGATTCTTGTATCTGGCTAAGAATATGCCAAAATGAATCATGACAGACTTTATAAATGCATAAAAGCCATCACTGCTGAACTGCCCTCAGCCTGAAGCATGAGGTGACGGAGTCCTCACAGCATCAAGAGCTTGTGATAATTGAAGTCTGAAAATATTCCACACAACAGCTGAAATACCAATTTACATCTGAAGAATATATTGAATTACCACAGMTCACACAAAAAGGGGGACTAGAACTTGGGTATTTTGATGCTGAACTTTCAGCTCAGCATTTTACAAAAGGCCATCTAGTTTGAACCTAGGTAAGTTGGAAAGATTATTCAACTAATGTCTTGTCTGGAAGACTGCAGCTCTGGTGCTAATAAGGGGATTTAATTAGCTGGACAAGCCTTGACAGCAATCTGTTTCCAATACACTTAGTATGAGAATAAGTCTGGGAGTTTCAAGATTTGTACAAAAAATCCACTAAAGTTAATGTGGAAAAATACCTGAAAGGTTTGACTAACCAAGACTTAGCTCTTGTTTTTCTGMCTTTATTTGTGGCACACAACACATTATCAATAATTACACCAACACATGAAACCCCTGTCCCCAGTGCACACCCTGTAAAGTTTGACTTTTCCCTCTGCATTGGTAAATCTCAGTAATTSCCTGGRAATCAGCTGAGGACAACA